>CP139507.1:105790267-106352767 GCA_021014915.2 Artemisia tridentata subsp. tridentata | reverse complement strand
AGAAGTTTGGCTGGCCAACCGATCATGATTTGTTTTAAAAGGTGTCTGCCACTTCCCCACAAATTTCAGCAGCAGTTTCTTCATTACTGCATGAAATGGTTGTACTATGTGAACACATTTGCTCAATTTTGAAAGGTTGTGCCCTGACTGCTCACGGGTGGGTCATACATGTGTATGGCTTCTCTGGTGTAGGTCAATACCAGGTTAAGTTATACATTATTTTAATATGAACGTATTTCAGATATCTGTTGTCTGGAGCAACCATTGATAAAGGTTGGACGTGATCGGGTCCATTGTTATATAAAGGAACTTGTTAGCTGCACCACAGACATGCCACGGCTCAGCTCCTGAAAAACATGCTGACCCGATGTTGTACAATGTAAAGATGAAGGGAAGGCTACTGTACCATCCCTATATTCTTGAAACGAAATCAAATTTGATATGTGAATTGGATACAGGTAACTATTCGTGCGACATGAAAATAATAATTGAAATATTTTTCTAGAAATGAAATTCATTTGGCAATATATGATACTGTTGGCTGCAAATTGTTGAGCTTTTCTGGATGTATTTGGCGATATATGATAAATCTCTACTTCGTGCCTGATAATTTCACTTTGTTTAACAACTTCAGTTATTCTTAATGAAGTCCTATCATTGAGTACGAAATCGTCATCTTTCCGTTAAATTTGCATGTTTTTTGTGGGGGTGTTACTAGACAACTATTGTATGAACAGTTTGGTCGTTTTACCATTACAATTTTGGAATGAAAAGTATTCATATTTCAAAGTCGACGATACTTTCGTCAATTGCCATTCACATGTAGAGTTTGAGCATCTTACTTTTTGAAATATAACATTTTTTATTTCAAATTATAATTAGAAATACGATTGTTTTTGTTTAGGAAGGATTTATTACATAGAGTAAAAACAGCATAAACAGAATGCATTGGCGCATAGCAATTGATAAATGTATTAGTTTAATTTTAGTCACGGTTTGGTTTAGCGACAAAACACTAGAAGTCAAATGGGAGGACATAGTAAAAGCATCTTTCGTTACTTCCTATGCTTCGAAATTGTTAGGGCATCTCCGATGGAGAGCGCAATACATGGTTTAATACATTGACACAACACCGTCACATCAACGTCTAATTATTTTATACAAGACTCTTACAATACATTGAACTCTATACAAGTTAATGCATTTCCACATCACATTAAATTTAATATTTTTTAAGATTTATAAAATATTTAGAATTTACTTCTACTCACTTAGAATTTACCATATATAAAATCTACACTTCAAAAGATTTATAAAATATTTCCGAGTTTCAAAAAATACATTAGTTCTAAATATGTAAAAATACCAAAATTTAAATACTACGTAATATAATTTTCATAAAACACAAATCTTATCCTATAGTTAATGAGTTTATCCAATTAAAAGAAACAATATTTATATGATGATCTAAATTCTTTGTTAGAACTGGTGTTGATTGCTCATATAGTTTATAGTTTATTTACAAACCGTACATGAACACCTCGTTTTAATATAATTGTTCTCTTCGTAATCTTCTACGAGTCGGGCGCCGGTGCGCCGCGTTGCGGCGGGGCGCTGTATTTGACAAAAAATTTAATTAAGATTTTAAGACAGAATATTGATGTAAGAGGCCGGCTACGGATAACCGCGTTGCGATAGACACGTTGCGGCAGGGCAGTGATGTTAGCCTTAATTTACGTTTTAAAAAAAAGACCCCTTTTGCAAAGACCCGCGAATTTTGAGGGTATTTTTCGCTAATTTTTTAGAATTTTTTTTGGAAAAAGGACTAATTTTGCAAAGAGGCGACAGATTCAGGGGTATTTTTTGCCAATTTTTGAAACTTAATTTTGGGGAAAAATTTTTTTTTTGTTGAAAAAGGACTACTTTCGCAAAGATGCGTCAACTTCAGGGGTATTTTTTGCCAATTTGCGAAACTTGATTTTGGGCTATTGTTAAACGGGCCGGGCCAAATCGGCCCGTTACTGTAGCAATTGATAAATGGTACTGTAGATAGCATTTGATGAAACGGTGGCGTATCAAACCACTTTTAATATATATATATATAATTGTTCTCTTCGTAATCTTCTACAAATAAATGAGTATGAGATTAAGTGATGAGGACATTACTTGTAGCAGTAGTAAGGGTACTTCTACATAAGTAATTCTACTCCTAAACATACTGAGGTTAGTTCAGAAAGTTACTTCAAAAGTAACTCTACTCCAAGCATAAGTAACCCTATTGGTGTTTTGTTTGGTCCATCAGTATCCAAGAATACTTAAAACAGGATTTGGACACAAATTAATTAAGTGTTAACTTAAACCGATAACAATTCAAGTAACTGAGTGAACAGTCACTCAGTGAGTCATCTTCAGGATGCTTAAGGCGAATTCAAGAAGAAGGATTCACTACTCAGGAAGGCGGTACTCCCTGAGTAGGACTTAAGCCAAAGAAGAAGATGATGGTTCAGTGAGTGTTGGACAAGAACTCACTGAACCCCAGTCTCCTCAACAACATTAAGTGATTGAAGACTGAAGAACTCAATGCCTGAAAGAAAGGCGGGAAGATCTGGGAAGAGTTTAAGATAAGATCAAATCTTATCTTGTCAGGAAGAAACTTTCCCTAAGACGGCTAAAAGTCGTGGAGTGTCAGACCAACCACTTCTAAAGACTTTTAGTCCATTCCTATTGGTTCTTGGAAATGACAATTACTGTTGTAATTGTCAGACACGCTTGCTTCAACAAGTTATAGTATTTTAATCACTTTTACTCTTTTATACTTGTGTATAAATAGGTTTAGAAGGAGAGAAGTTGAGTGTGTTTTGTACATTAAAAGCCTTAGACTTTTGCAAAACAACTTCTCTCCTACAAAGAGTAATGTATCCCTGAGATAGCTCAGTGGGTCGAATTGTTACCACTTAAGCATAATTTGAGTTTAGATAGGAGACACCATACCTTGTCTATTCAATCTCAAGTGTTTGTTCCGCAAAACACTTTGGGTAATAGATTCTTTGATTCATTTCTAATAAGAATTTAAACGTTGAAAAATACTTTGTGTTTTTACATTTACGTTTCATTAACTGATAGAAAGAATCATTACATTGTATTAGTCATAAACACAAATAGATTAACTTTCTAGTTAACTCTAAGCGTGTTAAGGGAACAACAAGTGGTATCAGAGCCTCTGGTTTATAAAATCTTTCAAAATTAACCAAGAGTGCTCAAGGTTTTTAAAACCAAGATCCTACTATGACTTATGCAAATGTGCCCCAGCTAGTCGACAAAAAGGGTGGAAGCTTTTCAGCTGTTGCCCCACGACTTGAAGCTGATAAATTTAGCAAGTGTAAAAAGCGAATGCTTTGCTACTTGACTGGTATGGAACCATACTATATCACTTGTGTCAAAGATGGTCCTTTTGTCCCTAAGACTGCTGCAGGGCTAAACAAGCCTGAGGCTCAATGGACCATTGATGAGAGGAGGGTGGTCAATCAAGACCAACGCCTGAAAAGCATCATTATATCAAGTCTTCCTGATGATATAATGGAATCAGTCATCAACTGTTCAACAGCCAAGCAAACTTGGGATGACTTGGTCAATAGCTTTGAGGGTCCCTCAGATACCAAGGAAAACAGGGTCATGGACCTGAAACTTGAGTATAATACTTTCAGGGCAAAAGACTCTGAAAGTCTCTCTCAGACTTATACCAGATACAAGACCTTGATAAACGAACTATCAAATGATGGTGTAGTTTTGTCTAAGCATGAGACAAATGTTGGCTTTGTCAACAGTCTCCCTGAGAAGTGGCTAAACTTCTCACAAGGCCTGAGGAATGCTAATCACATTCAGACCCTTGAGCTCCCTGAGATCTATAGGAAGTTTGTCTATGACGACAACTTAATCTCAAGGAGATACCCTGACTCAAAAGCTTTTGAGTCCAAAAAGGCCTTGACCTCCACACCCATATCAACTGCCTTTTATTATAATGGTGTTGTGCAGGACTTTCATGAGGATTCTGAGGATGGAATTGATGAAAGGACTAGTGATGAGTACCTAAAAGATCTAAACTTGGAATTCCAAGAGAAGGCACTCCTTGCTAGTTCAAAACGTTTCATCAAAAGAAACCAGTCCAACTTTTCAAAAGGAAAAGCAAATGAAACCACTGAATGCTTTAATTGTGGTAAAAAGGGTCATTTTGCTAGGGACTGTTATTCTAAAACCACCTCAGAACCCTCTTACAAATTTTCAGGAAATAGTTCCTCAGGAACTAGCAAGTTTCAACCTAGAATGTTTCAGTCGACCCAACAATTTCAAAACAAGGGTCAAAAAGACTTTGAAGCAAAATATAGGAAAGCCAAGGCTAAACTTGCAATTCTTGAAACTAATCACTCTTTGTCTCAGGCTGCTCAAACATCCAAGCTTGTTCAAGCAAAGAACAAGGTTTTAGTAGCTGAAGCCTATGATTGGGATGAAGAAGAGGTATCCTCAGATGAGGAAATTAGAGTGAGTGCACTGATGACACTCTCTGAAGGTGATCAAGTGGCTGTTGGGAAAAGCCATGCAAGGAATGAAGAGTGGGTAAACATCACCATGAAGAAGGTAAACACTTTACTTTCTATGGATGATGATTCTGATTGGCAGTCTTACATGAATTATATTTGTGTAGATCTTAAATTTGTTGAGGAACAAATGCTTAACCTGTTTTCAAAATATAACAACATAGTGTCAGAATTGAATAAATGTAGAGATGAATTGCTTGTACTGAAGCAAGCCAAATTAGAAACAATTACTCTACAAATTCAGAACACTGAAATTTTGAAACAAAACCAAGCCCTACAAACCGAACTTAACAAAGAAAAAGCTGTCATCCAAGGCTGGACCAAAAAGAACCCCAAGGTCTTTGATACTGTGGGTTTAATCCCTAGAAAAACAATAGGAATTGACCACCACATGGTTAACCCCTATGTTAGTCCCAGTGAATTGACCTTTGTTCCAGCTGGCATATCATTTGAGCAAGAAATACTTCCCAAGTCAAATGACTGGATTGTCAGGGACAACCCAGTCAGTAAGTTACCAAACTTTGAGACTGGAAAAATCTTGCTTCCTGAAAGTCAGGCTTTGAAAAATATGCTTGGACTTACTGAACAACTCAGTAAGCTTGAACTCACTGAACAACTCAGTAATACTGAGTCAGTAAATGAGTCTGAATCAGAATCATATCCACCACTCCCACCACTGAATACCCTTCAGGGTGCTGCACCCAACTTAGGCCTCCCACCAATGGTCTACTCTCAACACTCTCCAAAGGAGAGGTCAGGATTGGGAAAAACAATCCTGAAAAGACCAACATTTGAAGTCTCAGTAAATACTGATGACTCATCTTCTTCAGTCCCTTCTGAAGTAATAACCCAAAGCCCTGACTCAAAATTTGATCAGTTGGCTGAAATGGTTAGGAAGCTGGGTGAGAAGATTGCATCTTCTGAGAAACCTTCTCAATCCAAGAAGGAACAAAAACCAGCTTCCTCAAAGACCAAACCCAAACACTCAAAACCCCTGAAAAGATGTGAACTGTGTAACTATACCAATCATATCACTGATGATTGCTATAGAATTCTTTATTGCATGTTTTGCAAAAAAGATGATCACAGGACCTCTGATCATAAAACACACTCAGTCACATCAAAGATGGCAAGCCTTAAAGCTCAGTCTTTAAACTACCCTTCTGATTCTAAACAGAAACAGAAACAAAAGGCAAAACCTTTTGCACCTTGCCCTTACTGTGGGTTCAATGATCACCATCCTAAGGATTGTCAAATTGACAATTGTTGTGAAAATAGTGGAAGTTCCACTCATGACACCTCAGGAGGTGATAAGGCCATTCAGGCCAGAAGAGGTATGACAAAGTCAGCCTCTCAGTCTACTGAGTCTACATCTGCAATCAAATGCATAATTTGTGGTAGCTCAGTCCACCACACCACTGACCATAAATCAATTGTAAATATTAAAAAGACCCCCAAAGCTAAGCCCTCCAAGAAGTGGAGTCCTAGAAAGAACTGACCCAGTTTACCATTTATGCAGAAACATGCCAGGGATCCTATTTGGCATCTTGATAGTGGATGTTCAAGGAGCATGACTGGTGTGAAGGAGTATCTGCACAAGTATGTGGATGAATCAGGACCCAAAGTGATATTTGCTGATAACTCATCATGTCTCACTGAAGGTTATGGTTCAGTAAACTGCAACGGTATAGTCTTTACTAGGATAACTTATGTAAATGGTCTCAAATACAATTTGATCAGTGTCAGTCAACAATGTGATGCTAAATACATAGTTCAGTTTGATGATAAACAAGGAATCATCTTCAATGCTAATAAGGAAGTTGTCCTTATTGCACCAAGAAGACATGATGTTTATGTGTTAGACATGTCCAGTCTGACTCAGAATGGAACTTGTCTCTTTACCAAGGCCACTGATACACTCAACTGGCTTTGGCATAAGAGACTCTCCCACCTGAACTTCAAAAACATAAACAACCTTGTAAAACAAAACAAGGTCCTTGGCTTACCATCTCTTGTGTTTTCAAAGGATAAACCATGCTCAGCTTGTGAAAAAGGTAAACATCACAGAGCATCCTTTAAAACCAAAACTAACTTTTCCATCAGGAACTGCCTACATCTTCTCCATATGGATCTATTTGGACCAGTTAGTCCTAGATCCATTAACCATGAGAAGTATACTCTGGTCATTGTGGATGAATACTCAAGATACACTTGGGTATACTTTCTGATCAAAAAGAGTCAGGCAGCTGAAACAATTATGTCATTTGTCAGGAACATTGAAAATCAAAATGACATCAAAGTCAAACAGATTAGGACTGACAATGGAACAGAGTTAAAAAATTATGAACTTGAATGTTTCTGTGATGAGAAAGGTATTTCCCAAAAAAATTTCTCACCCTACACACCTGAACAAAATGGGGTGGCTGAAAAGAAAAATAGAACACTCATTGAAACAGCTAGGACAATGCTAAATGGATGAGTCCTTTCCAAACACTTTTGGACTGAAGCAGTAAAGACTGCCTGTTACACACAAAACAGATCCATCATTGTCAAGAGACGTAGCAAAACTCTTTATGAGTTATTCAAGGGAAGAATCCCTGACATCAGCTACTTTCATGTCTTTGGGTGTCCTGTGTTTATTCATAATAACAAGGATCACTTAGGAAAATTTGATGCCAAAGCTGATGATGGATACTTCCTAGGATACTCCCTTGTCTCAAAGGCCTTCAGGGTGTTTGTTGGGAATAAAATGTTCAAGTCAAAGAGCCTGCCAGATGAAGTATTGAGCCTGCTAGTTGATTTTGAAGAAGTTGAAGATAAACTAACAGTACCTTCTGGGTGAGAAGGTACTGCTAGTTAAAAGAAGGTCCTGCCAAGTTGAAGGTCAAGTTGATAGATATTTATTTGTAGATATTTAGTTGAAGTATTAGTCTTTGTACATTGTAACACGTAAAGTATAAGTAGTTCAGTCTTCCATGTTGTGCAGAAGATAATACTGAGTGATTTACATTGGAAGTTGTAATTAGTAGGTTAGAAAAGTCCAAGTATCTTATTATATTATACACAACTTGACAACTTGTAATAAGGGGTCCTTATCATATAAAAGGATCCCTTAGTCACCACCTTTGATCTATCTCTTCAACTAATAACTTTGTAATATCCAAAAACAGAACAACCTCTCTAGTAACTTAGTTACAAATTCACAAATCCTTTAACAAATCAAAGATTCAAGGTTACCTTTGTAATCCTGGTGATAGTTTAGATCACCCGTATTATTTCATAAATAATATTGAATCGTTTTGTGTTATTCAAGTTGTGTTCATTGTTCATTACAATTCATGTTTGCATGTTTACCACCTTTTGTTCCTTTAAGTGTGTTATAGTAAATTCCGCGTACTAAAACACATTCATTCCTAAATATCTCAAACACATTATTAAGATTAACATCCCAAGTGTTTGTATAATCCTTCACAAGTGGTATCAGAGCTAGGCTGATATTTACGATTTAAAAGAACAATGGACGTTGAACACATTCAAACCAATGTGGCTGCAAAACTTCCATTACTCAAACAGAATGAGTTTGATATGTGGAGACTGAGGGTAGAGCAATACTTCCAAGTGCAAGACTATGCACTTTGGGAGATTATTGAACAAGGAAACTCATTCAAACCTACAATCACCACCTCCACAGTGAACGATGCAATAGTAACAAATATGCAAGTGAACCCAACAACCGCAGGAGAAAGAATCCAAAAGAGAAATGATCTTAAGGCCAGGAGTATGCTTCTCATGACTATTCCAAATGACCAGCTTTTGATCTTCAACAAGTACAAATGTGCTAAAACCCTTTTTCAAGCTATTGTGGCTAGATTTGGTGGAAATGATGCCACCAAGAAAACTCAGAAAACTCTCCTCAAACATCAGTTTGAAAACTTTACAGCCACAACAAATGAGTCTTTGGACAGCATGTTCAATAGACTACAAAAGCTTTCAAGTCAGTTAGTCATTCATGAAGTGCTGATATCTCAAGAAGACTTAACCTCTAAATTTCTTAGGAGTTTACCCTCTGAATGGGCCATGCATGTCATTGTCTGGAAAAACAAACCAGATATTGATCAAATGAGTCTTAATGATCTTTACAACAACTTCAAGATAGTAGAGCATGAAGTGAAGAAGTCTACTGGTTCAAGCTCAGGGAATATGGCCTTTGTGTCATCTCCCAGCACCTCAAGGATAGTAGATGAAGAAAAAGATGGTGGAGAAGAAGGTACTGCCAACACAAATTTTGGTATTGCCAATACTTCTAGCAGTACCAAAACAATTCTAGATGAAACAATTGGTTGTGCTTTCCTGACATCACAACACAATGGTTCCATATTGACTTTTGAAGATATTCAAGAGATCAATGATGATGATCTTGAGGAAATGGACATAAAGTGGCAACTTTCACTTCTGAGCATAAGGGCTAAGAAATTACTGATGAGGACTGGAAAGAAGATTACCATAAATGGTAATGAGCCTGCTGGGTATGACAAGTCTAAAGTGGAGTGCTACAACTGCCACATGAAGGGTCACTACTCAAGAGAGTGTAGAAGACCAAAGAAGCAGGATGATAAGGGAAGAGGCTTTGAGAACAAGGGAAGAGGTTTTGAGAACAAGAACAAGGGAAGCTTTGAGAACAAGAGCAAGGCTGTGGAAATCACTGAGCCTAAAGCTATGGTAGCTATTGATGGGCTGGGTTTTGATTGGAGCTTTATGGGTGAAGAGGAGTCAACTTCAGATGAAATGGCTTTAATGGCTTTCTCCAATCCTGAGGTACAAATTACTAAATGTTCTAATACTTGTAAAGTTTTTGAAGAATTACAAACTTTAATAAACCTTTATGATGAACTGAAAGTAGAACAAAGAAACACTCATCAAGACCTAGTTAATCATAAGTGTGGTATGGCCAAACTTGAGAAGCAGATAATCCATTTTAGGGAAAATGAACTCACTTTTTCTGACACAAAAGCCATTCTTAATAGGGAAATATTTTTGAAAGATGCTGAAATAAACCTGTTAAGAACTGAGTTTGCTAAAGTGAAATTGGCAAAGGATAATATTCAACTAACTGTTACCACATTAGAAATTGCTTCTGACTATACTAGAAGCATAGTTGAAAATCAAATGAACAAGAGAATCAAATCTGGGATTGGATACAAGTTTTGTCCACCTCCTTACAGAGGAATCCCTTGTCCCCCAGGTTTAGATCTTGCAGAATCAGGTTTACATGAATTCACCAATAAACCACTAGAGAAACCTGTAGAGAAAAGTGAACCTTTTGAGAGTGCTAGTGTTGCTTCACTCTCTAACAAAAAGGTGCTCACTGATAAGAGCTCAGATGCTCCAATTATTGAAGATTGGACATCTGATGATGAGGAAAAAGAGACTGTTTCAAAGAAAGGAAACAAAGTAGGACCACCCAGTCCTAAAAGTGCAGAGATTAAGACAAAGGCTAAAACTGTTCTGAAAACAGTTGAATGTTGTGCTAAGTGTAATAGCAAACCTAGAGGTAGCCAGAGAAATTGGAACAATCTTAAGTCACACCAACTTGGTAATGATTTTGTTATGTACAATAAGGCCTGCTATTACTGTGGTAGTTTTAATCATACTCATGCTTATTGTAACAATTGGGTGTCTGGGAGTACATCAAGGTCTAAAACAAATGGAACAAACCCCAGAAAAAGTTTTGTGAAGTCTAACACACCAAAAGTTAATCATACTGTTAGACTAAATAAGCCTGTTAACTCAAAACCAACTACTAAGGGTGCAAGAAATACTTTCAAACATGCACCAAGAGTTGTGAAAAGTCCCAATGAAAAGAAATCTGTGGTCACAACACAAGATTGGAGACCAAAACCAAAAGGTCCTGCTAGACCAAATGGTCCTGCTAGACAAAATGGTACTGCCAAAATTAGTACTGTCAGACCAAGGACCACAAAATGGGTTAAAAGGGAAAATGCTGTTAAGTCCTCAGCATGTTGGATATGGAGACCACTCCAATCAAAGGTTGCATCAACAGTCCTAAAGAGGTTTGATTACATTGATGCAAGAGGCAAACCCAAGTCAGTCATGGCTTGGGTACCCCAAGGAAACTAATATGTTTATATATGTGCAGGAACATTCAAATGATATGGCTGATAAAGGATATGTAGATAGTGGATGTTCAAGGCACATGACATGCAATATGTCTTACCTCACAGACTTCAAATCATTTGATGGAGGATATGTTACCTTTGGGGGAGGAATCAAAGGAAAGATTACTGGTAAAGGTACAAT
Organism: Artemisia tridentata subsp. tridentata; assembly: GCA_021014915.2. NCBI lineage: Eukaryota > Viridiplantae > Streptophyta > Magnoliopsida > Asterales > Asteraceae > Artemisia > Artemisia tridentata. Next base: position 106,341,857 of record CP139507.1, on the reverse strand, counting down.
CAAAACCAGTAAATTAGATTTTGAAAATGTGTACTTTGTGAAAGAGCTTCAGTTTAATCTCCTTAGTGTTTCACAAATGTGTGACAAAAAGAATAATGTTCTTTTCTGTGAGACTGAATGTCTTGTTCTTTCTCCTGATTTTAAGATGCCTGATGAAAATCAAGTACTTCTTAGAATTCCTAGAGGGAACAATATGTACAGTGTTGATTTAAAGAACATTGTTCCTAAGGAGAGTTTAACTTGTCTAGTAGCAAAAGCCTCATTGGATGAATCTATGCTATGGCATAGAAGGCTTGGTCATATAAACTTTAAAACAATCAATACAATTGCAAAATATGATTTGGTTAGAGGTTTACCCAAAAAGATTTTTCAAAATGACCAAACCTGTGTTGATTGTCTAAAAGGCAAACAACATAGAGCTTCTTGTAAGCCCAAGACCCATAACTCAATTTCTCAAGCTTTGTATATGCTTCATATGGACCTTTTTGGTCCTACTAATGTGAGTAGCTTGAATGGTAAGAAATATTGTCTTGTCGTTACTGATGATTACAGCAGATTTTCCTGGGTTTTCTTTTTAAGATCTAAGCATGAAACTAGTGAGATCCTTAAGTCTTATATAACTGAGGTAGAAAACCAAGCTAATAAGAAAGTGAAAGTAATCAGATGTGACAATGGGACAGAATTTAAGAATAGGGTTATGGATGAATTTTGCAAAGAAAAAGGAATAAAAAGAGAATTTAGTGTAGCTAGAACCCCACAACAAAATTGAGTAGCAGAATGGAAAAATAGAACACTAATAGAGGCTGCTAGAACAATGTTAGTAGACTCTAAGTTGCCTATTTCATTTTGGGCTGAAGCAGTAGGTACTGCTTGTTATGTGCAGAACAGGGTTCTTGTGATTAAACCCCATAAAAAGACTCCTTATGAACTTTTCTTTGGTAGAACACCATCTTTAAGTTTTATGAGACCTTTTGGATGTCATGTCACTATTCTCAATACCAAAGATCATCTAGGAAAGTTTGAAGGAAAAGCTGATGAAGGCTACTTGATAGGGTATTCTTTGCAAAGTAAGGCCTATAGGGTGTATAATAGTTGCACTAGGCTAGTGGAAGAAAATCTGCACATAGAGTTTCAAGAGAAACTACCAAATGTTAAAGGCATTGGGCCAGATTGGATGTTTGACGTTGATAGGCTTTCAGAATCTATGAATTATGTGCCTGTTACAGGTACAAATACTAATGATAATGCAGGTTTTGAAGACAATGTAGAAACACCTGAAGATCAAGATTACATCTGGATGCTAATTTGGAAAGGATTGGATTTATCTTCAAGTCATGAAGAACCTTCAAATACAACAAATGAAGGTGTTGAAGATGATCATGGAACTCAGGGTCAAGAGAATCAAGAAAGTAGTGCAAATGAAAATGGTACTGCTAGTTCACCAGATGGTACTGCCAGTTCACAAGTTGGTACTGCTGAACCATTAAATGTTCAATCAGATGATTCCTTACCAGAAGAAGTGGGGATTGGCAATCTTCCACTTACCTATGAAGTTCCTACAACACACAACACAAGAATTCTCAAAGATCACTCCATTGATAATGTGATTGGTAGCATTGATTTTGGTGTTAGAACAAGAACTCAAGTCTCATCTTCAGACCAAGAAGGGTTTATCTCATCTGTCTATGAAGAAAAGAACCATGATGTTGCCAATATATGCCTGTTTTCATGCTTTCTCTCACAGGCTGAACCCAAAAACATTAACAAAGCCTTAGATGATCCAAGTTGGGTTGAAGCAATGCAAGAAGAGCTTCTTCAATTCAAGCTTCAGAAGGTTTGGAAACTGGTTGATTTGCCCAAAGGTCACTGGGCAATTGGAACCAAATGGGTGTTCAGGAATAAGAAAGATGAAAGGGGGATTGTGATCAGAAACAAAGCAAGATTGGTGGCCCAAGGGTATACTCAAGAAGAAGGGGTAGATTATGAAGAGGTTTTTGCTCCAGTTGCAAGACTTGAAGCAATTAGGCTATTCTTGGCCTATGCTTCTTTCATAGGCTTCACTGTTTACCAAATGGATGTTAAGAGTGCCTTCTTGTATGGTACTATTGGAGAAGAAGTGTATGTCTCTCAACCTCCAGGCTTCATTGATGCAGAATATCCAGACAAGGTGTATAGGGTTACCAAGGCTCTTTATGGTCTACACCAAGCTCCTAGGGCATGGCATGAAACATTGGCTTTCTATTTATTGGAAAATGGATTTCAGAGAGGCAAGATTGATCCAACTTTGTTCATCAAAAGAACCAAGAAAGACATCTTGCTGGTGCAAATTTATGTTGATGACATTATCTTTGGATCCACAAACCAAGAGTTGTGTGTAGAGTTTGAAAAACTTATGCATAGTAAGTTTGAAATGAGTTCCATGGGGGAACTTACTTTCTTTCTGGGTCTCCAAGTGAAACAATCAACTGCAGGCATATTTATCAGCCAAAACAAGTATGTAGCAGAGATCCTGAGGAAGTTTCAGTTTGCAGATTCTAAGGTTGCAAGTACACCAATGGATTCAGAAAAGGGGTTACTCAAGGATGCTGAGGGTGAAGATGTGGATTTGCACAATTATAGATCAATGATTGGGTCCTTGATGTACCTTACATCATCAAGACCAGATATCATGTTCTCAGTGTGTGTATGTGCAAGGTTTCAAGTACATCCCAAAGTTTCTCATCTCACAGCAGTCAAAATGATCTTCAGATATCTCAAGGGTCAACCTAGGTTGGGACTATAGTATCCAAGGGAATCATCTTTTGACTTGGTGGCTTATTCTGATAGTGACTATGTTGGTGCAACCCTAGACAGAAAATCCACAACTGGTGGATGTCAATTTCTTGGCTGCAGACTCATATCTTGGCAATGTAAGAAGCAAACAATGGTGGCCAACTCTACAACTGAAGCAGAATATGTTGCTGGTGCAAGTTGTTGTGGGCAAGTGCTTTGGATCCAAAATCAATTACTTGACTATGGGTACAATTTTCTTAACACCATTATTTACATTGACAATAGCAGTACTATATGTATCATTAAAAATCCAGTTCAACATTCAAAAACAAAACACATTGAAATCAGACACCATTTCATAAGAGATTGCAATGAGAAAAGGTTAATACAAGTTGTCAAAATTGATTCTGAAAAGAATTTTGCAGACCTTCTCACCAAAGCTTTTGATTTAGGTAGATTCAAATACCTAGTAGGAGGTATTGGAATGATTAATCTTTGAAAAACATGTGTTTTTGTACATAAAATAAATGGTACTGGCTCTTAAACATGGTACTGCTAGTTAGTCAAAAGGTACTGTCAGTTCACAATTGGTCCTGCTAGTATAAAGTTTGCTCTGTTTTGTTCATCTTGATGATTAAATGTTTACAATGCTATAAAACAAGTGCTTTGCACTCTGTTCTTTTGGTCTGCAACTAACAAATTTCAGGTTGATAACAAAACAAGAAATCTTCCAAACAAAGGGGGAAATAAAAGTTATTTATATCTCAGGGGAGGAAATAATAGCCCAGAAAAGGAAGATAATCCAATAAAAGGAAGGAGAAGACAAGAGCATACAAGATGATGTAGAGGTTGAAAATGATAAGATTAGATCATATATTCAGAAGGGATGAAGCATTCCTAAAGGAGAAAGTTCTATCTAGATCAAACTAAGGAAAGTTTCAATGCAAAGGCATGCTGATAGATGATTTCACTTGTTGAACCAAGCATCCAAGATACACAGCATCATTGCCTCTTACAATTCCTCCATCCAAGGAAATTGCACCATCTTTAAGTCAATGTGGAATTGGTATTCAGTTCACCAAGTTTTACAAACTTAAGAGCTGGCTAGTCCATAAGCAAACGGCTTTTGGTAAAGACACATCAAATCCGTTGATGGTTGATAGTTTACCAAAAACTATATGGTATTTAACTAACCATACTTTACAGTAAATAGTTGACTAGTCCATAAGCAAACGGCTTTTGGTAAAGACAAATCAAATCCGTTGATAGCTGATAGTTTGCTAAAAACTATAAGGGATTTTTGCTAAAATTTCAAAGAGACTGCCAAGTAAAATTTTCTTTCAAAGGTACTGGTAGTTCAAATTTTGGTACTGGTAGAGTAAAATGGTACTGCTAGATAACCGTTGAGCCTGTCAGTAAAAATTATAGCCGTTAGGCATGGTAGTTAAAATTAGCCGTTGGGGTAATTCTGTAAATTACTGATGTTATATTATATTATATTTCTCATATAAAAGATCTTTTTAACCGCCTTTTCATTTACTTATTATAAATTTTCTTATTGTCGGTTAAAAGTAAAACTCTCATAATATCTTTCATCAGTCCTTATCACAATTAACACTCACCTTTCATCTTCTACCAGTACCACCATCAAATCCCACCATCCTAATCAAGTTTTTCATTAACTTTCACCATGGCTAATCTAAACTTCGTTAAACGTCACAACCAGTTAGCATTTTTGGAAAAGTCTGTGGATAACGAATCTTTTCATCAAATAGTGGACTTTCTAAATGATTCTTACATCAGGTTTGCTTTACTTGTAAATCCCACTATTTATGAATCTCAAATTTTACAATTTTGGAAAACGGCTAAAGTTAAAACTCTTGAAAATGGAGACCAAAGGATAAAAGCCATATTGGATGGCAAAACCTTGACTCTTACCGAGTCATCCATTAGAAGACATCTTCATTTGGATGATTCAGATGGTATTGGTCAATTGCCTGATACTGAAATTTTTGAAAATTTGGAAAGAATGAGGTATAATGTGGATTCTACTAAACTCACTTTTCTTAAAAAGCATTTTACCCCACAATGGAGATTTTTGATCCATACCATCCTTCATTGTTTAAGCCAAAAGAAAACCTCATGGGAGCAATTTAGTGGTAACATGGCTACAGCTCTCATTTGCTTGGCAACAAACAGAAAATTCAACTTTTCAAAACATATTTTTGAAGGATTGGTTAAAAATGTGGATAGCCAAACAAAGTTTTTGATGTATCCCATATTTATTCAATGCATCATCACAAAATCAAAACATTTGTTACTTCCCCCACACTCTCCTTATGAAACACCAAAACTTTCACACAAGGTATTTTCAAACATGAAAATTGGTTTTAATGGGGAAGAAATACAACTTTTTGATGAAATGTTACCACAACATGCTGAAGAACCATCCCCATCATCTGAATCACCATCATCAAGTTCTTCACCTGGAAACATATCATCATCACATCATCCATCACCAATCCCATCACCAATACCACCTGTTAAAACACCATCACCATCATATCATGCAACACCATCCCAATCACCTCAACATCAAAGTCTGGATTCTCAGACTTTGAAGGAACTAAAGGAGAAAGTGCAGCTCTTAGAAAATGCTCTTCAAAGTCAGAACACAAAATTTTCTAAGATCAACACCAAGCTAGTAAAGAAGGTTAAGAAATTGGAGAATGAAGTGAAGATGCTGAAGGGTAAAAGATCTTCAAAGTTGGTTTTATCTAGTTCTTCAAGTTCTGATGCAGAAAGTTTGGGTCTCTCTTCCAAAAAGGGGAGGATGGGTAGTTCTGAAGGTGAAGAGGAGGCTCAATTTCAATTTCATGAAGGAACTCAGGTATATGATGAAGAGCCTGCTGGTGCAGGGCAAGAGCCTGTTAGTGATAAAGAGCCTGCTGAAGCAGAGCAAGAGCCTGCTAGGATTGAGAGGCTATTGGCTATGGATTATAAAGGTTCTGCTGAAAAGGTTTACAAAAGAAAGAGGGAATCACAGCCTCAAGGGGGTTTGTTTGTTCAAGGGAGGTTATTTATTGCTGATGAGCAATCTGCTGCTTCAAGTCAAGAACCAACACCAAAAGATAAGGGCAAGCAAGTTATGGTTGAAGATGAACCTAAGCCCAAAAGGTTGAAGAAAAGAGAGCAAGTGCAGATGGCTTTAGATGAGGAAGTATCCAAAAAGCTTCATGAAGATGAAATGCAAAAAGCTTTAGAAGCTTCAAGACTGCTTGCAGAAATGCAAGAACAAAAGGATGCTGCTCAAACTCTTCTTAACACTCAAGCTGCTCAGGAAACATTTGATGCACAGATGCAATGGATTATTGCCAATGATCCAATTGTGAGAGGTCAAGCTAATTTAATTTTGGATGACAAGAATCTTAACACTGAAGAGAAAACAACAGAGCTTGAAACTTTTATCAACAAGAAATATAGAGAAGCAGCTCTGGATGATATTTTTCAAAAGATTCAAGAAAGTCAGAAAAGAGGTTTTAAGGTGGGCTCATCTGAGAAAGATCAAGTGATTTTCATGAAGAAGTTTTTAAGAAGTCAAGCTAATTGGACTGAATATCAACTGAAGAAGAAAACTCCTGAAGAAATTCATTTCCTTTATCTTAATGCCTACAAGACTCTCTACTTCAAAATCCCATTTGATGCTAAACCTTCAAAGAAAAAGAATGGTGATCAAAAGAAACAAGAAGCAGAATTGGATCCAGATCAAGTAAGTAAAATGATAATTGCTTTACCAACAATTATACATGCTGATCCAATTAGGTCTAGACACCCTATTATAGATTGGGAGATTCACCATGATAGATCAGGAAAGGCATGGAAGATAACCAGGGTTGGGAATCAAACTGCCATTTTCAAAAATTTTGAAAATCTGATAAGAGCATGTGATAGAGCTGATTTAGAAGAGCTGTGGAATCTAGTTCAAATCAGGCTAAACACTAAGCATAAGACTGATGTTAAGGAACAAGAACTTTGGGTAGAGTTCAATAGGATGTATGATCCTGATCCACAGGATGTTCATTGGAAGTTTCCATATCATGATCCTACCACCACATGGGAATTCCTAAGTCTTAGCAGTGTGCATCATCTTTTTACACAAAGTGGAATTGAACTCTTTATGTTGGCTGAAAAAGAGTATCCACTGAGCTATGAAGTTCTTACAACCATGATTTCCAAGAGGTTAAGGTGTGATAAAGATGAAGAAAAGTCACAAGTTGTTCAAAGTTTGTTGATGAACATTTTTGAACAATGTGAAAGAAAAAGGAAGAATAGAGAGTAAAGTTTTTGAAAGAGTTCCCCCAGATCCTCAAGGTATGGATTTTATTCATAAGAAACTTGTGTATTTTAAAGGGAATAACAAGTTTAGGGGAGGATTGTTGGGAATAAAATGTTCAAGTCAAAGAGCCTGCTAGATGAAGTATTGAGCCTGCTAGTTGATTTTGAAGATGTTGAAGATAAACTAACAGTACCTTCTGGGTGAGAAGGTACTGCTAGTTAAAAGAAGGTCCTGCCAAGTTGAAGGTCAAGTTGATAGATATTTATTTGTAGATATTTAGTTGAAGTATTAGTCTTTGTACATTGTAACACGTAAAGTATAAGTAGTTCAGTCTTCCATGTTGTGCAGAAGATAATACTGAGTGATTTACATTGGAAGTTGTAATTAGTAGGTTAGAAAAGTCCAAGTATCTTATTATATTATACACAACTTGACAACTTGTAATAAGGGGTCCTTATCCTATAAAAGGATCCCTTAGTCACCACCTTTGATATATCTCTTCAACTAATAACTTTGTAATATCCAAAAACAGAACAACCTCTCTAGTAACTTAGTTACAAATTCACAAATCCTTTAACAAATCAAAGATTCAAGGTTACCTTTGTAATCCTGGTGATAGTTTAGATCACCCGTATTATTTCATAAATAATATTGAATCGTTTTGTGTTATTCAAGTTGTGTTCATTGTTCATTACAATTCACGTTTGCATGTTTACCACCTTTTGTTCCTTTAAGTGTGTTATAGTAAATTCCGCGTACTAAAACACATTCATTCCTAAATATCCCAAACACATTATTAAGATTAACATCCCAAGTGTTTGTATAATCCTTCACAGTGTTCAACACTAGGAGACAGCATACCGAGGAAACATTTCATGTTACCTTTGATGAAAGCACTGATGCAATCAGTGTCTCTAACAACTCAGTGGAAGAGATAGGTATTGATGAATCATCAAGATACCCTCCTGATGAACATCATACTGATAATGGTCCTTCCACTCAGTACCATGCAAATGCTGACATCTCCTATTACATCATTCCCAACAACCTTCCTTACCCAACCATCACTGAGTTTATTGAAGCACAAAGTACTGATGAATTCATTCAGTCAGTACAAAGTGCTCAGGTACTAAACAATCACAGTGATGAGTCAACCCACTCAGACACTCAAGATGCTGAAGAACATCATGTGTCTGATCCTGATCCTACCCATCAGGCCTCTACAAGTTCTAATCAGTTTCCAAGACCTCAGGACAGTTGGACTAGGTCTTAGGATATAGAACTTGTCAATATAATTGGTGAGCCTACTGAAGGCATGCTCACAAGAAGCATGGCTGCTGAACTGAGAGCAGCCTCAGCCAATGAATGCCTATTTGTGGACTTCATTTCCACAATTGAACCCAAAAGTGTTAAGGAAGCACTAAAACATCCAAGTTGGGTTCAAGCCATGAATGATGAACTGGAACAATTTGACAGAAATAAGGTACTGACCTTGGTCAAATGTCCTGATGATGATTCAGTCATTGACATGAAATGGGTATTTAAAAACAAATCTGATGAAAATGGCATAGTCATTAAAAACCAAGCCAGACTTGTAGCCAAAGGCTATAATCAACAAGAAGGCATTGACTATGAAGAAACATTTGCACCAGTAGCAAGGATGAAAGCCATCAGGATCTTCCTTGCTTTTGCTACATACATGAACTTCAAAGTGTACCAAATGGATGTTGAAAGTGCATTCTTAAATGGCTCACTGAAAGAAGAAGTTTATATTCAGCAACCTCCTGGATTTGAAAGCCATGAGTTTCCTGATCATGTCTGCAAGCTTAACAAAGCCCTTTATGGACTGAAACAAGCTCCCAGGGCATGGTATGAGACTCTTTCATCCTTCCTGATCCAAAACAAATTTGTCAGAGACAAGATAGACAACACATTGTTTATCTACAAGACAAATAATGATGTCATACTTGTACAAGTGTATGTTGATGACATCATCTTTGGCTCAACAAATTATAAACTTTGCAAACAGTTTGAAAAACTAATGGCAAAGAAATTTGAAATGAGCATGATGGGAGAACTGACTTACTTCCTTGGTCTACAAATCAAGCAGACTGATAAAGGAACCTTTATTAGTCAAGAGAAGTATGTCAGAAGCCTACTGAAGAAGTATGAGCTCAGTGACTGTGCCTCGGTCAAGACTCCCATGGTACCCCCAAACAACCTTGGTCCTGATCTTACTGGAAAACCAGTGAATCACACTCTTTTTAGAGGAATGATAGGATCACTGATGTATTTACTTGCATCAAGGCCTGATATCCAATTCTCAGTCTGCTTATGTGCCAGATATCAATCTGACCCAAGAGAAACTCATATCACTGCAGTGAAAAGGATATTCAGGTACCTGAAAGGTACTCCAAACCTTGGATTATATTATCCAAAATGTTTAGGCTTTGATCTTAAAGGATACTCAGATTCTGACTATGCTGGATGCAACATGGACAGGAAAAGCACCTCAGGCTCCTGCCAAATTTTTGGTGGAAAACTAGTCTGTTGGAGTGCTAAAAAGCAACAATCAGTGGCCATGTCTTCAGCCGAAGCTGAATATGTTGCAGCAGCAAGTTGTTGTGCAAATGTACTCTGGATGAAAAGTCAACTCAGTGACTATGGAATTCAGTACAAGATGGTTCCCATCTTTTGTGATAACACAAGTGCAATTGCCATCTCAAATAACTCAGTTCTTCATCAAAGAACAAAATACATTGATATTAGATATCACTTCATCAGGGACCATGTCATGAATGGTGACATAGAATTACACTTCATTCCTACTGAATATCAGTTAGCTGATATATTCACCAAGCCATTGGATGAACCAACTTTCACCAGACTGAAAGCTGAACTAGGAATGTTGGATATTGAGAATCAGTCCACTGATTGACTCCATCCAAATATGTGTAAATTCTGATAACCCAAGTCCCTGACTCAATGTGTTCTTCAGTGAGAAAGGTCACTAAACTTCAGGAACTAAACCCAAGTTCCTGAATTCTTGGTCCTCAGGAACTAAACCCAAGTTCCTGAACCCTTGAACCTCAGGAATTAGACCCAAATTCCTGAACACTTGAACCATCAGTGACTAAACCCAAGTCCTGACAATCAGGTTCACTGAATGAAAACTCATTCAGGGTCCTCAAGAGACATTAAATACTAACTTAAATGCTCTAAGTATCTAGTTAGTAAATGTCCGAGGTTGGTAACTGAATTCTTATTTAATATAAGAATATTTGTTCTTTTGTCTTTCTGGCTTCCACCTCTGGGCCCCCACATTCCCACTTGGCATTAAATGCCTTTCCAATCACATTACAGATATGTGATGACTCATCTCTGCAAATTACACTTTTGCAGAACTGCTCAACTGTTCACCTTGACTGTTGCGCCAATCCAGGGAAAAGTGGAGTGGTGGCATTAAATGCGGATCCCAAAACATTTTATTCAAAACAGTTTCCAAAAATTCTTTTTGAATAAATAAAATCCGCTTAATGCCTAAAATACCCTCCACTTCACTTCCCTATAAATACCCCAACCAAAATAACAACACACACGTCTATTAGAAATCTTAAGCAAAATTCTGCCCATTTTTCTCTAAAAACTAATAGTGTGTGTGTTCTTAGCTTTAAGAAATCCCAACCATCTTTGTTACCCAGACTTACCAACAAATATGGCTTCCTCTAAAGCTGTGACATACGCCCCTAATGTGGAATTCACATTGGAGGGCGTAGACCTCACAAAGAACAATGTGGTGGGAAACTTTTCCTATCCACAAAAGTTCCATGCTTACAAGAATGTAATGAAATATCTTCAAAACTGTTTTCTTGCAAAAGCATTTACCAAGACCCCCTCAGTCATCTACCATGACTACTTGAGGGAATTCTGGTGTATTGATGTGGCTACTAGCCCAAAAGACACCAAAGAATCCATCCTCACTTTCACAGTGATGAATGGGAGAAGGACCCTCTCCCTGGATTACAATGACTTCATCAAGGCCACTGGTCTTGATTTTGCTGAGGCTTTTGAGCCCAATCCGACTGACCAAGAGGTTAAGGGAGAGTTGATCTTCTTGGGACCTCATGACCCTAAACGTCCTGAGTTGTCCACTGGAGCCTTATTGGAGAAGGCTCCAATTGTCAAAACCTGGTTCCACCCAGTCTGGAGGATCCTGATGACATTCGTCATTCAGGTCCTTGGGGGGAATAAATCCTCCACTGAGCAATTGAACTCATCACAACAATTGATGTTGTTCAGTCTCTTAGAGGGTAGAAAGATAGATATCGGAGGTATAATCTTCCGTGACCTTGTTGCTAAGCTCTCAGGAAAATCTAGGCAAAAACATTTGTCTTATCCCAGGTTTATTTCCTGTGTGCTTCAGGACCTTCTTGGTTCTGACTATGTGAGGCCTGACGTCGAAGGTATGAAACCTGACGTCTTACATAAGACCAATTTCACTAGTGGCATCACTGAGGTACAACCCATTGCCCTGACTGACTACATGCAAGTGGTCATTCAGGGGGAGAACGCTATTTTTCCAACACCTTCACCGACAAAAAAGGTGAAGAAGACAAAGAAGGGTCAGTCCAGTAAGGTGGTTAGACCCAAACCACTCGCCACTGAGACTGATGACCAGAACCAACTCAACCTTAAAAAGGGGTTGAATGTGGCCCAGACCTCTGAGACACCCACTACAGAGACCCCCCTGACCACAAAACAAAGGCCAACGGAGGGCACTGAGCAATCATCCTCAGTGTCCTCGGGAAAACCTTTTCCACATGTCCCTACTGACATACAAAAGTTAGTAGGGTCAGGAACAACCACCCATTCACATCCCGATGAAGGCACTGATAAATCACAATCAGAGCCTGAGGGAGAAAAGGGTCCTATATCCTCGGTTGGGCAGCACTACTCAACTGAGAAGGGGACCCACACCCAATCACATCCCGATGAAGGTACTGACAAATCACAGTTAGGACCCAAGGGAGTCAAGGACCCTAAATCCCCAAAAAGGCAGTACAACCCTGATGGGAAAGGAGACCACCAACCATCACAAAAAGTGCCTCGTGATAGTTCTGAAAAACACCCATCAGGACTTGAAGGCGCTCAGGGGGACAAAGACTCAGAGGGATATAAACCACCCGCTGATACGGAACCTACAACCACCTCAGGCGGATCCATTCTCTCAGGAACTGCCCCCAAAAGTCAGGCTGAGAAATCAGTTATTATGACTAGCCAGGATGATAAAACCAAATCAGTTATTATGGTGGGGTCAGGACCTGGCCAAAACCAAGGCAAGTCCTTTTATGAGGAGGAGCCGGTTAACCTTTTGGAGTTCGAGTCTATGGGGGATATTCAGGCTCTTCTCGATTCTGATAATGAGCTCAAGGAAGAGAGTGAGGAAGAAATCTTTGAGGCTGGTGATGACATGGAGACTGATGCACAACCCACTGAACAATCGCATCAGTCTTCTCCACACGGTGAAGAATCTGAATCTCAGGCTGATCATTCTTCATATTCTAAATCATCATGCCCTCAGTAACTTAAGAAGTATGACAACATTCTTCCTCTTACTGAGAGACAATTGGTCAAGTTCCTGCAAAAGGCCAACAATGCTCTCTTCACTGGGCTCACTGAAGAAATTTTTGACAAGCACACTGAAGCAGCTATTCATTCTGAAGGAATCAGTGGAATCCTATCATGATGATGTAAATGAGCACAAGTCATCTATCTCCTTCTCCCTGACAAATCTTGATTACAATCTTAAAATGTTCAACGAGTCTCTCACCAACATACAAAAGAGCGTTGAAACTATTCAAGAGTCAGTGAAAGATGACCCTGAGCTTAACAGGAAAATTCTTCAGGCTTCAGAGACCTACCAACAACAATCTACTCAGGTGGCTGAGCTGGTACACACGTTGACCTCCTCAAATCTTCAGGGATTCAGCTCTCAAGTGGACTCCATCAGGTCTTCCCTGGGTCTTATGGAGTCCCACATGGCATCTCTGGCATCTTCTTCTTCTTCCTTGGCTTGGAATCTTGGGCCAAGGATGACAGCAATGGAGGCTTCTCAGGCTTCTCTTGAGGCTACGGTCTCAACTCTTCAGAAGGACACCTCAGACATCAAGACCATGATGACTGAGATCTATCAGGCCTTTAAAGGTCAGGCTCCCTCAACTTCAGTGAGCGCACCAACTCTTGCTCTCACTATGGGTCAAGCAACAGTTGAGGAGGAGAAAGTCACTGAAGAAGAACCTCCTTCTCACACTGAGGGGGAGATTCCTGAGACAAACCCATCTTCATCCCACCAAGACAAAGGCAAAGGCATTCTCACTGAGCCTGAGCCTATTACTACTAAATTGGTGTCTGCGTCCTCAGAAAGAAGGCTTGACCCTGATGAACCAGTCAAGGTCCCTTATGAGGTCAATGGGGTAATGCAACTTCTCACTCATGATGAAATTCAAGCTCACATGGAGAAAGAGGAGGCAATGAAGAAAGCTGTTGAAGATGAAAGGCAGAACAAGCTTGCTCTCATTCAGGTTGCAAGAGAAGAGGCTGAGAAGATTGGGATTGAGGCAAAAGACCTTGCTAAAAGGGAAGGTGGTAAGAGCTTTGTGAAAGCTCAAGATGCTGAGATGGTTGTTCTCAGGCAGAAAAGGGAGGAAAGAATGAAAAGGACTGAGGAGATTAGGCAGAACAGGATTGAGAGATATCAGTGGGTCATGACAAACAGGTTGAAACCAGAACCAATCACTGATGTCAAGATTCATCGAAACACCAAGCCTGCCATTGTTACTGTCTACAGAGGTGCTGACATGAGAAACTTTGATGTTCAAACCCCATTCAGATTCGCTGACTTCGGGATCACTGAATTGGATGAGTTGGGTCCAATATTAGCGAAAAAATCAAATGTTGTGGTCCCTGGTCTGTTGAAGTCCCTGAGTCTAAGGTATGAAAGATTGGCAGCAGCACCTCAGGAACTTGGTATTCCCTCTCCTCTTCCTGCTTCAGCAGAACTGCCTGCTCCCTCTCAGTCTTCCTCAAGAAAGAGAAAGAAGATTGAAGCTGAGCCTGAGATCAAGGTCCCTGGTCTTGATTGCAACAGAGCCCTCCCTGAAGGAGTTCCATTCAGGAACAACTTGGTCATCGAACAACCTGAAAGAGGTTTGTTCTTCACTGATGAGTTTGGAGACCCAGCCTTCCAAAGATGGAGTGACATTGACCAATCAGGAATCAAGGCAATGCTGGGTTTCCTCATAATGGCCTCACCTATCAAGACTCCTGAGAATGTGAGGTTCTATCAAGACCTGAGAACAAAGATTCAAGAGCATCCTGATCAGCATGAGCTTGAGTCCAAGAAGCCAAAGCTTGAAGCCTTAGGGTATAAGTTTGACTGAATCCGCCAACACCACTATCCCTGTACTATGTATAGTTTTGTTAGGACTTGTAATAATATTAATAAGATGATGTTTTTATTATTTCAGTGTCCTTATTTACTTTCTAGTACATTCAGTATGAGAAGAAGTCATTAGCTCACTCATAACTGATCAAAAACACTTGGGCATAATTTATATCCAAATAGGGGGAGATTATTGGGTCCATCAGTACCCAAGAATACTTAAAGCAGGATTTGGACATAAATTAACTAAGTGTTAACTTAAACCGAGAACAATTCAAGTCACTGAGTGAACAGGCACTCAGTGAGTCATCTTCAGGATGCTTAAGGTGAATTCAAGAAGAAGGATTCACTACTCAGGAAGGCAGTACTCCCTGAGTAGGACTTAAGCCAAAGAAGAAGATGATGGTTCAGTGAGTGTTGGACAAGAACTCACTGAACCCCAGTCTCCTCAACAACATTAAGTGATTGAAGACTGAAGAACTCAACGCCTGAAAGAAAGGCGGGAAGATCTGGGAAGAGTTTAAGATAAGATCAAATCTTATCTTGTCAGGAAGAAACTTTCCCTAAGACGGCTAAAAGTCGTGGAGTGTCAGACCAACCACTCCTAAAGACTTTTAGTCCATTCCTATTGGTTCTTGGAAATGACAATTACTGTTGTAATTGTCAGACACGCTTGCTTCAACAAGTTGTAGTATTTTAATCACTTTTACTCTTTTATACTTGTGTATAAATAGGTTCAGAAGGAGAGAAGTTGAGTGTGTTTTGTACATTAAAAGCCTTAGACTTTTGCAAAACAACTTCTCTCCTACAAAGAGTAATGTATCCCTGAGATAGCTCAGTGGGTCAAATTGTTACCACTTAAGCATAGCTTGAGTTTAGATAGGAGACACCATACCTTGTCTATTCAATCCCAAGTGTTTGTTCCGCAAAACACTTGGGTAATAGATTCTTTGATTCATTTCTAATAAGAATTTAAACGTTGAAAAATACTTTGTGTTTTTACATTTACGTTTCATTAACTCATAGAAAGAATCATTACATTGTATTAGTCATAAACACAAATAGATTAACTTTCTAGTTAACTCTAAGTGTGTTAAGGGAACAACATGTTTCCTACAGGGTTTTTATTTGTGACGTGACTTTTTTTTTAGTCTCTTTATTTTGTTTGTTCTATAATAATTAGGTTTTCTTGTCTCTACAAGTTTTACTACCATATTATAGGGCTTTTGTTTCATTGTAAGGCATCTTTTGATCGTTGGATATTAATAAACTTCGTGTTTTAAGAGTTATTCTCTTGTTTGGGTTTTAATCCCGCAAGGTGCGCCTTATTTATCACCCTTGGATTAGGGTTTATCCAAATACGCTTCCGCGCGACCTGCGTCAGTTGGCATAAGAGCTTCTTAGTATCCTGGTGGTAATTGGTGTAGAAGGTTCTACTTCAATTAATGTTTAGAGCTTGTTAGCATCCTAGATGATGAATGATGTAGAAGATTTAAAAACCCATACTGTTGGTGGGGTATGGTCTCGAGAGTACATGGATCATGGTTTTACCAAATCCATGAAAGAACTTGACAGGTGTTACACTATGCTAGAAGAATTACGTTCCGTGATCGTAGGTGGGGCATTAATCCACAAGAATCGCGAGGGTAGCAATTATGGAGGTCCAAGAATTCGTCCAACTATAGGCGGATCTATTGACAACTGTAGGTGCAACCAATCCACGTTCAACAATAGGAGGGTTGATGAATGGGAGGAAAGAATGAAGGTGGAGGATCGATTGCCTACAACCAAGATTTTTCGTTCGAGAATTCTAATCAATAATTCGGTATGTTCTTTAATTATTGATGGTTGTTGCATAAATAATTTGGTTTCAAGAAAATTGGTAGACTTCTTAAAATTACCAATGAAAGTTTTTCCAATTGAAGGTTACCAAGTTTGTTGGGTTCCGGTAACTATTGGAAAGAATTATAAAAGGGAGATACTTTGTATTGTGGATGATTTTGATGAGTGTGATATTTTGTTGGGAAAACCTTGGATACAAGAGGTTTAAGGGCATGTATGATTTTCAAACAAATCTTTATCTTTTCTCATGGGAAGGATTGAGAATTGCTATGATTTCATCTAAGGTAAAACCACAATTATCAAAACCCGAGGTTAAAGCGGAAAAGAAGATGTCGAAGGTTGAAGTTGTTGAAAGGCAAGTTGAGAAAATTCAAGACCTTCAAATTTGTGATAAACATGTTAACGAAATTTCAACTTTGGTGTTGGAAACGACAAAGGAAGTTGGTGTTTTGAATACTTGTGATGAAGAAGTCGTGGGTTCTAAAATTAGTGAAGATGTGAAGAATCTAGATGAAGCTACAAAGTCCGCGGTTGTTAAAGGTAGACAAGTTTGTGATTTTGTCTATGGGTTTATTTTAAATATGATAATCAAGAATTCAATAAAGTTTTCAATGGTAAACAAAGAAGTTAATATTATTGAAATTGAAGACTTGGTGATCATTGATATAACTCGATGTTCTAATTCATATGTGGACCAATGGGAGTGTGGTAGACGTGTTAAAAAATATGAAGGTTCTCGACTTAATGTGAAGCGAAAGTCTACTGAAGATAATGTTCGTCGTGAGAAGGTGTTCGAGGTAAATGAAGCTCTTGACAGTAAGAACTCGAGGGCGAGTTCTTTTTAAGCGAGGGGGAATGATGAGGATGTTAATGGTAGTAGGAGTAAGGATACTTCTACATAAGTAATCCTACTCCTAAATATACTGAGGTTACTTCAAAAAGTTACTTCAAAAGTAACTCTACTCCAAGCATAAGTATCCTACTGGTGTTTCCTACAGGGTTTTTATTTGTGACGTGATTTTTTTTATTTTAGTCTCTTTATTTTGTTTGTTTTAGAATAATTAGGTTTTCTTTCTCTACAAGTTTTACTACCCTATAAATATAGGGCTTTTGTTTCATTGTAAGGCATCTTTTGATCGTTGAATATTAATAAACTTCGTGTTTTAAGAGTTATTATTTTGTTTTGGTTTTATTCCCGCAAGGTGCGCCTTGTTTATCACAATTTGATTAAGGTTTATCTAAATATGCTTCTGCGCGTCCTGCGTCATTAAGGGCCTACCATAAACGTTTAAATGAGGTTCAAACAGAATAGAACTTCTTTTACACCAACGGGCTCCACAATAGTATTAGAGGATGATGTAACGTGCAATCCTTTCCTTTGAACGATGCCAGATCATCCGGTTGTAGATGGCCTTAGGCAACCCGTAATGCAAACCAACTCAGAACCGAAGACACTGACAAATAAGTTTTCTCTCTCTACATCAACTTCGTGACCAACTTAGTTTAATGAGGAAACATATGAAACTACCAAAATATACCCCACAAAAATCAATTAAATAAAACACCCCACACACAAACATCTCACACGACTCGGTCTTATTTACGACCGGGTTCTTTTTTTTCTTGACGCAAGACACGTCTAACATGGGCGAGGTAATTATGGGAAAGAAGTGTCTTATTTGGAGGTCGACCACAAGGATGACCATGCATTATGGCCTTAGGACTCAACGCTATATTAACAAATTAAACCATTTATCAAAAACTATTAATAATGTCGGAACATATCTTATAATTGTCATAGCTATCAATCCTTTTCTTTGAAACATAAAAGTTGTCCGGTTATCACATTTATTTATTTTTCCAAATCCTACCGTAACATTTATTAGATATCTAAAATAGAAACAACGCAAGCAGTCAGGTCAATTTCCATTAAAGTTTTGCCATTAAAAAAAAAACAGTCAGGTCAATTTCCATTAAAGTTTTTCAGTAAAGTATTTTGTTACTCAATTATTTATAATCATAATGTAAAATTTTTCTCTTGGAAAGTTGGAATGCATACATGAGTATGATATAAGCATCATGTTTTCCAGAAACAAACTTGAAGATATAAGAATATAAGAATATAATAAGTTCTTTGAATCTTCAAAATCAAGAAATTTTATTTTTGGGTCTAAGTCCACACTTGCAATCTAAATTGACCCAGCGATCAAGCATCCAATGTTGACCATGACTCAACATTTTGTTAGTATATTTTTATCTCAAATAAGAGTGAATACAAATTTTCTAGTCTTGTACCTTTCAATAAACTCCGGGGCCCCCTATCTACTACTACGTATTATTTTACAATAAATAGTTAAGGTGATTTATTCAAAATAATGGAGTTCGGTTGCTTGAATGAGTGGTATAAATAAATTTATGGACCGGTCCTTGAACGGTAATTGGAATATGGTTTGAGAAATTCTAATGGAGGAGCGAGAAGTTTTTCTTACATTATACTACAAATCATATTGTCACGTATTGTCACGTCATTTATAATACAAATTGCATTTTGTACTATAAATGACGTGACAATAATGTAACGAGATGATTTATTGATTATTTTTCTGCTCCTCCTTCTATAGATTAGGAACATTATCTTTGAACGTTGTTATTTTTTTTACTTAGTATATAACTAATTTTACTTTTTACCTCAAGCATGTAATTGACTTGTCATTTGATTGTTGTATGGAAGTCGGCGAAAGACCAAATATGAAGCCAAATATCTCTAAAAATTCATATTCAGAATTAGTATCTTCCATAGACAATTGTAAGAAACCATAAAAATGCACTCTATTTTCTATATGACTATGACATAATTTCATTGTAAAATATTATAAATCGCGTAAGATTTCTATTAAACAAGCGGTTGTAAGTTTAAACCTTAAAAAATAATACATAGTATATACTATATGTGTACGTTACTTATCCTTTATAAAAAAGTTAAAATTTAGAATTTAGTGTTGATAGCTCGATATACAAACAAACATGCAGTCATTTACAGTATTTAAGTGTAGTAATTATTTTTCTATTAAATGGTGCACACTTTCTTTAAACTCATCTTTTTTATATAAAGACAGCAAATATCACACCAATCTTGTTCCTCCTATATTCCTACTTGACAAATGGCCTCCTTCTTTTGCTCAACAAAATTCTTCTTCCTACTTTTTGTGATATCAGCCATCCCAATAGCCATAATAATCTCCCTAGAATCAACAACACCAACAACAAATTATTACCAGTTTCATAGTACAGGTTGGTTTAGAGAATCTAGCAAGTGGGATGATGTGAACAACAGGTTCATAGTATCTTTTACTGACAGTGGTGGTTTAGGTGTTGTTAATGTTCCTAAGGACCATAAAAGTGATGTTGTCCTTGAAGAGGTACCTGTTGTGGGAAAAGATGATCTTTATGGGAATGGGACATGTGGTGTTTTTATTGATAGGCCTAGGAACAGGGCTGTTGTAGCTATTGCTGATGTGTTTGGGAATAAGTATAGTGCTGTTGCTGCTTATGATTTGACTTCATGGGAACGTTTGTTTTATACTCAGCTTAGTGTACCAGGTTGGTTTTTTTTCTTTTCTTTTCTTTCTTTTTTTCAGTTTAATTATGTTGTTCTTAAACTATGCCGTTTTAGAAGGGTTATATCAGGTTTAAAAGGATCCTGATAGCACATCGAAAGCGTTAAGTCATTAAAAATTAACCTATTCATATTTCATCCTCACTCACACAATACAAATTAGCAACCAGCCTAGAATGCTCAACCTGTTCACCTAATATGTCTTTTTGTTGAAACAAAATCGTTAAGTATATAACAAAATATTATGCTTATTGCGTTTTTTTTTCTATAACAAGTCTTTACGGTGATTTAAACAATAATCATGTTTGCTTTCAATTACAAAAAAGTTGTGTTCAATAAAACAATTATGTGAGTATGCATATAAGTAAATTTGTTTACGGATAATTTTATATATATCCTTACAAAATTTTAAAGTTACGGCCAAGAGTCCTAAACACCCTCTAAGTAATACGCAGTAATATATAATACCAATAAAATTTCTTAACACAAAAAATTCACTTGTGCTATTATGGTTTTTTTAAACATACAACCTTTGTTTTTTTACAACCCTTTGTAAATGATATGCAATTAATGCTAATTAAGTTATGTTTGGTAAGGTTGTTATTACTACTTTATTAGTTTAAAAGTAATAGTATGATGCATTGATTTGTTAGTGCTCTCACCTATGAATTTGGAGGGTGAAATGAAATAGTTGGTGTCGACATATAACTACCGTCTTCATCTTTAACAAAAGTCCAACCACTACAACTTTTAGGTGAAATAGGGGACGACTTAGCAAATAACGTAGCAATAGCATGCATCATAATATGACAGTACCATCACACGGCAAGAAAACATAGTGTAGTATACTAGTATCCACTTTTTAATGTATGATATGTATTATTATTATTTTTATTTTAATCATTTAGTACACCGTATTTGTTAAATGATAAACAATAAAGAAAATGGTTAAACGTAACCCTAAAGGTTATGTTTGAGGAATTCAGACACGTATTAAGTGTTTTTAACTTCAATAATAACTTATCACCTTCTGCATTTAACCTCTCTGAACCGACTCTATGTATCACAAGTTATGCAAAACCAACAATAAATTGATAAATATGTTACCACAAATGGTTAATATGTCAGATTAATTGTTATAAGTTGTATACTGTAATTTGTAAGGGTTTACTATTAAAAAAAATATGTGCATTTCGGTCATTCGTCTTTAGGTACCACTAACAAAATTGTCATTGGTAACACATTTAAAAGTGTCATTAAAAGTCAAAAGTTTCATTAAATAAAAAAGTGTCATCAAAGGTATAAAAGATGGGTCACTAAAACTTTTATGTGCTTCCTCATAGTTAAAAAAGTGTAAGTAGAAATACAGTAAGCAAAGTCTGTTTATAATGATAAAAAAAAAAAGTGTGTACATGTTTTTTTTTTCCTTTTGTGACACATTTTGTTTATAAGAAATGTCATTAAATCTCAAAATTTTAAGCTTTTAGTTCACACTTTTTAAAAATTGTCATTAAAAGGTTAGATTGACAATTTTTTGGGTCATTAAAACTTTGTCACCAAATGTCTATTTACACGATGTTTGAGTCTTTTCGCTGATTTTAATTTGTTGGAGGGTATATGTGCATATGTGGATAAAAAATGAATGATAGACTTTCAAGAGTGATCGACATTCGACAGTTACTCTTTATATGGTGCATACATTTTATATTACTATCGTCAAATTCTATCTTTATTCAATGATCATTTAAGTTTTCCCGTCTAATAAAAAACTGTGAATAGTTGAGGCAAATGCCAAATGAATCTGACAAATTAAATGCTACTAATAAATAAATAATTCTTCTGTACAAAAGAGTGCCATATGGAAAAGAGCATGGAGCCCCTTTGCATGTTATTTTAAAGTAGGTAAAAAGTTGTTGTTTAATAAGATTCCGAAATTAATTTTGTATTAAGTCGAGGTCTTCGTTGGTTGGCTCACTAAACAAACTAAGCGTTGTCTTTTTTGTTGAGAAATTAGCGGCACATGTACCAAACAATCTTTGGAATCTAAATAATAGAATAATTTTATGTTGACCGAGGTTGATTTTTACTCGAAGTCTTACAAAACATGTTTGGTCTTTTGGGTTATATTAGGTGTTGAGAAAAGCTTTGCAGACGATGTAACCGTTGACGCAGAAGGAAATGCATACGTAACAGATGCCAAGGGTACTCAAATATGGAAAGTTAGTGTAGACGGACAACTTCTATCGACCATAAAGAGCCCACTATTTCACGCTAAAGAGTGGTACAATGACATAATCACCCTCAACGGGATCGTCTACCATCCAAATGGATACATAATTGTGGCTCACACAATCACCGGAAAGCTCTTCAAGGTTGAAATCAACAATGACAACAAAATCACAGAGGTTAAACTTGAAGGTAAGCTGAAAATTGCTGATGGGTTGGAACTATTATCGCCCAATAAGCTTGTTGTGGCTGGAGCTAATGGTGTAAAATTAGTTGAGAGCAACGATGATTGGATAAGCGCTTCACTCATTGGAAGATCACCTGTGCTTACCCATCGGATTGCCACTGCAGCATTGGTGAAGGATGGGAAGGTATACATCAACCATGCACTTGGTATGGGGTTCCCAAAGAAGAAACACGTTTTCGTCGAAGCTGCATTTTCTTAGATCCTTGTTTTTTTTTTTTTTTTTTTTTTACTCGTATATTAATTTATGTTGTAATCTACGATCCTGTCTAGGCAAATAAGAAAACTCTTTTTCGATGTACGCTTAGTATTATCGAGTTATTGACCATTTCAAATGAGCGTCTAATACGCTTTACCATAACTGTAGTAAATATATTACACACCATAACATCAATACCGAACCTCTTCGTAACTATACTATGGAGAGGCCAGGAATGCTCCCTGATTATTACTTTATGCTATCTTTCTATTATTCTATATGCCGTATAGTCCATAACTTATAATAACATACCACTTCTCACTTCCTGGAAATGAATGATGTGAAAATGGGTTATCATCAGTATATTAATGCTTCTTAGCTCGACCTTGAGGGACTAAAAAGTCGTCTCGGTCAGAACCATCAGGCTTCCGAGCCCATACAGGTGCTTGGTCAGGCCCGTAGCGGTAATCATAGAAGAGCTCTTCACCAGCCTCAATACGTTCTTTGGCAAATATGCCAACCCGGTGATCACCAGCGACCATCATTACCTTCACAAACCAACAAGTTTAGACAGAAAAATCCCTTTTAACTTGGATCTAGGAAGAAAGAAAATACCTTTGCATAACAGTTGGGATTTGACGAGTGGTTTGCAAATTTCAATTTGTCCCCCTTGCGGTAAGCATCAAGCACAAACTGCAAACAAGGAATGTTCATTAAATTAGACAACTTTAGTTTTCTTATTTTCCAAAGGGTTATTATTAAAAAAAAAAAATTACATACTTTTACAGAAAATGATGTTTTCTAAAGTAGTTTTTTGGTTGATTTGGACCTTTTAAGTATGAAAGTGCGTTCTAGTCCCTCAAATTTTGAATATATACAAACTTGAGAAACGTAATTGGTAAATCACATATCATCCATGAAAATACTTTAGGGACATAATCGCATTTTCGTTAGAAGTATGTAGGAATTAAAAGTGGGTTCTAGCTTTACTTTTAGCATTATAATTTAGACAATTCATGTAATATGTATCTAGAACTGCAAGTCGAAAAAGTTCCAAATTTGAACAATCAACTAATAGTGAATGCAGACAAAAAAGAAACTATACTTGCCTGATCATTCAAGTCAAATAGGAACGATGAATTGGCACGATCGTATATTTTCCCTCGCTTATCTGCTTCTCGGTGCGATATCAATTCACCAGTGTACTCTCCAAGATAATCATTTTTGTTGACAGGGTTCTTAAGAGAATAAAAAAACTAATTAACCAAGTTGGAGGAGACGAATCCAGAATGACCACACAGACAGTTAACATGATACCTACCTTCAGAAATGCTCCCCAACCAGCAACATCAGATTTAGCCAAGAGAATCTGAAGACAAAGTTCAGAGCTACAACAAATTTATATATATACATAGAGAGAGAGCACTTGATATGCTGAAACTTGATATTGCTCACCCTTTGCTGCTGCCTTAAAAGTAGCCTCATGTTACCACATTGGCCTTCTCCTCTTCTCGGGGGCTCTCCTATTAAAGCATCACCACAACTGCAAGATGTCTAAAGTTCAGTACGGAGGATAACAGATGCAGTTTAAGAAAGATAAAAGAAAGGCGGTAATTTACAACAGGTGTATAGATATTTATTGCAGTTTTTATTGACTGTCTGTCAATCAAACTGAACTCCTTTAGTTCACAACCTTACTGTTTGACTTTAGCCTCTGGGTTCTGTATGCTATCAAACATGTTTTGAATCTAACTTGACAGCAAGAGAACATGCTCTCATAACTCTCATATTCATTGAAAAAGAATGGACAGTCTTGTTTACACGTGAATAAATAATGAAGCTCTCTTACCTCACCCAGCAATTTCGGCAAACATCTGGGTCGCATTCACGTCCAGCTGCAAAACATGGGCATTGTCGGCTTCTGCATTGACTCTTTGCACAGTGGCATCCCCTAAACCTGTTCTTGCAGCTTTTCGAGCACCTAAAAAGTTAGGTACAAACATCAGTGAGAGCTCACATAATCCTCATATCTTTCCAAAATGGAAGAAGAAATATTGAAGTCACTACATGAATTTAGAATATGATCTATACAAATAAATGTTTTTGTGTTGAAGTACACATACCCACAATATTTTTCACAGCAAGTAGCATTATCTAAACAGGGGCATTCCTTTCCACACATAGGTTTGCATTCACATGGAATATATTGCTTGCAAGACTGGTTCTTCCCATCAGCAATTCGTCTCCACATTGATGGATGCCCAGCAGACTTCCATGAATATTTCAGCTTTTTTGCCCTACCCTTTTTGCGAAGCAATCGTGACCTCGCATGCGTTTCCCGCTCCTAGAAACATAAAACAATGAGGAATAATAACTTTATCATAATAAGATCATTTTTGAAATCAGCATCCCATAACGAACATTTGAGAAAACATCTGTTCAAAAGATAATATTGCTCGATAATCATTGCAGTTCTGAAATGGAAAGACTTGAGGGGTTGAAGAATCATCAAGAAGAGAAAATCAAACCTTAGGATCTCCATCAGTACTCTCATTGCCGTCTGACATAGAGCATGCAGTAAATGATGTTCCTCCATTATTATACATATAATTGGCTACTTCTATGCAAGTTTTTAAGCCAGAAAGTAAGTTCCTGGCTATGAAGCAACTGCAAATACGAGGTTACAGAAAACCAAACAATAAAGAATAGTTGCGTAAGTCATGTAGATGGAAGGCAGTAGATTGCACACAGATATCATTCATGTCAATAGTTTATTACAGTAATCTAGTTTTCAGGCTGAAGTATTTACGATGAATTGAGTAAAGACATATGGTGTTTGAATAGCGAGATCTAGTACCTGTTTCTCCCAAAAATCTCTAATCCCTTCATATATAGTTCTTTCTCAAGTGGCTTCCATTCAGTATTTTCCGGAGGACCCTTAACTTTTGTTCTGTATTTAGTCACATTTTCTGAAACAGAGAGAGAAGAACTAAATGGAACAGCAGAGCTAGTTGCTTCATCGTTGGAGGCCATTTGAAGTTCATCTTGATCCACATTTATTGCTCTGTTATTTACATTGTCATTTGAAACTTGAGTATCTTCAATTGTCACAGAAACTGTATCAGGTATTGTCAACCTTTTCTGTTTCTTAAGGGAAGATTCTTGTTGGTCATCAGAAACATGTTTTGGTTCTTCTGAAGTTGTGGTTGTTTGTTGGGATACCTTGCGCTTTCCTGTATTGCCATGATAGATTTCACCATTATCATACAAAACATACAAGTTAATATATAAAAAACGAACACTTGAAGCCAACAATAAGGACCATCTGGCAAAAAGTAATTAAAGAAAAAAAAAAAAAACTACAGGCATCTATCCTCTGAGCAATGCTTGGTTTAATAATCACCTGGATCACCACTGATCTGGTTCTTGTGTACATCATCTGAAGTTCTCGTGGTTGTCTCACTTACGTGATCTAGGTGATCGGAATGCTTATTCACAGTTTTATTCTGAAATTATGAGGCTTGTATTAAAAGAGGATAAAGAAATAATTGTGCAGATGTAAATCTGAATTTTCATTTGATCAGCAGGAATAGTTCTCATGAGCAGAATACGGACCGTTTGATAGATCTTGCCATCACAATATAAAAGAATTTTATCACTTCCAACACTATCTTATGTAAAAACCAAGCAATTATAATACCAAAGTGAGACCAAAACCAGAGTCAACAGAGCTAATTCCTGAAAAGGCTTGCCAGATTGGCTAATTATAAACGGTAACAAGAATAAATCCAAGATCTGATATACTGCAAGATGCATTATTAATGTCTTTGTTGATCCCGCTATAATAGTTTTGCATTTCTACTTATGACAGAACTGGAAGTATCTTTGTTTTTGTCACTGTGATTCTTGAAAGTCAAGATGAGAAGCTTAGTTAAGCTCACAGGCTATACAATGGTTAACAAATACCACCTGAGCAGTTAAAAAGAACTGTACCTCTGCATTTTATATAACAGAACCAACTATTTTAGTTAACAATATTAGGTGCATGGAAAGGATTTGATATGTGATACCTGAAGGTAACAATGATCACTGCAAGGTTTCACATTTTCTTGGGACTCAAGAGGGTAGTATTGTCTTTCAGTCTGTTTACGATGCAAATGGATGTGCATTAATATTGCAAGCAGTAAACTTCACTACAAAAGTGTAATGGTTCTAAAAGCACATAATGCTTACAGGAGAAATAACAGTTTGAGAGTAGCCGTGAAGACGGCAATCGAATACCTGTCAAATATATAGGAGAAATGAACATACAATTGACCCATTATAATAAAAGATAACTAATGTGATAAATAGTAAGAATATGTACCAAACACCGTCTGCAAAAGAGATTATCAAGAGAATCTAAAGAACCACTAAGGCTTTTGTCCAGAGATATGCTCAAGTCATGCTCATTGTCTGCAGAAACAGAGCCATCTTTGAGTTTGTTTGCTTCATTTTCTGTCTTCATCGTGGTAAATGCCTCCTGTGTCACATAAAAACAGCAGAAGAGAAGACTTCAGCAAGTATGCAAAAAGTGGTAAAAGTAAGACTTGATATGGACAACATGGTTCTATATGAGGATATAAGAGTAACTTAGGTACATGGATTTCTGAAGTACTTCCACCGATATATTGCGTCAAGATTTTAATTACTTCCTCACTTGGCTCATAATCCTGAGAAACCATCCTGAAGATTCAACACGGAAAATATGTTTTATAAATATCAACTATATATATTATTTACTCAATGTAGTGCGAACGATGAAAGAAATCCATATATAAGCCACAAATGTAGTTACATCCATGTGGATGATCCAGGTCATGCAATTACAAGTCATAATGAGGCAAACAGTTAGATCCATGTAAGATGCCAGTAACATAAAAGAAAAAACTGCTATAAAGTGTTGAGATTATAATAGTTCCTATAACTACTATTCCATGCGAGTTTTTGTGGTAATGAGAAAGAAAAAAGCTTATGAAGAAACATAGAAAAGAAAAACACATGTCATAGAGCAGCAATATGACAAGGTAACATCTTTAATGATGCCATCAACCCACAAACAGAACAATAAGAAAAACCATAAACCCATTTCACCCAGTTTTCAGTTTCTGCAGGTATGCATGTTTCAGAGCATTTATACTACTTTATTTAGTAACGATGTAGCACAGTATGCATATTAGAAATGAAAAAGTATTGGTATAATCATAATAGGATGAACAATCTGTTAAATGAATGGAAAACACAAGTCATCGACATTATTAATTCAGATGGATTGTTTTCTTCAATGCATTTTATCATCTAAAAGTAGTGTGCTGTCTGAACTAACCGTATGATGCGATTTTTTGTCTCAGAAAATTCATGTTTCTCTTCATCTGGTTTAGTAATCTCTTCCTCACTGTCACTACAGATCAACGCTTCACTTCCGTTTTGGTCATAATAAATACGTCGTCTCCCAACAACCGATTGGTCATCAGCCATTCTCTGATTTCTGTGGCACACAGAAAGAAACCGAGTAACTAACAGAAGGAAGTTTTCATCATGAGCAACAACGAAAAGGGAAGTCAAGTAATCACCTATGATCTATCACTGTTTATATTTAAATTGCATATAAAACTGCTTATACTTGAATTTTTTAACTCATGGAATTGAAAATATCTCCTCCACTTTTCAACGATTTAAAACATAGAACCTCTGGTGTAAACACTGCTACACGTATCTTAGCCTCTTAGGTTATTACTAGAAAGAGTGTTGGATATCGAATGGCTAGTTTTTTGTATTCCTATTTATCTTATTACAGATTTAACACTGGGATACTCTCAATTTCTATGCAACTTGCTCATTGAAAGTACATTCCAAAATTTTCATCTTAGTGAGCCGTGTTATGTAAATTGAGATAACAAAATATGAGACTCCTTAACAGAGAGCTAACGTAACTTTATGGTTAATAGCTATATTACGATTAAGAGCAGATCAAAACTAATCTAGAAAACAACAGACACAGTATAAATGGATCTTGTATGACCAACTTGATGCAACTGTTTTGCTTAGTGTACAGATTTCTTTTGTATCTCATGTAAGCCAGAGCTTTTGGGACGTGTCCCACTTTTTTTCAATGTAACTCCATTTTTGTACGGCAAAGTTTTATGAAATCTAAATCATCAAACTGAAAAATAAAAACAAAAAATGACAAAAGAGAAAGTGCAGATCATAAAAAACCTGTCCAAAAATATCCAAGTAGTATAAGGTGGTATTCTATCAGCAGGTGGAAGCTTGGCGCTTATGTGAATAGCTGCTTCTTGAGTGCTGCTATTATCATCACCTAATATTTGGCCTGGTCCAGTAAGGATGCAAGCGGGATTTTTCATCCTAGCAGAAAGCATTGTACCGACTTCACTGTTTTCCGTAGATAAATCAACAGTTCTTTGCTTGGATAATGACAGAAGATGAGAGACATCTTTTGCTAGCTTCTCCCTATTCTTCTCAACTTTTTCCTATACATATAATACAATTTGGTAAGTACTTTCACATTCCATCAGTACTAACATAATTCGCATACCATGAACATTTCATCTATCGTTTTCCCATAAGTCAAGCCAAAATTAGAACTTTGACTATACTTTTAGCAAAAATTGAAGGTCAAAACTTAGTAAGATATTACTATTAAGCAGGCGACCAACTATGACAACAGAGTTGATCTTAACTTGATAGTATATAGTATTTTATAAATAAAAGCAACCAGTATATGTGATGTTCAATGAAAAAGTGGAGGTATATATATAGATGTTATAAATGAAAACAGATACTAATAACTAGACAACGGAAAGTAGAGTAGCATCATAAACTCACTTTGACTAAAAGAACCCTTTCTGCTTGAATCCGCTTCTTGAGTTGATTAATCTTAGAAGTTAAGCATTCCAAATCACCAGAAACTTGCTCTTTCCGAGAATTCTGTAAATTGAAGAGCAAAATGTATCGTGGGATTAACAAATGGTTTGAAATCCATATGAATTTATAGAAGAACAAAACTGAGTTGAAATTTCTGTTTGATTTTAAGCAACATTTGAAGTAATGCAGGAATATATATAGTCGTAGGATAGTCTTTTATGGCCAAAAACACAATAGAAACGTTTGATATGCATTTATTTTAGACCGTGATTGTGGAGGCATCGTCTAATTTGGTTACGAAATAGACTAAGGCGTCGGCTATTTTTGTATCTAAGGTATTGACTCACAACCACCACCATATCTAAGTTAAACCCTTAGCAAGCAATCGTATACAAGTACCAAATTAGACAATACCGTAGGTAAAATCGTATAATTTTTCCATTGGAATGTAATATATAATAATTATTTCATGTCACTTGATTTAAATTTTACCAAATTGATGTACATAGAAACGTACAACAGCATGTAAATATAGATTCTAGCGCAATTAACTTTTCAAAACACAAGTATATTTTCACCTGTTTAGTAAATTAAAGATGTAAAAAAGGAAAGAAAACAAAAAAAAGTTTAAGCGATCATGATCAATTAATAAGGAAAGAAAGATATTTGGATAAAAGAAAGTTGTTTACTCTGGATTTAGAGGAATCGGTTGACTTGGATGTGGTGGTGGTGGAGACCATCGTATCATCTGAATGATCACATTCACAGCACACTCAGTGAGTGATTAGTATGCGTTTTTTTCTTTTTTTCTTTTTTTTTTTTTTTTTTTTTGAGAGGAGTAGCTGAGGGTTTAGACTGACACCCGCTGAATTTTTGGGGTCGTTACAAGGTCATAAGTCAAAACGGGCGGGCAGGGCGGGCTGGCGGCTAGAATGGGACGGGATCGGGCTAAACCGCAAATATACAAATCGATTTATAAAAGACCGAAAATAACGAAATAAATTTTTTAAATATAATATTTTATTTATATTTAAAAAATTAAATATATATTATATATATATAAGTTTTTCTTCAAAAACTATTATAATATTTTCTAATTGAAAGAAAATATGTGCCCGTTGTGCCCATTTAACTTTTCAATGGGATAAATATTTCAATTTCAAAAAAAAGATGGGGCTAAATGTGCCCAAATATTTTACAAATTAGCCAAAATTAGCCAATTTTTTTTCTATTTTGAGCACAAATTGCCACCTCTACCAATAATAAACTTAAAAGGAAATTTAATAGCAAAATAAGATAAAGTAGAATGTATAAGATGATGAATTAAAAAGATTGTATAAGATAATGTTGCTCTATTGCGAAGATGTGATGCAATTATCCATCACCTTCATTTTATCGACGCGTCACCATTCAACACACTACTAAACCCATCGCCAAACATGTGCAATGATTCACCACTAAACCAAACATATAAAAATACCACACGTTATACAAACATATCACACAATATATCTCACAAACACAAAAAAAAAAAAAAAAAAAAAAGATGGCAAACAATTCGATGGTCTACACCACCTAACCAGTGCACAAAATGGTTAATGGCGTGCAGTTGGAGGCATGTGTAATGAGGATAACTCGTGGTGGGTGACACCATGAAATGGTCGACCACCACCATAACACTTAGTCTTAAAACAAATAATAGTGAGCAAATACTTGATGTGTCCATAAACAAATAATGGTGCATAAACAAATAATGGTGAACAAATACTTGATGTGTCCATTTAAAGACGTGTATGTGTCAGGTTGATTGAGCTGCCAAGTCTTAACTCTTCATAATGTAGCAGGTTTTAGTTGGGGTGATATACTAGTAAAAATGATTAGGGTGAAAAAAGAAAAAGCTATAATGTGCATTTTTAAAGAACAAACATGTTTTTTTCAAAGATGGTAAAGTTGCTTTTATATTTGTAAATTTAATATTAATCTCAAGATTATATTAAACACTCTAAGACCACTTCCAACAATAACTCAGCCTTAAATTTTAAGGCACTGGCACGTCAGCTTTAACACACTCACCCTTAACTCAGCTTTAACACAACCAACAATAACTCGACTTTAATACACCTTAACTCACCTTTATATCAAATATTTTCAAATTCAACCCCTAAACTTATAATAATACTTCATTTATTAAAAACATAACATTCATTAAAACATAACATTACATACTTAATAAAAAAAATTACAACGAAATTAAAAAAAAAAAAAAAAATGATAACGAAATAAATAATTATTCATCGTCTTCTGAATATTCTTCTTCTTGATGTTGAAGGTGCTTCTGCCAAACATGATCCATAAGGTCTCGTTGGAGTTGAGTATGCGTTTCTCTGTCGCGTATTTCTTTTGCCCTTCGACGTTGGCCATTGCATCTGTCGACCCACCTGTCTGTCCTCAACCGTGCTGACGGATCCACCCACATATCGTTAAAATCACGTAGTGAAAACTTTTGATCTTTCAAAATCATATTATGCAAAATAACGCAACAATACATGATTCTACGTATCTTCACAAGTTCCAATGCCCGTGCCGGTTGTCGTAGTATACCCCAACGTCCTTGAAGCACATCAAAAGCACTTTCGACATCCTTTCGTGCACCTTCTTGTTTCCTTTTAAAGTAACCATGTTTCGCGTCAGTTGTTGCCGAGAAAGATTTGACAAACGTAGCCCACTGTGGGTAAATTCCGTCAGCTAAGTAATAGCCCTTTTCATACCTCCTTCCATTTACCATATAAGGTGCTGCAGGGGCTGAATCATTAAGAATGTCGTCGAATAACGGTGAGTTATCCAAAACATTAATATCGTTATTCGCCCCCGCCATCCCAAAAAAGGCATGCAAAATCCATAAATCTTGTGAAGCAACTGCTTCAAGCATTATAGTTGGGTATTTTTTATCACCCCTACCAAATTGCCCTTGCCAAGCAACCGGACAATTTTTCCACTCCCAATGCATGCAATCAATGCTACCAAGCATTCCCGGAAAACCATGGTGTGACTCATGTCTTTCATAAATACTTTGAATGTCGGACCATGTTGGTTTTCTTAAATACTCCGGCATAAACAAATCAATAACGCACTTGTTAAAATTATCAAGACACTCATATGAAGTACTCGCACCTATTTGCAAATACTCATCAAACGCATCAGGTGACGTGTTGTACGCCAATTGGTGTATGGCAGATGTACACTTCAAAAGAACACTTATACTACTTCGACCCGTACAATCTTTTGATTCAGAAAAAAAAAAACTTAAAATGATCAGGAAGATAATCGGTGGTATAAGATTGAATACCTTCGACTATTTGTAGAAATAGTTTCCGGCTCATACGAAATCTTCTTCGAAAAACCCGTGCCGGATACTTACAATTTGGATCGAAATAGTCGGCACGCAAATGTTCATCAGCAAGCTCATGTTCACGAAAGATATGCCCACGTGATATCGGAGGTGGAGCTGCTTCTTGTTGTTCCATATACATAACTTGTTCGTACACGGTTGCCATAAACTGAATGTCTTCTTCGTCATCTGAAAAGTTGCTAACTTGTTCGTGACTAGTTTCCGGATCCATTGTGAATGAAAAAAGTTTTTTTTTTTTTTTTTTTTTTTTTTTTTTTTTTTTTTTTTTTTTTTTTTTTTTTTTTTTTTTTTTTTTTTTTGTTGTTGAAGGTTGAAAATGAAAGTATATGATAAAGTATATTGATTTATAGGAGAGTGAAAATGGTTTTGTTTTTTTTGTTTTTTTTTTTTTTTTGTTTTTTTTTTTTTTTTTTTTTTTTAACTATCCGTTAATATATAACGGGAATTAAACATAAGGGCTGATCATGTAATTTTTTATTTATCTTTTTTTTTTACAAAGGAAACCCTTAACGCAGCGTTAAGGGTTTAACTTACACCTTTAACGCTGCGTTAACTTATACCACTTCCAACGCATAACTCGGTTTAACGCAGGAATAACGCAAGTTTTTTGCTCTTTAACGCAAGATTGCGTTATCCGTTGTAAGTGGTCTAAGTGTCAACTACTAAATTGCTAAGGTGTCAAATTTTAAAAACATAAAAGGACTTATATATCTAAAGACAAATTTTATTAACTTGAAAAATTACCGTTAAAGTTTATCTTAGAGCCTGTTTGGTAGGGGCTTTTTGGGGGAGCTGTTAGCTTTTTGTTACAAAATAATCTCATTTAAACTAAGTAGCTCCGTTTGGATACATTAACTTCAAGCTTTTATTTAAAACAAATAGCTCTTAAATGAAAAGCTGATTCATGAAGCTTTTTAAACATATTGGAGTTGTTAAAACTTTAAATTACTGATATACCCTCCAAACATTTGTTTACAATTATAGATATGTCATTTTATGTCATTTTACATCTTATAATTACATTTAACAGCTAACTTACCAAACACTTTTATTAAAAAAAAATACAGTTTATAGCTCATGTTAACAGCTTTGCAGCTTACAGCTTGATGAGTGTGTAAATACTCATCATTTTTGTCCCATCTGAACTGCAAAAACATTTAAAAACACTCAGAAATGCTTCAAAATATAGAAAATATCCTTGAATTGTGGTTTTATCTGTTTCATATGCAAAAGGATTGAAAACGGGACGAAAACGAACATTTTTGGATTGACTCGGCAATAATTGTGCATTTGATCAAGTGAAGACGAAAGTCAAAGACAGAGTCAAAGTCAACCCCCAAAATCCCAAAAATAACACAAATGGTCCCTGGAAATAATTTTCTGATTTAGCATGTATGGTCCCTGGATTTTCAGCATTGTACAACAATGGTCCCTAAGGTTTAACTAAAATCCAAACCATGTCCTAATCCTAAATAACTAAACCCAGCTATACTAAACCCACACCCTCCTCCTCAACACTCTACCTAACAAACCAAAAGCAATTAATGCTTCTTCCCCATTTCACTCCATCAGAGATAGTGGATTTTTCCACTATCTCAATTTTGGCGCCAAAACTTAGTTTGAACGACTGAGATCACTTCAGACCAATCCAAGGGTGCAGAAATGATCAGAGAAGAGGTGGAGAGTTATCCCATCTTAGTTTTGTATATATAGGACCCTTTGTAAGCCTTAATAGGCAAGTAGTTAATTTTAAATAATCATCTTTATTATTCAGTCTTTGTAATTTGTAATTTTAAGTTATCAGTTGTTAATTCAAGTTAAATTCAGTCTAAGTGTTCTTGTTTCAAGCATCATTGTACTCAGTTTTCAAGTTTAATAAATTTCAAGTGATCTTGGTAATTCGTATTAAGTGTTCTAATTGTTAAAAATCACTCAAAATCCATAAACACCCTTCCTGTAAGCTTATGAAAGCTTTCCATAGCTTTGTGTAAGCTTGTATTAGAAATAAGCTGTTCAAATTTCAAATGATGAAGAAAGTCAACAAAGTCAACATAAGCTCACAATAAGCTGTTCAGAAGAGATAAGCTACTGTGGAAGGGGGGAAAGTGGTTTTCTAGCTTGTTGTTGACAAGCTAGGTGTTTCTGATTCTTAGTCCTTTTGTTCTATAATCCATTCAGTTGTAAGCTTAGTTTTCAAGTTTTGCATATTTACTGTGCAATAGCTTAATATTAGCTTATTTTCATTATTTACTGCTTAATAATAGTTCTTAAGTATATTTAATCTATATTATCAGTTTTTAATAGCCTTTGTTTCATTTTACTTAAAAAACTCATAAAAAGCCAAAAATAGCCAAATAGAGTATAGCTTATTGTATTGCTTATTTCTGTGTTAAAAGTTGTTAATTATAGTTAAATTAAGTTGGTTGATCAGTTAATAATCAAAATTATGGTTAAAATTGGTGTGCTACTTTGAAAACCACATATCAGTCCATACAAAGGACTGTTTGGATTAAAACAGTCAAAAGGGTCAAACTAGGTGTTACTGTGCATTTGCCATTTAGCCAACTTTGATCTTGCATGAAATACGTAATATAAGTTGTTTGTATGATTTTTAGAGTTAAATGGATTGTTTTGATGGTTTTGAGCCATCTGTGGAAATCATAGAGCTTGGACTGATCAAATAAGCCTTGTATAGCTTATTGCTCATTTGGACCTCATTGGTAGCTTTTCTGAGGTCTTTTGATTGCATTTAGAGTACTTGTAAAAGTTGGTTAAGCCTCACTTTGATTTGTGCCCTCTGCACAAGTCTGCACAAAACAGACATCAAAACCCATATCAGCAGGTCTGCAACAATTTTCTAGACCCAATTTAAGTGCTTATTTGTGTTAGATCAAGCTTAAATTTTTGATTTCTAAATAGTTTGCTAGGTTGTCTTTACTCATTCCATATATCAGTCCATAGCTTAGCTTAATTGAGCTTAAAAATAAGCTCAAAAGTATCCTATTCTCACAAGCATACACTGATTGCTCAGTGTATACTTGCTTTGAACAAGCCACTTTCTCAGCTTATTCTTAAGCAACAAATAAGCTCTACTTGATCTGATTTTTGGTTTTTAGTAATCCTCAGTAGGTGAATTTTAAGAATCATTAATCTTTGTGGTGTTTAGAGCTTATTTAAGTGCTTATAAATAAGCTTGAAATTTTTTAGAAATCCAGAAAAGTGCCCTGTGCATACAGCAACCTTTGTGCTTAATTTGTGATTAATCAGTGCTTGTTCTTGATTTCTAGTGCTTAATCAGTGTTCATCTTAGCTTATTATTTGTTGTTTTGCTTATTTCATCTTTGCTTTTAGCTTATTGCATAGCTTATCAGTAATTTGGCCAATCCTTGGGCTTATTTCCATTTTTGCCCACTGATCAGCAATCATAGCTGATTTCTAAGCTTATTAGTGAGTTTCATAAAAAGTGGTAGTCATCAAATTTGCTTATTAACTTGTGCTTAATCTATTTCAATCATAAAAATCAAAAAAATAAAATAAAGCAAAAAGGTCAGGGGTGGGATTCGAACCCTGGTCTTTCAGATAAACACACACTCACTTAACCAGTTGCCCTAGGGACTTTTCCTGGTTAACCTTTGCATACCTTTTTATTTAAACCATTTTTCTTTTCAAAGCTTATTTTAACAGTTTGCTTATTAACTGCTTATTCAGAAAAGCAGTTAAACCACTTTTATTTTTCTTAGGTTCTTATTATCATTAAGTAATTTCCTGGAATTTTTCATAATTTTCCAGGTTCAATTAGTATTTTTAATCTATTTTTCTTTTTAAAATAGTTTTTAATTCATAATAAAAAATATAAAACTCAGAAAAATATAAATCTTTTTTCTAAAATTTTCTTTTATTATTTAGGATTTAAGAAAAGTAAATTTGAACTTGTTGGGTTTAATTTTATAGATTTCACTTTTTAGTCCCGTTTTAGAATCCTCGTTACGCGTTTTTAATTTAAATTACCTTAAATCTTAATTTTCTTTTGGGAATTTGTTTCCCATTGTTAAATAGAATTAAAAAAGCAAAATCCAAAATATCTAATCATCAGTCACTTTAATTCCAAACCTTACACAATCGTCCATTCACTCCTCGTTGGGAAACGACCCGGGTAATCACTTACCTGGTTTCACACACACAAACGTGAGTTTTTGCAAGTATCCTTTTTCACAAAGGGGTGATTTGTATTTATTCACGTGTATCCATCTGCATAATATTTATATACACTATTTAGCACAGATCAAAATTTTGGCGCCGTTGCCGGGGAGGTTGTGTTGCGACAATATTGTTTAGAGTTTAAACGATTAGTGATTTGAGATCCTTCCTTGTGAAGTTCCTATTTCCTATAAACCATATAAAATACAAAAATATTTTCCTTTTCTTTTATATATGTAATATCATATAAAAATAAAAAAATAAAAAACCCAAAAACATTTTCCATTTTATTGTAAAATAAAAGATAAAAGCAAAATCAAAATAATATTCCTCAACTTGGGTATTATCATAATAAGTTCCCAAACCAAAGATTAAAACTTGCCTTTGTGTCGCTTGCGAATTCGGCTCACCTTTGATTGATAAACAAACTATAACGGAGGTTTAAGGATGGTTTGACATTAAATTGTCGAACCGAAAGAAGCGGGTTTTTAAGGAGCATTCATTGCCCACCTTTGCTTCTCCGCCACTCTGTGCGTTTTTCAGTCAGAGAGCTACCGTACGCTGGTTGATTTAAGGTTTAAGTTCCTT
This sequence comes from Artemisia tridentata subsp. tridentata, assembly GCA_021014915.2. Taxonomy (NCBI): domain Eukaryota; kingdom Viridiplantae; phylum Streptophyta; class Magnoliopsida; order Asterales; family Asteraceae; genus Artemisia; species Artemisia tridentata. Next base: position 106,304,063 of record CP139507.1, on the reverse strand, counting down.
GTGTTTTGCTTCGATCTTGTTTTAATTGAATTATTTTATTGAGTGCATGCGCACTCGTTCTTCTAGGTCATCAAGCCCTTTCCGAGAGCTTGTAAACATACCTCGAAGACGTCGTAGACGTTCTGCCCCATCAGTCGTATCTGAGATACGTGCTGTTCCCAAAACCCCTGTCATCATGGCAGAAGACCGTCCTATGAATGAGCTTCTCCAAGCTCCCACCGAGGGCTATGGAGATGCCATTGTTGTTCCAGCCATCGTGGCTGAGAATTTTGAGCTTAAAACCGGGTTGATAAACCTTGTAACATCGCGTCAATTCTATGGTTTTGAAAGGGACGATCCTCAAGATCACATTCGATGGTTCAATAAAATCACATCCACCATCAAATGCAAAAATGTCCCTGAAGAGGCAATCAAACTTCTTCTTTTCCCGTTTTCCATCGATGGGGCTACCAAGAATTGGCTTGACAAACAACCCCCTCGATCAATTGAAACATGGGAAGATTTGGTTCAGAAGTTCGTAAATGAATTCTTTCCTCCTTCTAAAACCACGCATCTTAAAAATGAAATCATGAAATTCACAGAGAAATTTGATGAATCATTTGGTGAGGCATGGGATCGTTTCAAAGGATTGCTTCACAAATGTCCTCATCATGGTTTCACCGAGTTGATGCAAATGGACATTTTCTACAATGGCTTAAACCCATTTGACCAAGATTCTCTCAATGCCTCAGCTGGAGGTAATTTTCTGAGCAAATCCACAAAAGAAGCTTTAGCACTCATTGAAAATAAGTCTAAGGTCCGCACTGCACGAACCAGGCCATATAATTCTCAGGCTAGTGCTGGTCCTTCCACTTCATCTCCCGTGAGTTCTTCAAGTGCTGATACTCAGCTTGCTGAACTCACGAAGGCTATTCAAGCTTTGGTTTTCTCCTCACAAAAGAAAGATTCTGCTCCACAAACTTCTCACACTGCTGAAGTCAAAAAGATAGAAGTTTGTGTTACTTGTGGTGGTCCTCACGCTTACTACAATTGTACTGCCACCAATGGCACTTCATTTGATGTTAATGCTATAGCCGGAATTTCCAATCAAGGAGGTAATCAATACCGTCCTCAAGTGGAACCAAACTACCGTGCTAGCAACCAAATTGGACCACCCGGATTTCCTCCACCCAACAATCCAAATAGGATTAATCCTAATCAACAAAAAGGGCAAAACATGCAAAATCAATTTCATGCCCCGAACAATCAATACCCACCCCAAAGGGGTAATCAAGGGTATTCAGCTCCTAATTACCAAGGACCTCTCTCAAATGAACTTGATAACTACATCAAGGTTAATGAGACCAAAATGAGGGCAATGCAAAATCAAATCTCTAATTTGAAGAATGAATTTCAATCTTCAATACACAAGCAAGGAACTGAGCTAAAGAATGAGCTTTCAAACAAAATTGATCATTCTCAAAGCGAAGTTAAGAATATGCTTGCCAGTCTCATGAACCATCTCAATCCACCTTCTTCCTCGGGAGGTCTCCCTGGTAACACTGTTGTCAACCCAAAGGGTGAACTCAAAGCTGTCACCACACGCAGTGGTAAAGCTTATAATGGACCCACTATTCCTACTACCTCTTCTTCTCCTCCCCCCAAGGTAGTGGAAAGTGAACCTGAGGTGACTAAGGACAAGGTACTTCCTACTAATAACGGAAGTACCGACAACGTCCAACCTCAAGTTGTCCCGAAACCCAAGACTAAACCTGGAGTTGTCTTTGAACCGCATGAAATCCCTGTTGAAAACCCTAAATCCAAACCTTCTATTCCTTACCCATCACGTTTAAATGAGCAAAAGCTCCGCGATAAGGCTAGTCAACAAATGGATAAATTCTTTCAAATCTTTAAAGAATTACATTTTGACATAAGCTTTGCGGATGCTATCATTCTGATGCCCAAGTTTGCATCCACAATCAAACACTTGTTAAGCAACAAGGAAAAACTGTTTGAAATGGCAAAAACTCCATTAAATGAGAACTGCTCAGCAGTTATCTTGAAAAAGCTTCCCGAGAAGCTTGGAGATCCTGGAAAGTTTCTAATACCTTGTGTATTTCCGGGAATGGTTGAATGCTATGCCTTGGCCGATCTTGGTGCAAGCATCAACCTGATGCCTCATTCAGTGTGGAAGAAACTTTCTCTTCCTGAACTCACTCCTACCTGCATGACTCTTGAGCTTGCAGATCGTACCATATCTCATCCACGCGGCATTGCTGAGGATGTATTTGTGAAAGTAGGAAAGTTCCATTTTCCAGCTGACTTTGTGGTTGTTGATTTCGATGCTGATCCTAGGGTTCCTCTCATTCTTGGAAGAGGATTCCTAAGAACGGGTCGTGCTCTCATAGATGTATTTGAGCATGAAATCACATTACGTGTGGGTAATGAAGCTGTTACCTTTAACCTCGATCAAACTTCGAGGTACTCCTCAAATTATGATTCTGAATCGGTTAACCGAATCGATGTCATTGATATTGCTTCAGAGGAGTACTCTCAAGAGTTTCTTGGTTATTCTCATAATTCTGTGAGTGGGGATCCCACCACATCTTCTCTACCTATCATTTCCGACTCTTCCCCTTCTCTCACTCCGTTTGAGGGAAGTGATTTCATTTTGGAAGAGATCGAGGCTTTTCTCAAGTGTGATTCATTTTCTAGAAGGAATTGATAACGCTGAGATTGATCTGGAGGGAGATATTCTTCTTCTTGAGAAATTGTTGAATCAGGACAATTCTCCTCCACTCCCTCCCGTTGAACTTCATAATGAGGAAGTCAAATCAGTTGAGAAAAACGATGAATTTCCTAAGGTCGAACTCAAAGACTTACCACCTCATCTTGAGTACGCATTTTTGGAGGGTGATGATAAATTACCCGTCATTATTGCTAAAGATTTAAGTAATGAGGAAAAGACTGCTCTAATAAAGGTCCTGAAGTCACACAAGCAAGCCATTGCTTGGAAACTCTCCGACATAAAGGGTATCAACCCTGAATTTTGTACTCACAAGATTTTAATGGAGGATGACTTTAAACCAGCAGTCCAACATCAAAGAAGGTTGAATCCTAAAATCCACGATGTTATCAAACAAGAGGTTCTCAAACTTCTTGATGCTGGATTGATTTATCCCATCTCTGATAGTCCTTGGGTTAGTCCCATTCACTGTGTTCCAAAAAAGGGTGGCATAACTGTTGTCACAAATGATGAGAACGAGTTGATCCCAACTCGATTGGTTACGGGATGACGTGTTTGCATTGACTATCGTAAGTTAAATGATGCTACCTGAAAAGACCACTTTCCTCTACCCTTTATGGACCAAATGCTTGAGAGATTAGCAGGGAACGAGTACTATTGTTTCCTTGATGGTTTCTCGGGTTACTTTCAAATTCCCATTGATCCACAAGATCAAGAAAAGACCACCTTCACATGCCCCTATGGAACCTTTGCTTATAAACGTATGCCTTTTGGCTTATGCAATGCTCCAGGCACATTCCAAAGGTGCATGATGTCCATATTCTCCGACATGATCGGGAAAACTATGGAGGTCTTTATGGATGACTTCTCGGTCATTGGGGATTCATTCAAAACATGTCTCTCCCATTTAGCAAACATGCTGAAACGGTGTGAAGACACCAATCTTTGTCTAAATTGGGAGAAGAGTCATTTTATGGTCAAAGAGGGCATTGTCCTCGACCATAAGATATCAAAGAACGGGATTGAGGTTGACAGAGCTAAAGTTGATGTCATTGCTAAATTACCTCATCCCACTACCGTCAAAGGTATTAGGAGTTTTCTGGGTCATGTCGGTTTCTATCGTAGATTCATACAAGATTTTTCTAAAATCGCCCGGCCTATGACTCATCTCCTTGAGAAAGATGCTCCTTTTATCTTCTCACCCGAGTGCATCGAAGCTTTTGAAACATTAAAGAAAAAGCTTACTGAAGCACCCATTCTAGTTGCCCCCGACTGGGATTTACCCTTTGAGCTCATGTGCGATGCAAGTGATTTTGCTATCGGTGCAGTCCTGGGGCAACGAAAAGCCAAACACTTTCAGCCTATCCACTACGCAAGTAAAACCATGACTGAAGCTCAAATTCATTACACCACTACAGAAAAAGAATTATTAGCTGTGGTGTATGCCTTTGAGAAGTTTCGGCCATATTTGATCTTGACGAAATGTGTAGTGTATACGGATCACTCAGCTCTCAAATATCTCTTTGAAAAACAAGATGCAAAGCCGAGATTGCTCCGTTGGGTTCTCCTCCTGCAAGAATTTGATATCATTATACGTGATAAAAAAGGAGCTGAGAACCTAGCTGCTGATCATCTATCCCGATTAGAGAACCCACACCAAGATGTTTTCGAGAAAAAGGAAATAAATGAAACATTTCCTCTCGAGACACTCAATGCGGTTGCTTTTCGTGGAGATTCTACTACCCCATGGTTTGCTGACTTCGCAAATTACCATGCGGGAAACTTCATAGTGAAAGGGATGTCGACCCAACAGAAGAATAAATTCTTCAAGGATGTTAAACATTACTTCTGGGACAACCCCTACTTGTTCAAAATCTGTGCGGATCAAGTCATCCGACGGTGTGTTTATGGACAGGAAGCTATTGACATTCTCAAAGCTTGCCATGCTGGACCCACTGGGGGCCATCATAGTCCAAACTACACCGCCAAAAAGGTGTTTGATTCCGGGTTTTATTGGCCCACAATCTATAAGGATGCCCATAATCTCATCAAAACCTGTGACGCGTGTCAGCGTCACGGAAATATTTCACAACGAAATGAAATGCCACAAAATGCTATTCAAGTTTGTGAAATCTTTGATGTCTGGGGCATTGACTTTATGGGGCCATTTCCATCATTTCGAGGAAATAAGTACATACTCGTGGCTGTTGACTATTTGTCAAAATGGGTAGAAGCGAAAGCTTTACCCACCAATGATGCCCGAGTTGTTGTAAAATTCCTGAAAGCTCTTTTTGCCCGTTTTGGAACTCCACGTGCTATAATCAGTGATCGTGGTACACATTTCTGCAATGACAAGTTTGATAAAGTCATGCAAAAGTATGGTGTAACTCACCGACTTTCTACTGCGTATCACCCATGATCCGTGCTAAAACGTATATATAAATATTATGCAATGACGGATACACGTGAATAAATACAAATCACCCCTTTGTGAAAAAGGATACTTGCAAAAACTCACGTTTGTGTGTAGTGTGAAACCAGGTAAGTGATTACCCAGATCGTTTCCCAACGAGGTTGGAATGGGCAAATTGTTTTAAGTTTGGATTACAGTGACTGATGATTAGGATATGGATTTTTTTTGCTTTTTTAATTCTAATTGATATATGAAAAACAAATATACAAAAGAAAATTAAACGAGAATTAATTAAACTAAAAACGCGTAACGGAAAATCTAAAACGGGACTAAAAAGTGAAATATTAGAAAACTAATCCTAAAAGTGTAAAATTATTTTTCTTAAATCCTAAATAATAAAAGAAAATTTTAGAAAAAAGATTTATATTTTTCTGATTATTATTTAATTTATTATGAATTAAAAACTATTAGAAACTAATAAAAAGGATTAAAAATAGTAAATGACTTAGGAAAAATCTGAAAAATTCAAGATAAGTCTAAAATATTATTTAAAAGCTAGGAAAAATAAAAGTAGAGCTTATCTAAACCTAATAAGCTGTTTTGGGCAAATGAGCAGTTTGCAAATAAGCAAAAAATAAGCTAAAAAGCTAGAAAAATTACCAAAAGCTCAGAACTAGTTTAAACAACTTAATCAAGCATGAAACAACTTAAAAACACAAATAAGCACAAGGAATAAGCAAGATAAGCAGTTTGGCAGTTACAAGACTTATGCAGAAAAATAAGGAAAATGGCTAACTTGCAGACAGATTTTAAGCACCTAAATAAGCTGAAAAGTGAAAACTTATGGGGGGCAAAAGATTGCTAGTACTACTGGCTACTCTAAAAACCAAAAAGCCCCAATTCTAATAAGCTAATTGAACTCCAATTAAGCACAAGATCAGATGGTGAAAAACTGAATAAGCTATGCAGGGTCAGAATCAGTGAAAATGGGGAATTTGCAGGCTTATTTTAAGCTATTAAATAAGCTCAGAAATGGAATCCAGGCACAGAAACTAAAAGCTAGCTAGGACCTATAAGCAAACCAAAATTCAAGGCCTCAGCTTATCTAGATAAGCCACAAATAAGCTGAGATAAACAGTTGGTCTGCTCAGTATATACTGAGTCTGTGTGTGCAGACTTGGTGTGCAGAGGTATGCAGAGGTGCACAACACCACAGAGACTACACAAACTCCTTTTGCAATCACCAAATGGACCACAAGGAGTCTAAAAACACCAACAATAAGGGCTCTAACTGCTTATTGCAGTGGAGTGCTTATTTGGACAGTTAAAAGCCTAGGATTACCACAGACCATGCAAAACCATAGTATCTATCTAAATTGCTTAAAATATCTTACAGATAGCTTATTATAACCAGGATATGCTGATTTGAAATTAGCAAAATGGCAAATGCACAGTAAAAACTACTATGGATAAGCTTATGCCAAACACCCCTTATTAAGGGTCTGTGATGATTTTTCAAGTGAAACACACTAATTTAGACTATAAGTTCTGATTTTACTGATTAACTAACTTAATTAAACTCTAATAAGTAACTTTTAACAGGTAAATAAGCAATAGATTAAGCTATGCCTTATTTGGCTATTTTTGGCTTTTTAAAGGTTTTTTAGCAAAATGAAATAAAAATTATTTAAGACTGATAGAATAGATCAAATATAATTAGAAACTATTAATAAGCAGAAAAACAACACAATAAGCTAAAGATAAGCACTAGTACAGTGAAAATAGAAATTAAGCTAAAATTGAGAAAAAGCTTACAACTGCTGAAGCTTATGAAATAGAAAGAACAAGATCAGAACAATTCTAGCTTGTTGTCAACAAGCTAGAAACCAAATATAAGCCTTCCTGAATAGCTTATTTTACCAGAAGTGCTTATTAGCCCCCAGGTTGACTTTTGTTGACTTTCTTCATCATTCTTGATTAGAACTGATTTAAACTAGTATAAACTTACAACAAGCTATTATAAGCTTGTATAAGCTTATAGAAACAACTAAGAAGCTATTTCAATTATTACTTAACTTGATTCGAATTCTCAGTACAACATGGAATTTTAGAAACTTGGAATTATCATTAGCTACTGGAAATTGTACAAAGATTGTTAACAAACAGACTTAATTTAACTTGTATTGATTATTGAAACTTGAAATTACAAACTATGGCTACTGAAAATGAAATACGATTATGCTACTTTTAACTACTTAGCCATTAAGGCTTACATTGTGACCTATTTATACAAAAATAAAGTGGGATTAGTCCTATCTCTTCCTCTGAATCTTTCTGAGCCCTTTGATAGTCTTCAACTGATCTCAGCCCTTCATATGGATTTTTGGCGCCAAAACGAGATAGTGGGAAAATACCACTAGTACTGGTCTGAGGTGATGGGGAAGAGGCATTTAATGCCTTTTGGTTTGTTAGGTAGAGTGTTGGGAAGGAGGAGGGTGGTGGGTTTGTCAGAGAGGCGGTGGGATGAGGTGGTGGTATTGGTGACTGGTTTTGGCGGTTTAGGGAGAAAGGGAAAGGTTTGACTGGGGTCAAACCGGGGTATTGGGTTTTATTTAAACAAAGGGTAAATGGGCTGGTGTTTGTGTGTTGGGCTGGGGTTTTATAATTTAGGTTGGGTTGGTTAATAAGGCTAGGATTAGTTTTGGATTTTTGGTAAAACTTAGGGACCAATTATGTATCTTCTGAAAATCCAGGGACTAAAGCTGCCAAAAATAGAATTTGCTTCCAAGGACCATTTGTGAACATGTTTGATTTCCCAAGGACTCATGTTGACTTATCTTCCAAATTAAACCTTCAGGGACTAATTCTGCCAATTTATGAAACTTCAGGGACTGAAACTGTCAATTTTGTAAACTTAGCTCATTTTTCACCTGTTTTCAATCCTTTTGTTCCTGAATCATATAAAAAACACATTCTATGATATTTTCTGTATTTTGAAGCATTTCTGAGTGTTTTTAAATATTTTTGCAGTTTAAATGGGAATAAAATGATGAGTATTTAGACACTCATCAACCCACAAACAAGTGGACAAGTAGAAGTTTCAAATCGTGGTATTAAAAGAATATTGGAACGGACTGTAGGAGAAAATTGTGCATCATGGTCGGATAAGTTGGATGATGCACTATGGGCCTTCCGTACAGCTTACAAAACACCCATCGGGTGTACGCCTTACAAGCTTGTGTACGGAAAGGCATGTCATCTTCCGATCGAATTAGAGCACAAAGCCTACTGGGCCTTGAAACATGCTAATTTTGACATCCAAACTGCGGGTGATCACCGTAAAGTTCAAATGAATGAATTAAATGAACTGCGTGATCAGGCCTACGAGAACTCTTTGATCTACAAAGAAAAGACAAAGAAGATTCATGACTCAAAAATAAAGAACCGCGTTTTTAACGTTGGTGATCGAGTCCTTCTTTTCAATTCAAGATTAAAGATCTTCTCAGGCAAACTCAAATCCCGTTGGTCTGGTCTATTCACTATTACAAAGGTTTATCCATATGGTACCGTTGAGTTATCTCAAAATGACGGTCCAAATTTTAAAGTGAATGGTCATCGTTTGAAACATTACTTTGGAGAGGATATACCACCCATGGTTGTCCCGGATCTTCAAACTTTCCCCATGAACCAATGAATGCGGGGTCGAGTCAAGCTAAGTGACTCGGTAAACAAAAACATTAGCACAACATGGGTTTTCACCTATGTCTCTGACTTCTTTCTCTTTTCTAACACCTAAGTGTGGGGGAGTTGCCCCTGCTGTTGTATATATATATAAGTAAGTCAATATATATATATATATATATATATATATATATATATATATATATATATATATATATATATATATATATATATATATATATATATATAAGTGTTGTGTTTCCACACTTGGCTAGTAGTATTTCCTTTTTACGTTCTAAGTGTCGGCATAATAGCCGGTGCTTTGAATATTGAGGGCAATATTCAATTCTAAGTGTGGGGGGTATTCTCTCGAATTTTGTCACATTGTACTTTCTAGTGCCCTAATACCCCCGTTTTGGCCAAAATTTTAAAATTTTTTCATTTGGTGGAAGTGCTTTGCACTAACACAACAAATGGTTATCAGTCCACCATGTCTAACCCACATAAGGACTGGCTAATCCGAGAGCAAACGGCTCTTGGTAAAGATATCTCAAATCCGTTTATGGCTTACAATTTGCCAAAAATTGTATGGTATTCAACTCCCCATATCTTTATAAGTTAAGAGTTGGCTAGTCCAGAAGCAAACGGCTTTTGGTAAAGACAAATCAAATCCGTTGACAGCTGATGGTTTGCTCAAAATCATTTGGTTATTAATGTACCAAAGTATCATACTAAAACATTGGCTACTCCAGAAGTAATGGCTTTTGGTAAAGAGACATAAAATCCATTAAATTTTCAAAAAGGATTGCTAGGGACTAGCAATAGTTTAGTGTGGGGGATTGATGAGTGTGTAAATACTCATCATTTTTGTCCCATCTGAACTGCAAAAACATTTAAAAACACTCAGAAATGCTTCAAAATACAGAAAATATCCTTGAATTGTGGTTTTATCTGTTTCATGTGCAAAAGGATTGAAAACGGGACGAAAACGAACATTTTTGGATTGACTCGGCAATAATTGTGCATTTGATCAAGTGAAGACGAAAGTCAAAGACGGAGTCAAAGTCAACCCCCAAAATCCCAAAATGACACAAATGGTCCCTGGAAATAATTTTCTGATTTAGCATGTATGGTCCCTGGATTTTCAGCATTGTACAACAATGGTCCCTAAGGTTTAACTAAAATCCAAACCATGTCCTAATCCTAAATAACTAAACCCAGCTATACTAAACCCACCCCCTCCTCCTCAACACTCTACCTAACAAACCAAAAGCAATTAATGCTTCTTCCCCATTTCACTCCATCAGAGATAGTGGATTTTTCCACTATCTCAATTTTGGCGTCAAAACTTAGTTTGAACGACTGAGATCACTTCAGACCAATCCAAGGGTGCAGAAATGATCAGAGAAGAGGTGGAGAGTTATCCCATCTTAGTTTTGTATATATAGGACCCTTTGTAAGCCTTAATAGGCAAGTAGTTAATTTTAAATAATCGTCTTTATTATTCAGTCTTTGTAATTTGTAATTTTAAGTTATCAGTTGTTAATTCAAGTTAAATTCAGTCTAAGTGTTCTTGTTTCAAGCATCATTGTACTCAGTTTTCAAGTTTAATAAATTTCAAGTGATCTTGGTAATTCGTATTAAGTGTTCTAATTGTTAAAAATCACTCAAAATCCATAAGCACCCTTCCTATAAGCTTATGAAAGCTTTCCATAGCTTTGTGTAAGCTTATATTAGAAATAAGTTGTTCAAATTTCAAATGATGAAGAAAGTCAACAAAGTCAACATAAGCTCACAATAAGTTGTTCAGAAGAGATAAGCTACTGTGGAAGATGGAAAGTGGTTTTCTAGCTTGTTGTTGACAAGCTAGGTGTTTCTGATTCTTAGTCCTTTTGTTCTATAATCCATTCAGTTGTAAGCTTAGTTTTCAAGTTTTGCATATTTACTGTGCAATAGCTTAATATTAGCTTATTTTCATTATTTACTGCTTAATAATAGTTCTTAAGTATATTTAATCTATATTATCAGTTTTTAATAGCCTTTGTTTCATTTTACTTAAAAACTCATAAAAAGCCAAAAATAGCCAAATAGAGTATAGCTTATTGTATTGCTTATTTCTGTGTTAAAAGTTGTTAATTATAGTTAAATTAAGTTGGTTGATCAGTTAATAATCAAAATTATAGTTAAAATTGGTGTGCTACTTCTAAAACCACATATCAGTCCATACAAAGGACTGTTTGGATTAAAACAGTCAAAATGGTCAAACTAGGTGTTACTGTGCATTTGTCATTTAGCCAACTTTGATCTTGCATTAAATAGGTAATATAAGCTGTTTGTATGATTTTTAGAGTTAAATGGATTGTTTTGATGGTTTTGAGCCATCTGTGGAAATCATAGAGCTTGGACTGATCAAATAAGCCTTGTATAGCTTATTGCTCATTTGGACCTCATTGGTAGCTTTTCTGAGGTCTTTTGATTGCATTTAGAGTACTTGTAAAAGTTGGTTAAGCCTCACCTTGATTTGTGCCCTCTGCACAAGTCTGCACAAAACAGACATCAAAACCCATATCAGCAGGTCTGCAACAATTTTCTAGACCCAATTTAAGTGCTTATTTGTGTTAGATCAAGCTTAAATTTTTGATTTCTAAATAGTTTGCTAGGTTGTCTTTACTCATTCCATATATCAGTCCATAGCTTAGCTTAATTGAGCTTAAAAATAAGCTCAAAAGTATCCTATTCTCACAAGCATACACTGATTGCTCAGTGTATACTTGCTTTGAACAAGCCACTTTCTCAGCTTATTCTTAAGCAACAAATAAGCTCTACTTGATCTGATTTTTGGTTTTTAGTAATCCTCTGTAGGTGAATTTTAAGAATCATTAATCTTTGTGGTGTTTAGTGCTTATTTAAGTGCTTATAAATAAGCTTGAAATTTTCTAGAAATCCAAAAAAGTGCCCTGTGCATACAGCAACCTTTGTGCTTAATTTGTGATTAATCAGTGCTTGTTCTTAATTTCTAGTGCTTAATCAGTGTTCATCTTAGCTTATTATTTGTTGTTTTGCTTATTTCATCTTTGCTTTTAGCTTATTGCATAGCTTATCAGTAATTTGGCCAATCCTTGGGCTTATTTTCATTTTTTTCCCACTGATCAGCAATCATAGCTGATTTCTGAGCTTATTAGTGAGTTTCATAAAAAGTGGTAGTTATCAAATTTGCTTATTAACTTATGCTTTTCAAATTTCAATCATAAAAATCAAAAAAATAAAATAAAAGCAAAAAGGTCAGGGGTGGGATTCGAACCCTGGTCTTTCAGATAAACACACACTCACTTAACCAGTTGCCCTAGGGACTTTTCCTGGTTAACCTTTGCATACCTTTTTATTTAAACCATTTTTCTTTTCAAAGCTTATTTTAACAGTTTGCTTATTAACTGCTTATTCAGAAAAGCAGTTAAACCACTTTTATTTTTCTTAGGTTCTTATTATCATTAAGTAATTTCCTGAAATTTTTCATAATTTTCCAGGTTCAATTAGTATTTTTAATCTATTTTTCTTTTTAAAATAGTTTTTAATTCATAATAAAAAATATAAAACTCAGAAAAATATAAATCTTTTTTCTAAAATTTTCTTTTATTATTTAGGATTTAAGAAAAATAAATTTGCACTTGTAGGGTTTAATTTTATAGATTTCACTTTTTAGTCCCGTTTTAGAATCCTCGTTACGCGTTTTTAGTTTAAATTACCTTAAATCTTAATTTTCTTTTGGGAATTTGTTTCCCATTGTTAAATAGAATTAAAAAATCAAATCCAAAATATCTAATCATCAGTCACTTTAATTCCAAACCTTACACAATCGTCCATTCACTCCTCGTTGGGAAACGACCCGGGTAATCACTTACCTGGTTTCACACACACAAACTTGAGTTTTTGCAAGTATCCTTTTTCACAAAGGGGTGATTTGTATTTATTCACGTGTATCCGTCTGCATAATATTTATATACACTATTTAGCACGGATCACAGCTTATAGCTTACAGTTTACAGCTTACACCATTTCTTTTTAAAACAAGTGTTTACTTTTAATTTTTAATCATCCAGATGTTTTTTCAATAATCAGGATGAAATTTTATTACCTCGAAATTTTATGATAATCAATGTCTTATGATTATAAGTATTTTATCACAACCATTAAAACAAAGTTTTGCTAGTAACAAATTTTATGATTGTGATAAAGAGGAGAGTTATTTTACATATTAAACTTTTCTCACATACTAAGGGACTCATCTCCACCCTTCAGCTAAAAAGAAATCAATGACTGAGATTAAAATCATTTTAATATTTCACATATTTTTTATAATTTAAATATCTTTTAAACCGTTAATCATTAAGCGAAAATAATTACACAATCATGAAGAGCATTTAATTATCCTTCTATAAACGGGCACTTTGATATACTTTCGACAATTTTTTTCTTCATTTTTTTCACTTCTTTTCACGTTTTTTCCTTTTTTTTTTCTTCGTTGTTAAAATTTGCATAAGAAATCGCATGTGATTAAACATTTATTTGAATATTCTAATAATATCACATGTGATATTAATGTTAAACACATATTATATGTAATATCACATATGATATTAGTGTTAAATCACATATGATATGTAATATCATATGTAATATCACATGTGATATTATTAAAATATCCAAATTAGTATTTAATCACATGTGATTTTTTCAGGCATTGATGAAGCGAAAAGTGTACCGCTTTTAAGGGGTCATTTAAGCCCTAAATCGTATTTATTTGATCAAATATTGCCCTAAATCGTTCCTTTTGTCATTTTAGGTACTTTTGAGGAGAAATCTGAAAAAGGAGGCATTTTGGATGTTTTTGGAGCATAAAAGTGAAGAAAACGACAACGTCTCAAAAATCGGCTAAAAGTTACCTTTGACGGCGTCAGATTTTACTCTGGACGGCGTCATGGCTTGGCAAGAAAAGGTGGACGTGAAATTTACTCATGATAAGCCAGTGAAAATTGCATGTAAATTCTGACGGCGTCACGCTTTAACCTGATCAAGGGCGTCACGGCTTAATTCAAAGAGGGACGGCGTCACGTTCAAGGTCTGACGGCGTCAAGCCTTGATAAGCCAGAACGGATTTTGGAGAGCTAAAGAGGGACGGCGTCAAGAAGGTCATCCGGGAACCCTAAAAGCGGCGAGGTGACGGCGTCACACTCCATAAGGTGACGCCGTCAGATCCAAAAATCTATATATAGTTTTCTAGTTTTTTGTCATAAGGAGGAGAGGACTTAGTGTGGAATTTTTGGGAGAAAACCCTAAGACGATTTTAGCATCTTTTTCAAGGCTTTTTGCCTTGAGATCTTTCATGTTACATTGAAAGATAAGTTATCAATTAATCATTCAATATGTCTATGTGTTGTTTGATTTTATCTTGTTCTTGTCTTTTGTTTAACATGTTAGGCTAGATTTATCTTGTGTTTGCTTAGATCTAATGAAACCTAGCTATTGATTATTGGTTTTTAGTGTGTTATTAGTTGTATTGGATGATTGTTTATCTATGTTAGGCTTAAGAAAACTGGCTAACTTCTTATTCGGTAACTTGCTTGAACGTCTTAAGAAACATGAACCAAATGCGTACTAAAGGTTTTTATGGTTGTATTTAATGCACAAGCGAATTCTAGTGATCCCATGTTAGGAGCTTCCTAGCCGGCTCGACATAGGAGTGAAGTAGGAGCTTGTAGAGTTGGGGAAGTACGTACGCCACCCCACGATTGGTATTAAGGAATACACCCGTCATCCACGCGACTAATACACACTAATCAACCGGTAAAAGATAGTTAGGGAGTAAGGAAATCTAAGTAAACACATTTCTCTACACTTAAGTTTTCACCAACATTTTATTTTCAGTTATTTATTTTATTTGCATTTGTAGTAATTTGGGTTAGTTGACTAGCAACTAATTCCGCCCACTCTTTCAAAACCGAGATTTTACTTGCTTTCATAAAAAAATATAAAAACATAAAAAAGAATCTTCCTCAACCCTTAGACCTATTAGAGTAGTCTTTCATACCTAACGAACACTATTCCCTGTGGAGAACGATCAATCCCCCGTACTTACCACTACACTATACTACATCGGTCAGGTACACTGCCTGGTGGGGTTGTAAGCCTCTTGAGATCCCTCGAGAGGTAAAACCTGTTGTAAGGTTGCAAAACCACGCATCAAGTTTTTGGCGCCGCTGCCGGGGAGTAGTTATTGTTTAGGTTGAATTTTTATTTTATAGGTCTACTCATTAGATTCCTATCTAGTGAGATTTTTATTTTCTTTTTATTAGCTTTCTAGTAGTCTATCTTTTCTTTGTGTCTTTGTTCGTAAAAACCTTTCCATTGACTCTTCCGTTCACCAATATGGAGTACGCGAACCCACCATACTACCCACCACGAAATCCATTTGCCCCTAATGACATCTTGATGTTCAACCAATATCGAGATGAACCCATATATGATGCATGGACTCGTTTTAAAAACTTACTCCGAATAGTCCCTCATCATAGCTTCGATTTAGCATCCCTAACCCAAATCTTTTACGATCGTGTCGACCGATATGACCAAATGTGCATTAACGATTTTGCCGATAGGGACCTTAGGGAATTAAATGCTGAAGAAGCATGGGATACCATAGAAGATTGTGCCCAATATTATTATAGAGTAGACAACCCAAAAAACGTTAGTACAAGTCAATTGACCACAAATTTCAAGGATCATGAAACATGTTTGTTTGGGGATGAGGGTAGAGTTGAGCCACCTAGTTGCATGTCATGGTTAGGCACTACCATAATACAGGATGAACACATAGGTGATCTTGACACAAGGAATGATGAGGTAAGTAACATAAGCCCGCTAAATACCCCACAAGTCCTACCATCATTTGAGGCACACACACCGCCCGTGACTTACCCGGAAGAAGTAGAAGTGACTTTAGGAATCCCGATGGAGGTAGAATCCTTGGACCAAGCACCACTAGAGGATATAGGTTTGAATACTTATAGTGATAACCTTACTCTTAGTTCTAGGGAATTTCCTAGTGTTGATGAACCGGAACCTCAACCTTTACACAACTTTTCATCCTTAGATACATTTCTAGGAGACAAAAGAGGAACCGACCCACCCATCAACCCATATTATCCGGGTAGTTTTAGGATGAAGGAAGCCATTCACTCACCCCCTTCACCTCACGTGGCATATTTCCACCCTAAGGGTGTGTATCGCTACTTTCACCCGCACTTAATCCTAAGTGTAGGGAAAACCTCCCCTATTTCTGTTAAATAAGGGTAGAGTCAGGCTCGTGACTCGAACAAAAACAAGCGCTTCTTGGGAGGCAACCCAAGCTTTATTTGCTTTGTGTGTTTATTTACTTGTTTGTTTGTTTGTTTTTATTTGCTTCCGTATGTGTGTTTAATTTTTATTCTTATTGGTTCATGTTCAAAAGTAATTTGTGAAAATGCTTTATTTTGTTTTTAACTTCGTCTTAACTACATATAAAGGTATTTTGCAAAAGATAAGTGTAAGGGAAATCTAAATTGGTTTATTAGAACACATATGAACACGAATCGTAATAATATTAAATTAACATACATATTAGTATTTGTTTGAGTCAAATGCTTGTATCGAGTCATAATGATGTTTTGCAGGATTTCCAGGAAGTAAGGTAAAGGTTTTTCCAGAAATTTTCCGGAAACTTAAAATGAAAATTTTTGTCAGGTCATTTCTGACGGCGTCAGGGTTTATAACCTGACGGCGTCAGATTTAATTTTCAGAAATTTTTGAAAGTTTTGTTTTTAAAAAGTTTTTATTAAAATCTCCAACTTATAATCTCCAGGAATCTGCAAAATTATCATTCCACAAGCATTATATCCTTATATATAGATTTATCCCGCCGATGTTATGCAGGTTTTCGTGTTTGTTTTCTCAGGTTTAACAGGTTATTTTGGACAAGGAAATGTTTTGAATCAAGCTTATGGCGATGCATTAGTCATGGAGCTTCAACATTACTTTGGAAGAAGATCTAACCGTGTTACTTCATTATCCACCGAGCGAATCAGGGGAGTATTTGATTTCATTCTTTTACCTTATTTACTTTTACATCTTGTTATTTGAACATTGGGGACAATGTTCATCTTAAGTGTAAGGGGGGGTAAAAGTACGATACTTTAGAGAATACAATTACGCTTGATTTTTGTTTGTTTAATGGTAGATGTGTAATAAAACTGAGAGAAATACCTGTTAAGGCAATTTTAGTGCCAAATTTAAAATTTTTTACAACATATAGGAGTGAAACTTTGATCTTAATGAGCGTCTCACGGATAGGAGTTATATGACTAGCACAAAAACCGTACCACTAAAAAATTTTCCACCCCCAAATGTGAGGTTCGCCCCTAGAATTGGTAGGAAAAGCATTTATGCTATGATGTGTGTACCGGTAGCACTTAGATTCTAGAACTTGCGTTAGGACCATTCCGAAGCCACAAGTGAGACTACATTCGTGTAGTTAGATTTACTACATGATAAGAGGCATTAGGATTAACCCATTATTTTACACCTGTGTTTTTGTTATAATTACTTTGGCTACATTGGTCAAGTAATTCTCCCACACCCTTTGCGTTGTACTCATTTTTAGTACACGATACCCCTAGTACACCCCTCAGAGCCTATCTTTTCGTTTCGACCTTTAAGCATTTTACTTAAAGGAAGAATTTGTTACACCCCACTAAAATGTACACCCAAATCGCCTTAGCCTACCTTGTATGCACTCATTTTTAGTGCATTATTGTTACAACATTTGTTTAAACCCCAAGTTAATTATCTAATTGATTACATGGTTGCTAAGTCGAGTCATATCCTTGTACATATTGTTTTGGGACGATTGGGACTCATGGGTAAGGTACTAGTGTAATGGAGTAATGGGGAAGAACATCATTTATTACCCACATATGTGCTAAATGTTTTAAAAAGTACTCCAAGTTTTTCAATTATCTTAATTCGAGTAATTAGAATAGTTATTTGTAAAGTTATGTAAAAGTTCAAGTGTAAGGGGGATGCAACGCCCCTATGATGTATTATTTTGGATGGTAGGGCAATAGTGTATGTCAAAAAAAAAAAAAAAAAAAAAAAAAAAAAAAAAAAAATCGAAAAATCAAGAAAAATACAAAAAATGAGAAAAAGAAAAAAATAGAAAAAACATACGGACTACCATCCCGTTTCATTTTATGTTTATTTTTTATGTTTTTGTTATTTTGTTATTTTGTTTCTAGCTTAAGATTGAGTCGAGTCTTGGCTTAGCAACATTGTATAGTACATGTAATTGATCAAGATCTTTAACTCGCCACCAGTAAAACATCCTTTATCCAACAAAACCGTGTTTTCCTTTTTCCTACACCTAACGTTATAACCCATGTAAAAGCCCTCTTTGATAGTTTATCTTTGGTGCTTACGCCTAGTGGAGGAGGTTTTCGATCCTTTCTCAAGCCTATGGTAATCTATTTGCTATGACAGGTAGTGAGAGATATTATCCGTTTTCATTTATGAGATTTATTTTGATGACACTTGAGAGATGTGAGTATCTAAACACTACTTGTGAGGTGCTAGTTTATAATCTCCGTGCTTATTATGATTGAAGTGGAACGATTATTTGTTGTAATTACTTTTATGTTTGCATTAAATGACCCCTAACCTGTATTTTGATTAGAATAAAAGCGCATTTGCTTGAGGACAAGCAAATCTCAAGTGTAAGGGTATTTGATGAAGCGAAAAGTGTACCGCTTTTAAGGGGTCATTTAAGCCCTAAATCGTATTTATTTGATCAAATATTGCCCTAAATCGTTCCTTTTGTCATTTTAGGTACTTTTGAGGAGAAATCTGGAAAAGGAGGCATTTTGGACGTTTTTGGAGCATAAAAGTGAAGAAAACGACAAAGTCTCAAAAATCGGCTAAAAGTTACCTTTGACGGCGTCAGATTTTACTCTGGACGGCGTCATGGCTTGGCAAGAAAAGGTGGACGTGAAATTTACTCATGATAAGCCAGTGAAAATTGCATGTAAATTCTGACGGCGTCACGCTTTAACCTGATCAAGGGCGTCACGGCTTAATTCAAAGAGGGACGGCGTCACGTTCAAGGTCTGACGGCGTCAAGCCTTGATAAGCCAGAACGGATTTTGGAGAGCTAAAGAGGGACGGCGTCAAGAAGGTCATCCGGGAACCCTAAAAGCGGCGAGGTGACGGCGTCACACTCCATAAGGTGACGCCGTCAGATCCAAAAATCTATATATAGTTTTCTAGTTTTTTTTCATAAGGAGGAGAGGACTTAGTGTGGAATTTTTGGGAGAAAACCCTAAGACGATTTTAGCATCTTTTTCAAGGCTTTTTGCCTTGAGATCTTTCATGTTACATTGAAAGATAAGTTATCAATTAATCATTCAATATGTCTATGTGTTGTTTGATTTTATCTTGTTCTTGTCTTTTGTTTAACATGTTAGGCTAGATTTATCTTGTGTTTGCTTAGATCTAATGAAACCTAGCTATTGATTATTGGTTTTTAGTGTGTTATTAGTTGTATTGGATGACTGTTTATCTATGTTAGGCTTAAGAAAACTGGCTAACTTCCTATTCGGTAACTTGCTTGAACGTCTTAAGAAACATGAACCAAATGCGTACTAAAGGTTTTTATGGTTGTATTTAATGCACAAGCGAATTCTAGTGATCCCATGTTAGGAGCTTCCTAGCCGGCTCGACATAGGAGTGAAGTAGGAGCTTGTAGAGTTGGGGAAGTACGTACGCCACCCCACGATTGGTATTAAGGAATACACCCGTCATCCACACGACTAATACACACTAATCAACCGGTAAAAGATAGTTAGGGAGTAAGGAAATCTAAGTAAACACATTTCTCTACACTTAAGTTTTCACCAACATTTTATTTTCAGTCATTTTATTTTATTTGCATTCGTAGTAATTTGGGTTAGTTGACTAGCAACTAATTCCGCCCACTCCTTCAAACCCGAGATTTTACTTGCTTTCATAAAAATATAAAAACATAAAAAAGAATCTTCCTCAACCCTTAGACCTATTAGAGTAGTCTTTCATACCTAACGAACACTATTCCCTGTGGAGAATGATCAATCCCCCGTACTTACCACTACACTATACTACATCGGTCAGGTACACTGCCTGGTGGGGTTGTAAGCCTCTTGAGATCCCTCGAGAGGTAAAACCTGTTGTAAGGTTACAAAACCACGCATCAGGCATATTTCAGTAAAGGAAAAAAAATACGAAAAAAATGTGAAAAACACGAGAAAAAAATTTTGTCGAAAAACACTATTTTTCATGAACATCATGTTATATAGAAGAATTGTTGCATCATGCTTGGTTAAAAGATGATATGGCAATATTGATATCTAATTGAAAGTTATTAGATAACTAGTGTAATGAATATTCTAATAAAATATGTTGGGATATAGAATTACATCCTCAGCTTGGAATAGCTCTCAGATTCTATGGATGAACAATATGTCAATTGTTGTGCATATTGTCATAGCCAAGGCATCAAACATTAAACAATAGATATTAAAGTTTACGGAATTTTAAAGAGCATATTGTTGTTTGTTTACAATGATGCTGGTTCAATTGAGATGACACTCAATACTAGTCATGGTAGAGGATGTGAACTAGCTGTGCTCAACTAATAGCATAGTTTCATTATACATTAAAGAAAAAAAAAATGATACTTTAAACTTTAAATTGTTTGAAAGTTTAATTATCATAAATTGGTGGTAGAGGATGTCATGCATTTTATGAAATATTATGTGGCAATATCAAATTATTTGAATGCACACATACAAGAACTTCACTAGTTGAATTCTTGAAATAAGTATTCTCAAAATTCTGATAGATCAAGTTGGTTGATTTATGTCTTGTCAACAAGTATGATTGTCATAACTTGAGACATAATTCATCAAATAGAATTTTTATGAATTGATCCATTTAGTATTTGGATAAAGGATGTTAATCATTTATTATTTGTAATGAATTTAAGTACTTGGTACGTTTGTTTTCATTAATAATAAATTGTGTCATATATTTGCATGTTTAAATCTATGAATAACTTATGTTATTCTAAATAGTCCGTTGTTAAATCACATATGATATGTAATATTACATGTGATATTATTAAAATATCCAAATTAGTGTTTAATCACGTGTGATTTTTTCATACATATTTCAGTAAAGGAAAAAAAAAAGGAAAAAAATGTGAAAAACACGAAGAAAAAAAAATTTGGTTATATCAAAGTGCCTATCCATTGAAAGATAATTAAATGCTAATAGTAATGGTATATTTTTTTTCGCTTAACGTTTGAAAGATATTAATATTTGAAAAAAGAATGATGAAAGTGTGTTTTATAAATTGTTGGGATTAATCTCTTCCATTAGATCAAATAAAGATGAAGGGTATAGATTGATCCTTTGTAGTAAAAAAGTGTGGTATGTAAATAGATAAAAGGATATTTTCACTACAAAATTACAGATAAACGATTATCAATTTCTAAAACACGAATGCAAGTTCCAAAATATAGATAGACAAGCAACATCTAATTTGATTGTGATTAGATATATTTACTTTTCTACAACCAATCCTTTAGTTCAAAAAGAAAACATTAAAAATCTGGAACAATTTTTGGAACGAGAGATAGTGAGAAAAATGGATAATTACTCAAACAATTCAAATGAGCAGGGAGATATTAAGAACATGTGCATTCATTTTTGTAGATACATATAAAATATGTGATTTAATTTTATTTTTTATTTGATTTGATGCTAACTTTCAACAATCTTTTTACAAGTGATTTATTTTGGCCAGTGTTATCCTAACACCCCTTATAGGGGGTGTTTTCAATGATTGAACGCTGTCGCCGGTGGTACCGTCTACTTTACGAGATTGTACATTTTGACTAAAATAAGAGGGGTCCCACATAGTAAGGGGTGTTCCCTTAACACAACACGTTATTTTTGGAGGGCCTCTACTATACAAACACCCCTATGATGCAGGGGTGTTTTGTCATTTATTCTCTTTTTCCCTTTTTTGTTTACAGTATATCATAGTTTTTGTCAGTTTCTGTTATGTATTTCTGACAGTTTTAAGCGTTTGACTTATTAAACTTTATATTTTCTGTTCCGTAATTTCAGATTTATAGTTTTTTGATATAAACAAAATTATAAAAATAAAAAAAATAAAAAAATTTAAAAGTTAGGGGTTGTGCGGTTTTTTTTTTTTTTTTTTTTTTTTTTTGTTAGGATATCACGTGCCTTTTCGGAGCTTGGATAGTCCGATGGTCCAAGAATAAAATTGACAATTGAAACCAAAAACCAACAATATCATCTGTCTTGTCTCTGCAACCAAACATGGCAACTCTTGTTCCTCTACCCTTCAACTCATCACTCTTTCAAAAAACACAACTTCAAATCAACAACCATCGTATCTTCCGTCTATCAGCTCAATCACGAGAAACAGTAAAATAATAAACTTCATTTCACACTTCAACTAAGTTTTACTTATATTTTTCTTTTAGGAATTATAATAAATACTGTTTTATATTTTCCTATCATAGATACAAAAGACAGCAGATGCAATTTCTAGAGTTGAGTACACCCCGGGTGTATTTGATAATGTTTTCCTTAATCTGTTTCGTAATAAGATGGTGCAGGTACAAATATATAAATACATTTAATTTAATACTAGGAGAGTGTAGCTATTTGGTACGTACTAATCATTGTGTTGTGAAAATGGATTGCAGGAAGTTGGATGGGATTCCGAGAAGCCGGGTTATGATGGACTGATAGATGTAGCAAATCGGCTTATGCTTGCTAGGACTAATTCTGAAACTAAGGAAGCAGCTGTATGTTTTTGAGCTGTCTGTTATTTTGAGGTGTTTGCGTTTTGAGAGCAATTTATAGATTATTGCATTCAAGTTGCACAATTATGATGTACTGATGTAGATATTAAATGTCATATAATCACTTTTAAAACACAATGACAAACACCCGTGGATTGTATCATACTTGATGGCGGCAGCTATTGTTAGACTAACCGTCGTGAATGAACATTGTTTGGTTTGCTGTCAGGTTCGCATATTAAGATCTTTGTTTCCTCCATTGTTGTTAGAGCTTTACAAAATCCTCATTTCGCCTATCGCTCAAGGAAAATTGGCCGCTGTAATGGTAGGTGAGTTTTTTTCACAATGATTCCCTACAGCCTCATCTGTAACAACAGATACAGAATGCCATATTACCAACATATAAATTAAAATTTATTGTCCTCTTGAAGATGATGTTCAAATTTATTAATCAATTTGCTTAGTTGGTATTATGATACCGGAGTCCTAAACTTGTCTATTTGTGTTTCCTCGAAGCAAGGGTGACTGCAATATCTTGTCAGTGGCTCATGGGTACTTGTACAGTTAACGATGTGGATCTTCCCGATGGATCATCATTGCCGAGTGGGGTAATTAAAGTTTATGAATTTCCATGGGTACTTTATGGTTTTTCCATGTCATTCTTGACAAACCCTTTTAGGGCGGGTGATGCAGGTGTTTGTTGAAAGATGCAAGTATCTAGAGGAGAGCAAATGTGTGGGGATATGTGTGAATACATGTAAACTTCCTACGCAGGTTAGTATCTAACTTTTCTGATTCAATTGCTTCATTTTAGAATATTGTGATTCTTAATTCGATGTCTTGTCCAGGCGTTCTTTATGGATCATATGGGCGTTCCTCTACTTATGGAGCCAAACTTCAACGACTATAGCTGTCAGGTAAACAAATTTAGGCTTGTCGGCTCAAGCCTCGTATTGGGCATAACACAAAACAATGAGATTCACGGTGAATGGTATAACTAAACACAGGGTGTGAGTGAATGTTAATGCCATCTACCAATGCAATTCAACTCATTACTTATGACATGGTTGATTTAAGTGACATTATATTTCCGAATAGGTTTACAAAAACATTGCATCTTTACTACACTAATTCTCCTATGTGATTAAGTTATTTTTGAAAAAAAATATTTATACTCCAAATGTAACTTCTTTAAGCATATACACTAAGTAATACGGAGTATAAATTGGCTAAAACTAGAAATTGTGGACAATGTGTACAAATATTTACCCTTTTTTATAAGTTCCCAGCCCAAACAGTCTGTATCAAAATGACAGAACAGTTAAGCCGTATGACCCAGAAATTCCAAGAAATACTTGATACATTATGGAACTGGGTAATCAGATAGCCAAATAGGTGAATTCTGGATGTAGACACTGATTCTGATTCTATTGTATGAGGTTAGCCTGATTGCTTACATATTCTGCTTGCACTTAATGGTATCGAAGTCATTTGTCACGTCCTTAATTCAAGAGACTTTGATGTGCAGTTCAAATTTGGAGTTTCTCCCCCAGAAGAGGATAGCACTTTGAAGGAACCTTGCCTGGAGGCATGTCCCAATGCCACCCGACGCAGAACATTAGCCACCAACGCACTTGAAATGAAGTGCCCAAAAGCATAAACATTTTCTCTTATACCATTCAACTTTCTTGTGTTGTATATTAGATATTGTGGAAAACTAGAAGGGGGGTTGAATAGTTTTTACCGTTTTAAAGTTTTATTTACTTTGTTACTATATGTTAATTCAAAGGAAACAATCACAAATAAATAATCACACAATATAAACAAAAGATAAAGAGAGGAAAGATCAAACCACACGACACAGTTGTTTATAGTGGTTCGGCTACAAGAACTCTATTCCTTGCCCTACTCCACTCCCCGAGTTTCCTACTCGAGAGTTTATCTTTCACTAAAAAACAAACTCCTTTCCTAGGCGGAGAAAACCTTTACACGTCGCTTACTTCCTTTTCCGGTACTAAGCTAAACACCGGGTTCTTTCACAAGGTAGAACCAACCTGACGTCGCCTAATTACTTTACCGACACTAAGCTAGATGTCGAGTTCTTTACAAGGGTACAACCACTCCCTACACTCTTTGTACTTTAAGGACTAAAGTACTAACCACACTCACTGATTACAAATGATAGATATGATGTGTGAAACAAACTACTAGATCACACAGTTATGCAACTAAAGGATTACGGTTTTGTAGATCCTTGAATGCTTGATCTCCTTTCTACAAAATGGAAGATCAAAGTGAAATGCAACTATGAATGATGTTAGTAAGATATGTACTGAATGAATATGTGTGTTAAAGCTATATGAGTGATGAGAGAGCCAAATGATCAGCTTCCTATTTATAGGCAAGCTGATCTTCAGCTCACGGATCCGGCGGATCCCTCAAAAGGGATCCGTCCTTTATGGGACTTGGATCCGTGGGATGTGACAGCTATGTAATAGTTGTCTCTTACCATATCTTAGTTGTATCTTACCATATCATCCAAGATCTTCAAATGTCAACTATGTTGCTTGCATATCTAACTAAGATATATCAAAGATATTGTATGTGATGCATACAATGATGTCATGGAATGGTTTATGAATTAAAGTTTCCTTTTAAGGAAACAAGTTACTAAACTTGTAATTCTTAGTTAGTATGTGAAGTGTAAAATGTGTACTTAAGAGACTAAGCTAGTATTTATTATTTGCTAAAAGATATTCCTTATATTTGTCATTAACAAAACTAATGAAAGATCAAAGAATATAAATAACGTTTTTGGGACGCTATTTGTATTAACAATCTCCCCCTTTTTGTTGATGACAAAACATAAAGTATATTTTTGAGCAAGAGAATAAATATAGCATGAGTTCTTAAAAATATATATTAAGTTTGTTTATTAAAGAAAAGTTTTGTAAAAAAAAAATGTATGTACTGTGATAATTCACAGTTGATGCAAACTTAGTCCTTTCTCCCCCTTTTTGTCGAAACAAAAAGAGTAGCGAAGCGGAATGCGATTTTGAGAACTTTAAGAGCTCCCCCTTGTTTTATACTCCCCCTAAATGGAGTAATCAAGTAAATGATGCAAGAATCTACAAAACAAACGGTTAGTATATGAGATGTTTATGAGATGCTCCCCCTCGATGTATACTCCTCACTTCTCGAGTACCAACGTATACTATTGAAGGGTATGATATGCTGCAAATGAAGTGTTAGTTATGAAATGACTTCAATGAAGAAGTAGAATGCTTGTTAAGTGTTCTTCCAAACAAGCCTTTCAATATGTTTTGACTTTAAAAAGTCAAACTAAGTGTCTGATGTTAATTTGTACCTAAAGTAATCATATGCAAGATATAATGTATGCAATATAGGAATGTTAGTTCATAATGATAATGATAATATGCAATATGTTGATCACTCATAAGCATAAAAACATCACATTCATATAGATTGAAAATTTTGTGACAAAAGTCACAATAGTGAAATGATGTTACAAATAAGAAGACATCCAAAAAAAAATAAAAAGGTCCTAAACAAACAACTAAAAATCCAAACAACTAATCTAAAGAGCTCCTATTGAGAAGGATGAGAGATTGCGTTTAAACGTTCAAGAACATGGTTCAAGATGAACCTCATCTCGTTTTGAAGCTCATGGACCAAGATGTTGGTCCTTTGGGCCAAGTGAGCCGTTCTCTCACAATGTGCGCAATCATGAGTTGAGAAACCGGGCGGAAGACTAGGGTCCAAGTTTTGTAGTGGTGGTGGTGATGGTGGTTGGTTGTTGTTGTTGTTGGATGGTTGTTGTGGTGTTTGGAGGGAGTTCATAAGAATGTTTTGGATGTCCATTGCTTCATGAAGGCGATGGTCAACCATACCCGAGAGAGTGTAGAGACGATTGAGCTCTTCACTAATCTCCTCTTGGGTGTGAGGAATATTCATCCACATTGCCTCGTCAATGGCAACTAGAGTGGATGTGGGTGATAGAGGTTTTTGTTGAGGTTGGGATGATTGTGCATCATGGTATAAAGGACCATGGATATCCGGGTAAACCGGGTGAAAAAGCATGGGTTGTTGACCTTCAAAAGTCATGGGTGGAAGATTGGGTAGTTTTGGTGATAGTTCTTCTAAGTCATCAAGATGTGGTGATGTAGGAGGAGTCCTAAATAATTCCAAGGGTTGGAGTTTAGGTGATTTTGGTGGTGATGGTGATCTAACAGTCTGTGATGGAGCCGGTGGTGGAGTAGAGGCTATTGGAGTAATGGTTGGTGGTGGTGTTTGTATAACAACATGTGATGGTGTTGGGGTGGAGAGTGTAAGAAAATTTTCACTAGCAATGGGTGATGATATATTGAGAGGAGAATTTTCCTCAGATGAAGAGTTTGCTAAGTTGATAAAACAACAAGGTTTAACACTGATGCGGGCTGTTCTTCTTGGAGTTCTAGATGTGGAAGAGTTGTGTGACTTGGTCATGGTGAAAAAGGATATCTAAAGTGTACAGGAGAGGAGGTGTTTGTTGTGTGAAGAAATGATCCTAAAGTACTAATTTATAGACAGAAGGTTTGTGAGTCTGTGTGTTTGGATTTGATGTGAATCCAATAGAGAATGTTGGTTACTAATGATTTGGAACAAAATTTGTGCAGGTCATATCAAGGAAGTCAATCCATTTAGCTTTGGTTGAGTAATATGTGTTGGATATGCAGTTAATACAAGAGGATAGTGGAAAATCTGATGATTTGATATTTCCACGGATTAGACGGATCCCTAAAAAGGGTTCCTTCTTTGTATCAGTTTGGTAACTTACACCTAAAATTCAAAAATTTAAATTTTGGTGGGAAATTTTGTTCCTAAGTTTCTAAGAGTTCCTAAATGATTCTAAGATGAATTATGATCAGTGAATAGATCCTAAATGATACTAAACACTAAGATTTAAGAGTCGGGATAAGTCGAAAAAGTTTTATAATTTTACTGGGAATCCTGCGGATCCAAAGTGGATAAAAGGCGGAACCATTTTATGGGATCCGCCAAATCCGCAGGTAGGCGGATGGCGGATCCAACGATAAGCCTTGGCGGAACCCTGTTTTGGGATCCGCGGGATCCGTAGGCCTAAAACTAAGAAAGTAAACAGAACATATGTCATATTTCGCGTTTTTCGACGAAAACCCGAAAATACACCTAGACCTTACTTAACATCTAATATGTATAGCAAAACAACTAAATATGATAATATTAACACATGATTGCACATAGTTTAATCCATACTTAGAAACTTACCGTTTGAGATGTTATGCCAAACATAGGCAATAACCCGGAAAATTGATAACCGTGATGGTTATCTACCTGCAAGTGTTAGTTATTACACATACACAATAAGTATTATCAGATAAATTCAAGACACATAGAAATTTAACAACACAATATCCAACATTGTTTAAAACCAAACACTCCATTAACTCAGCTTCTTCTTCAATTTCTTCATCCCCTTGTGTAATTTCATCATCCAACGCCCCAGATTCTTCACCATTCCTTTGATGTTTCGATACTCAGCGGATTCATGTGGAATTGGAGGAAGATGGCTCAAGTATTCGGGTGGAGGAATCCTAGAATTTGGCATACCATCATCTTCACTCATGGAAGATGATGAGGATGATGTTGGAACACGAGGACGTTTGCCCTTATCAACACTAACCCTAAAATCACTCAAAGGAACGAAGGTGTGTTCAATTTCATTGTAATCCGGAACAAAGCCTAGATGGTTTGGACGAGCGGGTGCAAAGGCTCTATAAAGTCGGGTTAAGAGCATACCATAAGGCATTGCAATCTTGCTTTGAACCGGAATGTCACACATTCGTTTGGCAACATAATAAGCAAGATTGAAGGGTTGACGAGTAGAGATGTTGTACATCATGTGGCATAAACAAGCGTTGATATGATCACGGTTTCCTATGGTGCACATCACATTTGCCCTTAACACATCCTCCATCTTCTTTAATTCGGGTCTTAGTTCGTTAAGTTCCATTGCAAATGGATCTCTAGCAACTTCACGACCACGATACATTCTTGTGGGGTTGTTCTTAGGAATGAAGAGATGTTCCCTAATCACTTCTTTTGATTGGAGAGGAGTGGCATATGGTGCCGTCCTATCGAAATTGGAGTCTAAGATTGTTAAGGACCATTTGTCCGTGTAAATGCATGTACCTTGACTTGGTATACCTAAGACCTCACCAAATTGATCAAGAGGGATGTTGACAAGATTTCCATTTAGAGTGAAATGAAGACTTAAGTACCCTTCATCACTCGAGCTAAGACCTACACTAGCATAGAACTCAAGTATGAACCTAGGAATGATTGGTTCATCTATGTCTAAAAGAGAATCAAATTGAATTGCGGCTAATTGTTCCCTAAGTTGAGTGCCTTCATAAAATGATGCATCTACGGCTCTACCCTCATGAACATACTTTTTCTCTAAGACTTTGAAAATTTCAATTTGGGCATCGGTTAAACCATTGGTTTTGTGGACTTTGGGTAAGTAGTCAACGGTTTTCTTGTGATCGTAGTTGGTTGCGGGAGGCATGATTTTCCTAAGTACAAAAGTGACATAGTTTTAGTTTAAATGATCGAAGGAAGTGTAACATTCCTAGTGTGTGCCTACATGGGGACAATGTGGAGGTGCGGTTATCTCGACTCCTTTTGATGCAAGAAAAATTAGTTTATGCAAGTTTTGTTTACAAACGAGAGATAACCCAAACACTCCTATTTCAATGTAGCTACGGTTGAATGTACCCGAAAATACATATTAGTTATGTATTCCCTTTAGCATTCAAGAGACATTATGCAAGTGAAGTCTAAAAGATAACGTTTTTGCATTTGTATGAACAATGTAAGAAAAAAAATCATTTTACTTAGTCGTTAGAAGATTTTAGTGAAAAATTTTCATGGGGTTTTTGTTAAATTAAGACAATGTGCTATAAGATGCAATTCCTAACTAAGAAAAACATGTTTTTTAAGTATAATGCAATAAATATGCTTCATGATTTTTCAAGAATTATGCATATACCCCAAGTTTGGTTTTGTGCATGAAATGGAAATCCTAGACGCAGATCAGGAGTATAAAAGTGATAAGAATACTTACAGTGATGTTAGAAACACAAATTAGTGGAAGAAAATGGTCCAAAATATGATGGAGATTAAGTGTGTGTCGAGTTATAGTAAGGTGATATGTTTTGGAGTGAGGAATGAATAGTAGTTGTTCTTGTTTATTAAATAATAAACTGGACTTAGCATGTGGCGGATCCGGCGGATCCCAAACAAAGGATCCGTCTTTGTTTATGATTGGATCCGCGGATTCAGAACACATGTTTTGGTTTAGTGTCGTGTGTGGCTAAACTAATGTCTATACTAATGTTTCTCCTAATCACTAGGTTCCATTAATCCTAATCCAAGTCTAAGATAGTTGAAAGGTTCACGTTTAAGTGGTTTAGTGAGGATATCGGCAATGTTGTCCTCTGAGGAAACTTTCTCAATTGAGATGATTCCCTTCTGTACATTGTCGCGAAGGAAGTGATGGCGTATTTCAATATGTTTGGTTCTAGCGTGTTGGACTGGATTTTTGCTTAAATCGATAGCACCTTTGTTGTCGCAAAGAATGGGAATGTTGTTGAGTTCAATTCCATAGTCGACGAGAGCTTGTTTCATCCACAGTGCTTGTTGACACGCCTTTCCTGCAGACACATACTCTGC
Organism: Artemisia tridentata subsp. tridentata; assembly: GCA_021014915.2. Taxonomy (NCBI): domain Eukaryota; kingdom Viridiplantae; phylum Streptophyta; class Magnoliopsida; order Asterales; family Asteraceae; genus Artemisia; species Artemisia tridentata. The sequence continues at coordinate 106,273,513 of CP139507.1, read as the reverse complement.
TTCTGTTGTTGAGATTGCGAGGGCAGTTTGTTTCTTAGCGAACCATGACGTGAGACAATATCCTACAAAAGTACAAATACCACTAGTACTTTTCCTATCAACATAGTCACCTGCATGATCTGAGTCGGTATACACTATGGTTTCTACACCCGTTCCTTTGGGATACCATAATCCTAAGTGTGTAGTACCTTTGATGTATTTAAATATACTTTTAACGGCTTCAAGATGGGACGTTTTTGGATCTTCTTGAAAACGTGCACATAGACAAACACTAAACATAATGTCAGGCCTACTAGCCGTAAGATAGAGTAAACTACCAATCATTCCTCTACATTTAGTGCTATCTACGGATTCATTTTCTTCATCCCTAGTGAGTTTGGTTTCGGAGGACATGGGTGTTCTCATGGGTTTTGAGTCTTCAAGACCAAACTTCTTAAGCATATCTTTGATATACTTTGATTGGTTGAAGAATATCCCATCTTCTAATTGTTTAATTTGGAGACCTAAGAAAAAGTTTAGTTCCCCCATCATACTCATTTCAAACTCGTCATGCATGATTTTTGAGAAATCGTCGCATAACTCTTGACAAGTTGAACCGAATATAATGTCATCCACATATATTTGGACTATAATAATATGTGATCCCTTTTTCTTGGTGAAGAGAGTATTATCTACTAGGCCCATGGTATACTTATGGTCAACTAGGAAAGTCTTAAGTCGATCATACCAAGCTTTTGGTGCTTGCTTAAGTCCGTATAAAGCTTTCTTAAGTTTGAAAACATAATTTGGTTTTTCAAAGTCGGCAAAGCCGGGAGGTTGTGCAACATATACTTCTTCATTAATAAGACCATTTAAGAAAGCACTTTTGACATCCATTTGAAATAACTTAAAATCATGTGCACATGCATATGCAAGTAATATCCTAATAGACTCAAGTCTAGCTACTGGTGCAAAGGTTTCATCGTAATCTATACCTTCTTGTTGATTGTAACCTTGAGCTACTAGCCTAGCTTTGTTTCTAGATATAATACCCTTTTCATCCATTTTATTTCTAAAGACCCATTTGGTGCCTATTATGGTTTGGTTTTTAGGTGGAGGTACCAAAGTCCAAACATCATTTCTAATAAATTGATTAAGTTCTTCTTGCATAGCAATTACCCAAGATTCATCTTTTATTGCCTCTTCAATATTTTTAGGTTCAATGGTTGAAATAAAGCAAAAATAATTACTTTCATTTTGAGCTTTGGATCTTAATGTTCTTTCATTAAGTTTTCCTATGACGTTTTCTAATGGATGACTTTTAGTTTCTTTAATATTGACTATTTCTCCTTTTACGGGTTCATTGTCATTTTCAATGTTTTCTATAGTATTAACCATTTGACTTTCAACTAAGTCATCATCTACCAAAGGTGATGTCTTAGAGGGAGGTGGACTTTCGTTGAATGTTACGTTTAACGATTCCTCGACTCTTGATGTTTCCTTGTTTAATACAATGTATGCTTTACTGTTTTGTGAATACCCAAGGAATACACCTTCATACGACTTTGGGTCGAACTTAGTGAGATAGTCCTTTGTGTTTAAAATGAAGCACTTGCTTCCAAAAACTCTAAAATATCCTAATGTAGGCTTTTTGCCTCGATAAATTTCATAAGGAGTTTTATTTAGAAATTGTCTAATTAAGACTCTATTTAGGATATATGTAGAAGTATCTACAGCGTGACACCAAAACTTTTGTGGTATGTTTTGTTCATTTAACATAGTCCTACTCATTTCTTGAATTGTTCTATTTTTACGTTCTACTACACTATTAGATTGAGGTGTACGAGGAGCCGAGAAATTATGAGTTATTCCATTATTATCACAAAAATTTCCAAATTGAATTTCATTGTCAAATTCTCGACCATGGTCAGTTCTAATAGATATTATATTACTTCCTATTTGATTTTGAATTTTCTTGCTTAGAATTTCAAATTTATCAAATGCCTCATTTTTAGTTTTCAAAAACTTTGTCCATGTATATCTAGAGTAATCATCTACTATGACCAAAGTGTAAAAATTTCCTCCATAACTTTGTATAGCCGACGGGCCAAACAAATCCATATGTAATAATTCTAGGCATCTAGATGTAGATACCATATTTTTAGCCTTATGGCTATTATGTACTTGTTTCCCAATTTTGCAAGCATCGCAAAAGTGTTGGTCATATTTCAACTTGGGTAGGTTCCTAACGAGTTCTTTGGAAGACAAGGATTGAATAAGCCTCATATTAGCATGACCTAAGCGTCGATGCCATAGAGTTGAGTTTTCGTCCAAGGAGGTAAGACATAACTTATCTTTAGGTGTTTTATCTAGTTTCATAACATAGACATTATTCTTTAAAACACCTTTTCCTACGGTTATGCCATCTTTAAGTATTTTACTTCCATTTTCACTGAAAAGGACGTTATACTTTTTGCGGCATAATTGACTTATACTAAGTAGATTAAATCCTAAATTATCTACATGAGCAACATCATCAATAGATAGAGAGTCATGAGAGATTGTACCTTTTCCGATGATTTTACTTTTAAGCTTGCTACCGAATGTGACATTACCTCCGTCATATACTTGGTAGGTTGAGAAAAGATTTTTGTTTCCCGTCATGTGTCTTGAGCACCCACTATCTTTGATCCACTCATCAGGTTCAAGATCAACTTTCAAGCATACCTAAGTTCATAAAAGACTCAAGCATTTGGTCCCCAATATCTCATGGGTCCGTTTGGGTTAAACATGACATTATCATGGTTTATGTACTGAAAAGGTGGACAATTGTTCCACGGCATATAATTAGGACCATGAAAGTTTCTAGACATGTTTTGGTTCCAATTATTTTGATAAGTATGTTGTGAATTAACTATACTCTTTGGAAAGGGGTGTTTGGGAAAACTCATCTGAGGTCTTTGTTGATCCGTTTTAACTCTATATTCATTTCTAGCTTGACCTCTTCCTAAATATACTGCTGGTTTGTGTTTATTATTGGTTATGCTACTGTTAGGTTTCTTAGTAACTTTAACAAACTCGGAACGGTCGACTTTGTGAACCTTCTGTTCAACTTCTGTACCTGCGGATCCCTTGGATATACCTGGCGGATCCAAATTTTTGGATCCGTCGGATCCGTGGGTGTCCAACTTGGTTGAATCAGTTTTATTCACAGTCTGTTCCTTATAATCACTTAAGGTTCCTAGTTTCATAAAGCCTAGTCATGTTTTATCATGAGGTAGCTTTTGCATTTTCATTATTTCATCTGCACAACTTATGTTTTTATCAAACCTTTTAAACTTTGAATTTTGTTTGATTAAATCTTCCTGTGTGGTTCTTAAGGTTTCTAGTTCAAGTTTTAGTTCTTGACAAGACACACATGTTTCTTTACTAACTTTACCTTTTTCAATTCTTATTGCTTTTTCTTTAAGCCAATATATTTCATTTTCTAAAAGTGTTGTCTTTGTTTTCAAAAACTTGTTTTTGTTTATGATTTTTAAAGTGACATCACACAGTTTGTTATATTCTACTTCTAAGGTTTCATCATCTATAAAGGAGTATGAATCAGAATGTACCTCTTCTGTGTCATCGGCCATAAGTGCAATTTCGTTGTTCTTAGGCTCATCATCATCATCTCCTTCACTATCGCTCCAAGCTCCACTAACGAAGGCTCTTTGAGACTTGGTCTTTGGAGGCTTTGGACATTCTCCTATTAAGTGACTGGAGTCACCACACCTATAGCATTTCCTATCATCTTTACCTTTCTTATCGTCACGATCTTTCCGAGAGAATTTCTTTTCATCACGAGGTGGTTTTACAAACTTTCCTCGTCTCCTGAAGAATTTCTTGAAATCCCTCACGGCCATGGCATATTCTTCATCATCACTGTTTGAACAAGACTCATCATCACTTGACTCGACTTTGGCTTTCAAGGCAATAGACTTAATCTTCTCCTTTTTGCCTTTGACAATTTCCGAGTCTTTTTCCATAATCATTTCGTAAACTTTTAGGTTTCCTATGAGCTCATCCAGTGTCATGCTTGAGAGATCCTTAGATTCTTCAATAGCTGTCACTTTTGCTCTCCATTTCGGATGGAGTGCTCTTAGAAATTTTCTGACAAAATTCTTGCTAGAAAAGGATTCGTCAAGTGCTTTAAGTGATGTAATAATAGTATTGAACTTAGCAAACGCACTATCAATGGTCTCATCTTCAGAGATAACAAATTGTTCGTATTGTTGAACAAGAAGATCAATTTTGTTATCTTTTACTTGTGAGTTCCCTTGATGTGTGATAATAAGAGATTGCCAAATATCCTTAGCCGTTTTACACATAAAAACTCTTTCATATTCTTTCTTAGGTAAGGCATTATAAAGCATCATTTTGGCTTCGTTATTTTTGGCAATTAGTTTCTTTTGCTCATCACTGTGACGAGTAAGAGAAGCTCCTTCATCCCGACCACCCGAAATATCATTACTAATAGGCTTGTAATCACCATCAACTATAATATACCATAGATCTATATCCTTTGACTTTACATAAGTCTCAAAGCGATTTTTCCAATAAATAAAACAATTTGGTTCAAATAGAGGTGGTCTCTGCATAGATTGCCCTTCTTTAAAGTTTTCAAAATCCATGGATCGTTTTAAGTTTTAAAATACAATATATTTTAAAGATCTTAAGTAACGTAGCTCTTGATGCCAATTGTGGAAAACTAGAAGGGGGGTTGAATAGTTTTTACCGTTTTAAAGTTTTATTTACTTTGTTACTATATGTTAATTCAAAGGAAACAATCACAAATAAATAATCACACAATATAAACAAAAGATAAAGAGAGGAAAGATCAAACCACACGACACAGTTGTTTATAGTGGTTCGGCTACAAGAACTCTATTCCTTGCCCTACTCCACTCCCCGAGTTTCCTACTCGAGAGTTTATCTTTCACTAAGAAACAAACTCCTTTCCTAGGCGGAGAAAACCTTTACACGTCGCTTACTTCCTTTTCCGGTACTAAGCTAAACACCGGGTTCTTTCACAAGGTAGAACCAACCTGACGTCGCCTAATTACTTTACCGACACTAAGCTAGATGTCGAGTTCTTTACAAGGGTACAACCACTCCCTACACTCTTTGTACTTTAAGGACTAAAGTACTAACCACACTCACTGATTACAAATGATAGATATGATGTGTGAAACAAACTACTAGATCACACAGTAATGCAACTAAAGGATTACGGTTCTGTAGATCCTTGAATGCTTGATCTCCTTTCTACAAAATGGAAGATCAAAGTGAAATGCAACTATGAATGATGTTAGTAAGATATGTACTGAATGAATATATGTGTTTAAGCTATATGAGTGATGAGAGAGCCAAATGATCAGCTTCCTATTTATAGGCAAGCTGATCTTCAGCTCACGGATCCGGCGGATCCCTCAAAAGGGATCCGTCCTTTATGGGACTTGGATCCGTGGGATGTGACAGCTATGTAATAGTTGTCTCTTACCATATCTTAGTTGTATCTTACCATATCATCCAAGATCTTCAAATGTCAACTATGTTGCTTGCATATCTAACTAAGATATTGTATGTGATGCATACAATGATGTCATGGAATGTTTTATGAATTAAAGTTTCCTTTTAAGGAAACAAGTTACTAAACTTGTAATTCTTAGTTAGTATGTGAAGTGTAAAGTGTGTACTTAAGAGACTAAGCTAGTATTTATTATTTGCTAAAAGATATTCCTTATATTTGTCATTAACAAAACTAATGAAAGATCAAAGAATATAAATAACGTTTTTGGGACGCTATTTGTATTAACAGATATGTCATACCAGATATGCTCAGCCAACCACTTTAACCATTTAAAAAAAAGTGGAGCTGTTGCAACTATTTATAGATATTCAAATAACTAGTAATTCAGACTCGTGCGATGCACATGGGCTGTATATAAGTGTCCATAGTGTAACCTTCGGAACTTGTTTTCGTCATTATATATCTAAGTTGTGATGGTAATTGTGATGGCAAGCATGATACACATTTAAAATAGTTTATTGACATTAAAAGAGTATATGTGAAGAGACTTTTTTTAAAGATGTTATATTTAATAGTCTCTTCACATGTAATCTTTTAATATGTACTTGTTAACAATTAAATAATCCGTAATAGTTATAACAAAAATTCATATCTTTGACAAAATATGTTTTGTTAAGAAAAAACATAATGTCATTTATCAACTTGCTTAGTTCATTTGGTCAGCTATAAGGTATAGTTTGGGACGAACGGTGTAATTTACCATTTTATTTATTTGTTACAAATTCAATCAATAAGACTTTACAGCTATCTTAAGTGTCAACCAAAACTAATGCCTCCATTCCCAGTGTATTCATGAACTCCAATAGAATAAAAATTAGTATAAATGCAATAAAAATTAGTATAAATGTACATCTAACACAGAAGAAAGTGTCTTAGAATTAACCAAGAAAATGAAAAATAGCAATCTTTGTGTGACATCTCAATACTGATATAATGCAACTTTAATGACCAAGATCACTCTTGAAAACAATAACTTCTTACAAACCACAACTATGATTATTCGATTCAAATCGATACAATATAAAACGTACTCAAACTTCAATCAGTTCGCATGATTCACATGCAGATCATGCACAATAATTAATTACTAAAAGAATAGTTATAAATCATTAACGATGATTTTAGAAGAAAAAAATTTGTAAATATTTAGTCATCCAAATTTATGTTATTCTAGCAATAAGAAATATCACATCCATCATATATTCGCATGTGTTCCTCATGAATTAATTAATCCAAGCTTGACTAACTATTTATCCATAACTTAGGGCCCGAAGCCAACACCAACCCAATCCATAAAGAAGTGATACCTTAAACTATCTAAACGATTCTAATAGTTTAACCTAAACACACAAATGAGACGCCTCTCATCTAATATTAGCAGCCACCATCTAACTTTTCTCCCTCTAACAATATGGTCGCATCTCATCATCATCAAAACCGAACACACTAATCTCAATCTACTTCATCCGTTGCGACAAAACTGCAGTAATCATCCTATCTCAAATAACACGCTTACAACCTATATCTTTCTTGCTCACGCGTCGCAGCTTCAAAGAATACGGCTTCAACATCATTTAAATTGTCTCGGGTAGGTTTATGTTGCATGTTTTGTTTTAGATCGATGATGATAAGGGTTCAAACTAAAAAAATCTTGAAAAGATTGGAAGCAAAGTTGAACCGATTCTGAGATCTTGTTGTTTAGTATAGATTGTGAGTTGAGGAGGATGGGATTAGAATAGTATATGATATTGTTGTTATGATTGTAAATAGATTGGTGATGGAGACGTGTTCATTACGGGGTTAAGGATTAGGATATATATGAGTTGGTGTGGGTTGGGACAGTGTTGTGAGATGCCTGTTGGTTATGATCAAATACCCGTTGGTATTGCTGGTCCGAAAAAATGATGTGGTAAAAATGGTGATAGTGGCTATTTATAATCTTCAAAAAGCAACCGAAAAGATTATTTGCTGCATTTATTCTCAATTGGTTCATATTTATCCTAGACATTTAATTAGTCTGTTTTACTTCCATCTTCCTGACCTTCAATTCGTGAGACGGTTGGTTTGCCTGCAGCTTACATATTTCACTTTCAATTCATGAGACATTTATTATGAGCACTTTACATTGATAACACAACTCAATCTTTTAGTATATAAGATATTCAAATAATGTGATAAAACGAAATGTAAAATGCCTTAAAAATTCTGTGCTAAATTTAAATAATCAAAAACCAGTTTAAATCCAGACTTTTTGGAAAACAAATAAAAATGAACATGCATCCACAACCAAACACCACTGAAGCTGCAAGTACCATCTCCGCTACGGATCTACAAACTTGAATAAAAAGTGTGATCACAACATTAGTGAGCTGAAGCCAACTCTCCAAGTGGAACATTCTAAGGGAGAACCAATAGGAGCATGTAACACAGAGCAGCTTCTGGACATAACACAGAATGAAATTTTGCTACCTAATCATTAGGTGTAACTAGGAGTGCCAGATAGGCAGATATATATAAAACTCTACACTATATGAATTTAATAGTGTTGAAAGTTTCAAATAACATTATATGAAATAACCAGTTTATAACTGATACAAAAACGTGAATAAACTAAATAAGGTGTTAGTCACATAACGTAGAAACTTATAAGCCACTCGCAGTTCATCGGTCCCATCCAGAAGGCCGCCTCCTTTCCCTAGGACGGTCTCTCGATCTGCATAAAATACACGTGATTAATGAGAAAACACTAAATCTCAATGTAGAATTTTTTATTCACTTATGAATGGTTAATTTGAGTTGTGCTCAGGGATGTAAATGAGACAAGCCAACTCGCAAGTTATTGATCAAAAAATGAGACTAGCCAACTCGCAAGTTATTCGAGATCGACTCGCAAAATACTCGGAATCGAGCGGAATCGGCTCGATTTAAACGAGTCGAGCTCGAGCTCCTCAAGCAGACTTTCGAGTTAAGTTCAAGCTCCAAAATACTCGGCTCATGAGGCTCGCTACCTTATCGAGCTTATGTTAAATTTCTCTTTTATTCTTTTATATACATATGATGACTTGATCATCATTACTATATAGAGTAATATACTTATATACGAACCGACTCGAGTTGAGCTTGATATGAAATTATTAATCAAGCTAGAGTATGTAATGTAGTCTCCCTCGAGCTCGAGTCGAGCTCAAGCTTGGAATCTAAAAACTCAGTCGAGCTCGAGTCGAGTTTCGAGCCCCACTTTTAGTAGCTAAAAAGAGGAATGGATTGAACCGGTTGAAAAAACCCTAAAATTATTTTTCTTTGAAGATTTAGATTATTATAATCATAATTAAAACATTAACTCTTAATTAGAAAAGTTAAAGATGAAGAATATAGTTTGTGGGTAAACACGACCCATTTTGACCCGTTTCACAACTCACCACAACTAATATAACTCAAAATACAGTTGCTCAATGATGACAGTATTAATCACAAAACTCACCTGTCAGAACTCCCTTGGCTTCCCTGTTCTCTGTTCTGATTAGTGGTATTGCCAGCTGGCATAGGGCTCGGACTTGATGAAGCGGTCTGACTAGAAGGAGCTCCCGCACCTCCACCTATCGAACCACCAGAAACAAAACCAGGCAAAACCATTTTCTTGTTGCTGTTACTTAAACCTTGGTTTTGAGAATTTGATGAAGCAGCGACAAAGCTGCTTTTGAACTGTGTCATAACTCCAGCCCTAAGTGAGTTAACAGCTGAACTACGACCAGAAGGAACAGCTGACGTAACTTTTGGTTCTGTATTGTATCCTATACCTAAACCAAAATCTACCCCTCGGACACCTCGATTGCCACCTCCTCTTCCTTTTGCCCTTTTCCCACCTGCACAAATATCAAAATGAAATGATGATGAGTTGATGTGACATCAAAATTTAAAAGCTTAATGCCATATTCTGTGAAAATATTTTATGCACCCTTCAAAATAGATTTTATGGGACGTGATCACAATAAAAGGATCATGAGACAATATTTTGGTCTTAACTCAAATGAAATAGAAGATTAAGAAAAAGGGAAGGAGAAAAAAAAAAAAAAAACATACCTCCTTTTCTCGCGTCTCGCTTGGATCTATACCTTCCATCCTACAAATTTAAAGAGGTAATTCAGCATAATTTTATGAGGAACTTGAAAATTGAAATACTATAAAGATGAAAATATAAAGTTTTTTATTTTGATCATCACAAAATTGTAAAAAAGTTTATACAAAGAAATCACATGAGTAATACAAATGCCAGTTAAAAACATGTGGAAGTAATAAACAAACACTAGGTAAGAGTGTAAGACCAATGACAACTTTTGTGAAAAATAAAGGATTAACTCATGATTAGAGGTTGGTCAACACTCAGAATCTTGTTAATGATTTGTTTACTTCCCTACAGTTTGTAGCAGATTGCTAGGCCTTGTATATACCTATTCTTTTCTTTATCTTTTCTTTTTTGTGAAAACTCATTGCACAAATAACACGACAGTAGCAATTGTAAATTACGAGTATAAGACATACAATTCTCTTTCACAACACAGTGCCAGAGCTCTAAGGAATCCTTTCCTGACCCTAACGACTACAAAGATATACCGCCTTCATTGACACATCACAAAAATAATTTGTGTTTACCATGCCAATAATAATGTCCAAAATGATTTCTTTTTACACCTATACTTCCCAAAAAAAGGAACAACTACTTCCATAATCTAACATCTAAGAGTGAGTTAAACAATATTCATGCAGCCTATAAATTCAAGACTCAATGGTAACAACGATCTCAAATTATTTGAACTCTATAGTTAGTGTCTTAATTTACAATCCTAACCACTTCAGGTTGCAACATATTAATTGATCATGCACAACTTATTACAAATATGAATAATGAGATTCCTGGTGAAGACAGCAGCTTATTACTGTGTACTCTAACTTCGTGATTCTCAGTCGTCTCCTCAACATAATGACAGTCGACTTCAATATACTTGTTTTTTCATGAAATACCACAATGTTTGCAATATGAAATTTGTCTCGTTATCATACGACAAGTTTAGGGGTTTGAATTGAGTGAACCCAACCTTATCAAGTTGAGTATGTAGCTATATAGTAGGTCAAATCAGGAATGAGGAGGGTTACACTTTCTTGGGGTCACAATGGCATAGAATTCCTAATTACTTTATAGGATATCCTCGCATATATTGATTTTTAATAACCAAAATAAAGTTCCAAAAACTTGGCATGATGATAATTCAAATAGAAAAACGAATTCAACAAAACAGGTCCTCTACATATGTCTCACCAATGATTTAATGAGAATGTTGTATGGCACATGCTTCCTTGTTAGAATGAGAAACCAAGAAAAAACAATGTTCATGTAGAGAGAAAACAAAAAGTTACCTTCATAGCAAGGTCTGTAAGTTCCATTGAGACATTTTGACCAGCTGCAATCAAACTATTAACCAGCTCACCAGCAAAACGAGCCTCCTTAAGTGTGATAAGAGTATAAGCAGTCCCGTCTTTATCACCAGCACGACCTGTTCTCCCAATTCGATGCACATGCATGTCCATGTCCCTAGCTATATCATAGTTAACCACTGACTTAATAGACTTGATGTCAAGCCCACGAGCAGCAACATCAGTTGCAACAAGAACATGGTATATTCCAGCTTTAAACTTTTGCAACGTCTCCATACGAGATGACTGGTCTTTGTCACCGTGAAGAGCAGCGACTTTAAACCCGTTCTGGGATAGTTGACTTTCTATCTCATCCACTGTTGCTTTTTTTGAAGCAAAAACCAGTACGTCACCATTGTCAATCAGTCCTGGTAGCTTTTCAAGCAGCCAAGGCAATTTCTCCGTATCAGCAGGGAGTACTTGAACTTCTTGAGTGATATCCTCATTAGCCATTCCAATCTCTCCTACAGTAACTCTCACTGGGTCGGTCAGTATCTCCCTGGCAAGCTTCTCAATTTTGCGGGGCATTGTTGCTGAAAAAAGCAATGTTTGGCGATCTGGCCTGATCTGACCTACAATGGAACGTATTTGTGGTTCAAACCCGAGGTCAAACATCCTATCAGCCTCATCAAGGACCAAGTAGGTAGCTCTTGACATCGTGCATGCCTTCATCTTTAGCAAGTCAATCAATCTCCCAGGTGTCGCAACAACAATCTCACAGCCTGACTTCAGTTCTTTAAATTGCTCAAGTTTAGACATTCCACCATAAACTGCGGACACACGAAGACCATATGCTTTTGCAAACTTCTTGGCCTCCAAATATATTTGATGTGCCAATTCTCTGGTAGGTGCACAAATTACTCCAATCGGACCCTCGCCTTTGGCCAATTCAGGTTGATCCATAATATGTACAATCATAGGAAGGACAAAGGCAGCGGTCTTCCCTGAACCAGTTTTTGCAATGCCAATGATATCTCTCCCAGACAGTACAACTGGCAAAGATTGGCACTGTATTGGAGTAGGCTTTTCATAAGCTTGTTTTGCAATAGCTTTCATTAGCTCTACAGAAAAGCCAGCTTCTGCAAATGTCTTGATTGGCCTTGGAACATCTAAGCCCGAAACCCGAATGGCCAAACTCTTCCGATACTCGGCAACATCCTCCTCACTCATACCTGCCATGAAAAGGAATCAGAACCATGATAACAAACTCAACATTGAGCGGTGACCAAAAACACCATCCTGAGATGGATCACTAACCAACAAGACCCCACTCCCCAGTATAACGTCAAGCCAAAGATGGTAAAGGCAAAATATGGAATGAAGGCAATCAAGCACGCCACAAACAAAAATGATACATCTTGTATCTACTTCATGGTAGATTGTATGCTATTTAAGTATTTAGGCAAGTACTAAAGCCCAGCTACTTCCCTTTTCTAGTATTAGTTCGGTATGAAACTAGTATAAAATATAAACACCATCCTATCAATAAAATTTTGTCTGCACTCTCTTTTCAGTAACATAACCAACAAGAAGTATGGAATTGAAATGCGCAACTTGACTTTCACAGTTAGTTAACTTATTTAAAATGTATTCCATATAATCCATCTGTCATGTACTGGTCATTTAAATCAGTTCCTTAACAGAAATGGTGTCTATAAAAGTTTCAAAAAAAAAACAAAAATTAGAGTGAACATGCTAATTGAGTTGTATTTAGTCATTCCTAATCAATAACAAAGAGTTTTGACAAATAAGGTGTACATGCTATTTGGGTCGTATTTCAGTCTATTCCAGCATTCTAATTATAGGGGGTGTTTGTTTTGGCTTATATAATGGCCTTATGGCTTATGTGATTTTCGGCTTATGTTTCATAAGCTCATTTTTTTTCGCTTATTTTGAAACTTTTAGACTTATATAAGTTTATTATGACATGATAAGTTTATATAAGCCGAAAACTTTTGAAATAAGCCAAAAAAAGTTAGCTTATGAAACATAAGCCGAAAACCAAATAAGCCATAAGCCCGCCATATAAGCCGAAACCCTAATTAGTTTCTACATTCATGTCTTCATTATCTATCTATAGCTCGTGGTCGCCACTTATTTACTACACAAGACCGAATTACTAAACTATCCCATTATACACAATCATTTACTTAAACATAAACTATAGGATATAAAATATACCTGAGATGGAGGGTTTCTCCTCATAAAAATCCTTATTAAACGGCTCGTAATCAATCCCACTATGATCAAGAGGCGCAATGGGTTCAATCCTCTTCCTATCCACCACAATCGGATTATCATCCTCATCATACTCCAACAAACCAGCATCCACCGCTTTCGCAGCAGCGTAAACCTCCTCATCACTATTATAGCCCGCATTCAAGGCGTCACTGGCCAACGTCAACCCAACGTCCTTCTTCATCTTCAAATAGCTATCCATTGGATCATCATCCTCATCCAAATACTTATCCTCCATTTTGGCCTTTGCTTTCGGCGCGATTTTCATTTCCTCGTGTATTCCTTCCATGAAGGCGTCCAACGGATCGATTTCGTCGGTCTCGGCATGGTTTTGGTTGGTGTTTGGTTCGGCGTAGTCGATGTTGTCGAGATCGGTGTCTTCGTAGTGGTCGTGGCTAGAGGATGAGGGGACGAAGAGACGTGGTTTTTGTTGAGGATGATTGTCGAAGGTGTAAGTTGGTTGTTTGTTGATTCCGAACCCTTCGAAACCGAATTTGCGTTTCGACATTGAAACTGGTTATGAGTGTGAATTGAAATCGTTGCGAGGGTTTTATTTAGAAATCGGTGAGGTTTTTAGAGCTATGGAGATGGCAATTAGCATTGTCCTTGTTAGAGCAATTTATGTTACAGCAATAGGTTTCTCCTCAGTGGGGCTCACGATGTGCCCTCTCCATAACATATTACAGATTACTCATTTTTGGCCTCACCATTATCTATTTTTATTTTTTTTATTCAAATATCCAAATAAACTAAATTCATTTCATTAAAAATAAAAATACAATACATCATATTAAAACACATACGAAACATAAAATAAATACACGGAAAAAAAAACATGCTACGAAATTTAAAAAACAAATCACAATACGATACGAAATTTAAAAAACAAATCACAACACCGTTAAACATTTCATTCATCCCATTTGGGGTTGTTTCTCAAAACCTCCCACACGTGAACATATTGGAAATTTCTCCCCCCAAATCGTTGTTCAAAAATGGTCTTTGCATTCTTGAGAATTTCACTGTTATTTTCCCCACTTATACACTGCAAATGTTTGTAAATAGCGTTGAATTTTTAACATTCACTGCTAAGTCCTGTTCATTTACTCGTGACCGTATTTTTGTTACGATTGTCACCGTCAGTCTGATTGTTGAACATTTCTACAACACGATTCCAAAAGGAGTATTCATTGTTGTTGTCTACGTCTTGTGAAACTGCAACCCAAACTTCAGCTAGCAAGTTTTCTTCTTCTTTGGACCAACGATTATTCATTTCAAATGTTTGAAGTTTGATATACAAGTGTGTGAAAAATAACCTATCATGGTATTTTATTTATAACCGTTTGAACTTTCAAATTCAAAATTTGAATTAAAAAATGAGCAGGATATTTTAAAATTCAAATTCAAATCTAAATGGGCGGGATATATTTAAATTTTAAATTTCAAATTCAAATTAAAGAAAGGGCGGGTTATATTTAGAATTTAAAATTCAAATTTGAATCTAAAACGGGCGGGATAGATTTTGAATTTAAAATTCAAATTCAATTTAAAAAACGGGCAAATTTCTAGCCTATAAATACCCCAGACTTCTCACACTTTTCTCACATACAAACACATTCAAACTTTAGATATTCAAGATCGAAACTCAACATTCAAAACTGCAAATGTCTCGCAAAGATTTCTCCCAACAATTCCCCAGTCCTCCTCGCCAAGATTTCTCCCAACAATTCCCCAGTCCTCGTCGAGATTTCTCACAACAATTCCCCAGTCCTCCAAATGAAGTTTATCACACTCCACCAGGGGATATCTTTCCGGTGTTCCAACCGGAAAATGAACCGGTGAACACTCCACCGGTTGTCGAACAAGAACCAAATCCATTTGGTCTAACTGAAGATGAACTCAGACTTCTGGAGCAAGATGAGGAAGTCCGGCGAGAAACAGAACAACGTGAACTAGAAGAGGAAGTTGCTCGTTTGGAGCAGCAAGCCAGGGATGAAGAACAACTGAGGAAGAACTGGTTTGACATAATGGAAGCAAAGTATTATGCCGGCGAGTTCAGATCATCTTCCAGTGAAGACGATTGGGTCTCAGATGATTCCTTCAATTAATTTGTAGTTTCATTACCGTATCGTAGTTTGTATTCGATGCTTAATGTAATTTTCATTCGATGATTAATGTATTTCTCCTTGTTAACCCTTTCTTCTTCCTGAGACGCAACACACACAGTTCACAAAATACACACATTTCACAAACACTATTTAAAAAATAATAAATAAATAAATAAAAAACAAAAAAAAACAAAAAAAACCAAGAAAAATGAAGAAAAAAAACATTTCATATACAAAAAATGTCCCACTTGTCAGTTAAATTAGCTCGCCGTCTGCACGAGCAAGCTGGATTCGGCAAAGGATGGCGAATGAGGGGGGGTACCATGGCGAACGTGCCACATAGGCACGGCGAGTCATGGCATTTACCACACCGATTGCTCTTAGAGTTACACCAATGGGTAACCACTAACCAAGAGTTGGTGTTTCAACTTTAAGTTTTTTAACATTTTATTTTAAAATCAATAAATAATTTTTTTTTTTTTTAAATGAACACTATACATCAAGCATTACCAAAATGAACCATCGAATTTCGTTTTACAAAAATCAACGAAGCGAGGAAACTGGCTTTGCTCGCCGGTTCATTTGCTCTCCCCGTCTAAATGATGAAACACATCAATGCTCGGTAGATATACCTACCAACATTCATTTAAAAAACGGTGAGCAAACATGGGGGGCGAGCAAGCGTTTGCTCGCCTTGTTCCTTATCGTGTAGCGAACAAACCTTTGTCTTCTTTTGAAAATGGCGAGCAAAAGGGTAGGGTGAGCAAATGGTTTGCTCGCCGGCGACCAAACGAAAGTGGCGAGCAAAAATCAAATGCTCGATGTGTCGGTTTTGGTAAGACCCTTTGAAAGTGTTTGTTTTTTTAATCACGTGTGCGGAATGTTTGTTTAGGTAATTGATTTTTTTTTTCTTCTAGTTTTTCTCTTTTTCTTTAGAAATACACAATAACACAACTTTTTTTGTTTCTCTTCATTTTATTTTCTTTCTTTCCTTACTGTTCCGATTTTTTTTTTTTTTTTGGAAAGTGATGGGAAATAAAAGTGAGGAAGGAAAGAGAAGGGTAATGGAGAAGAGAGAAAACTGCTACTCTCGTTTGTTGATGATACATAAATGTACTGGTGTTACACCCCAAAACCGGGTCTTAAGTATTATATTACAAGAATGCCTTGTTTAGTTTGACTAAGACTTTATATGTATTAAAAGACCAACTATGATTGGTTAGTCAAACCTGATAGTTAAGTATTAGTATTATATGGTATTTGGTTTACCATTTAACAATAAAAGAGGTTAAATTATAAGCTTATGTGATGAAGTGTTAAGGTATAGGAAGTATTGTGGCCAAATTAAGAGAAATAAGACTTAAAGCACCAAAGGTGCCATTTGGCCAAAATGTGACTATCTTCATAGAGAAGCAAGCCTTAGATATTTCCCTGGATAGTTCCACACTATTTTCATCTTATCCAGGAGAGTGTATGTGTCGGTTTAGAAGAAAAGAAAAAGAAGGGAAAAGATGATGATCAAGTAGGGTGTCGATTTGTAACACCCCCAACTCGAAATATGGCAGCGGGACTGAGCTTGGGGTGCTACGTGAGGGGTAAGACAGTCACAATCAAATAAAACGATCTCATAACGAGACATTTTTAATAAAACATATCATTCGAATACAAAATTTTAATGTTTAGAGTCTAAAAGACTCATTGATAGGTGTATCACAAGTAGCAGCGAAAAATAAAGATAGTTTGCAGCGGAATAAAAGACACAGTTTTAAAATACTATTCGAATAATAATGATAATAAGGGCAAAAGCATAGCCCAATGATAGCCATCCTCAACCGTCAGCCACTCCTTGTGCTCACATCATGCATCAATTACCTGAGATAAACATGTTAAAAAGTCAACACAAAGGTTGAGTGTAATCCATAGGTTTAGTAAATAATAGTTGAGCACAAGATTTTAAGTCTGGAAGATATAAGTAACAAATACAAATATCGGGTAAGCGTCACATAATTCTCTTGTTTTGCTAAGCTCATGACACACAAAGTGTCAACCAGCACCAGTAACCCTGGCGTAAGTCGACAGTAACCGCGGAATTTCATAATCATAATATTTGCCCCCAAAGCTATGTATCTTGCCAAATACCTAGGTAACTCAAATATAGCACACCCGTGTTGCCTACCTGGTCAACATGGATGGGATGGTCAAATCCTATAGGCCTATATACTATAATCGCGCTCACCCGCAGGTGATTAATGGTTCATGATCGAGGGACTTGCTTTTGGCAAGGAAGATACTTAGCATTTATCGCGTCAGTCAGGAATAACATACTAATAAACAATTGTGCTCATAAAAAAAATAAGTAAGTAGCATGTATCTCCCCCATGGGTTTTTAAACAATTTAAAAAAAATAAAAGTGGGGCTATGAATCACACCTTAGTAGCAGAGAAATGAGATATCACAATATGATCAAATGGAGTAGCACGGCAAGTGAACCTCAGCACAACCTAATATATGAATAATATGTCTCAGCAATAACCTTAAAGTGATTTCTAAATCAATACTCGTATTTGAAAATAAAAATGTTTTATTTCAATGGCGTTTTGAGTTAAATAAAGTTTAAGACTCGTATGGATACGAGACATTAAAATAGTAAAAGTCAGCAAACACGAACGGATACGAAGAAAGAATAACGAAGAGAAAAGAGGAATTAAAATAAGGAAAAGAATAATAAAGAAAGACAAACAGAAAACATAAATAGATGGTTTTGGTGTTTTACCCTTTTCCCAAATAGTTGATGAAATATTGATATTTTGGAAGAAATTATTCAAGTATCGAAATGGTTTTTAAGTTATTTAAGTAATCGTAAATGATTAAATTATAAAAAGGTTTTATCGAAATTTGGGCATGATGCGCCCGTTTATAAAACATTCCCAAGTCATTACGACTTTTGAATATAAGTTTTATTACCTCATTTTACAAATTAATATATACAATTGAACACTATTATTTGCTTATATATATATATATATATATATATATATATATTAGTTATAAGGTTTAGCGACTATTTTGTTTATATTTTCCAAATTAATAAACCGAAACATCATATTCAATAATAACTAATTAAATAAATAGCAAAACAAATACATAAAAGATATAATGACCCAAGTGTATTGGGCTTCGGCCAAATACTCAACTCATACTTATTGGGCTTTCATTGGGCTTTCGGGCCCAAGTTATTAGCACTTAACCAATTTAGAACTCAATCCAATTAGTTGTGGCCCCTTTGGGTCACTACTTAATCAAATTTAAACAAATAAACCATTAGAATTAGGTCGTGACTCATTGAGTCACGGCTCGAGTCTATTCGAGCCAAAGGCTCTCGGACAATTTACAAAACCAATTCCAAATCAAAAACCAAACATTGACAAGAAGAATAAGGGCTATGCCGTGACTCATTTGAGTCACGGCTCGAGCCAATACGAGCCAAGGGCTCTCGGATCAAATCAATACAACCAAATCCAAATCAAAATCAATCCAAATCCAACATAAGTATAACGAGGCTATGCCGTGACTCATTTGAGTCACAGCTCGAGCCAATCTAAGCCAATAGGCTTCGGATTGTCAACAACACAACTAAATCCAAATCTACATCACAACAAGACCTTCGAGGCTATGCCGTGACTCTTTTGAGTCACGGCTCGAGCCATTCCGAGTCACTAGACTCTCGGATAACCAACAACATAACCACATCCAAAAGTTCCAAATCCAAGTCCTAGTTTGGCACAAACCTGGGGCCTCGCCGTGACTCTTTTGAGTCAAGGTTCGAACCCAATTCGAGCCAAAGGGCTCTTGGTTACCACAGTTACAACGCAACCAGATCAAAAAATCCAAAATCCAAAAACAATACAACAATCCGAATAAAAATAAATCCAAATCGAAACAAATAAATTACAACCAAATCGAATAAAAATAAATTAAACTAAAACTAAAACTGAGGCTGTCTAATCCTAAACCCAGTACTGCCGTGACTCAATGAGTCACGGTCAAAGCGTCATACGAGCTCGAGGGCTCTCGGCTTCAACCACCAGGACCAACTCGGATCAATTCGATACAACAACTCCAATCCAACGCTACATAAATAAATAATAAATTAGAATTGAAGGAAACAAATAAAAATATAAACGACTCACCCCGAGTCAACACAAGTTAACTCAGTGAGCCTGAATCGGACTGAGTCGAGGGTTTTCATGGGGAAAAATGTTAGATCCACACATTTTTTGTTAGATTTGAAAGGTTCTTAACACGTTTCATTATTTATTATTTGGTTTAATAAAATATAAGAATTAGGGTTTGGATTAAAATTAAAACGAAGAAGGGATTGAAGGTGAATACAAGGAAGGTGAGACTGAGGAACAAGGAAATCAAGGTAGCAGTACAAATGATGTTTCTACTGCTGAGACAGAGCAAGCTACTGCTAGGCCAAATGTTTCTACTGCTGGCCCATCAGACTCAACTGAAGCAGATTTCTCAGAAGATGAGGTGGATTTCAATAATCTCCCTCCTAACTATCATGTTCCTACTACACCACACACAAGGATTCACAAAGTCCACTCCCTGGACAATGTGATTGGAGATGTACAATCAGGGGTGAAGACAAGACAAGAACTGATGTCTTCAGACCAACAAGGGCTTCCTGATGCTCTTTATGCATCAAAGCAGCATGAGTATACAAACTCTTGCTTATTTGTATGTTTTCTCTCACAAGCAGAACTCAAAAATGTTCTTAAAGTCTTAGATTATTCAAGCTGGGTAGAAGCTATGCAAGAAGAGCTTCTCCAATTTAAAATTCAGAAGGTATGGGTGCTAGTTGATTTACCCAAGGGTGTAAGGGTAATTGGCACTAAATGGGTTTTCAGAAATAAAAGGGATGAAAGGGGCATAGTGATAAGAAATAAGGCTAGATTAGTAGCCCAAGGGTACACACAAGAGGAAGGGATAGACTATGAAGAGGTTTTTGCTCCAGTAGCAAGAATTGAAGCCATTAGATTATTTTTGGCTTATGCTTCATTTATGGGCTTCACAGTTTATCAAATGGATGTCAAGAGTGCTTTTTTATATGGTACTATTGAAGAGGAGGTGAGCCAGAACATCCAGACAAGGTGTACAAGGTTGTCAAGGCTCTTTATGGCCTTCATCAGGCTCCAAGGGCATGGTATGAAACACTGGATTCCTATTTAATTGAAAATGGATTTCAAAGAGGCAAGATTGATCAGACATTATTCATCAAGAAGCACAAGAAGGATCTTTTGCTAGTTCAGGTGTATGTGGATGATATCATCTTTGGATCTACAAGGAAGGAGATGTGTTTAGAGTTTGAGAAACTTATGCATGATAAGTTTCAGATGAGTTCCATGGGGGAACTTACATTCTTTTTGGGTCTGCAAGTTAAGCAATCAAGTGAAGGCATATTTATCAGCCAAGATAAATACGTTGCAGAAATTCTAAGAAAATTTCAATTTGCTGATTCAAAAGTAGCAAGCACACCAATGGACTCTGAGAAGCCACTTCTTAAAGATGTAAATGGAGACAATGTGGATGTACACACATACAGATCTATGATAGGCTCTTTGATGTATCTCACATCATCAAGACCTGATATAATGTTCTATGTTTGTGCTTGTGCAAGATTTCAAATAACTCCTAAGGTTTCTCACTTAACAGCAGTCAAGAGGATTTTTAGATATCTCAAGGGTCAACCTAGGTTGGGTCTATGGTATTCTAGAGAATCACCTTTTGACTTGGTAGCATATTCAGATAGTGATTATGCAGGTGCAAGCTTGGATAGAAAGTCAACAACTGGAGGATGTCAATTCCTTGGATGTAGACTTATTTCATGGCAGTGTAAAAAGCAAACAATTGTGGCTACTTCAACAACTGAAGCTGAATATGTAGCTGTTGCAAGTTGCTGTGGTCAAGTACTTTGGCTTCAAAATCAACTTCTTGACTATGGGTACAATTTCTTGAACACTGTCATATATATTGATAATAGTAGTATAATTTGCATCATTAAAAATCCAGTGCAACACTCTAAAATAAAACTCATTGAAATTAGACATCATTTTATTAGAGACTGTAATGAGAAAAAGTTGATTCAAGTAACTAAAATTGATTCTGATCACAACTTTACAGATCTTCTCACAAAAGCTTTTGATGTTGGAAGGTTTCAGTACTTGGTAGCAAGTATTGGAATGCTTAATCCTTAAAATTTTCAAACTGATGTGTTTTTGTATATAAATTTTTGTTTGTACTGCTAGCTTTGTAAATTACTACTGTTATTGAAAAGTTTGTACTGCTAGTACAAATTTTGATTGTTCAGTTCATACTGTTAGTCATATGATTCTACTGCTACAAGACAAATGTTTTGCATTTTGTTTTCTTGGTTTTGGACTAACAATTTCAGGTATGAACATTTGAGCACAAAGGAAGTTTCAAGTGAAATGTAAGAGCAGCAGAATAATAATACAAGTTGCTGACATAATAGGTTCATGATAGACAAAGTTTGGGAATTCATTAACAAAGGTTTACATCTAAGTTAATAAATTCTTTAAAATTTCTTTCTTGAAACCTGATTATGATGTTTCACATTGACTTGATAGCTCAGTTGGTCAGATAGTAACTGACACAACTCACTTTCTATCATTTTATACTTTAATTTGTATAATGAGCAAGTCTAAGGATATCTGATAGAAAGAACAGCGAACAAATGTGCATCTAACACTTGTGTTAGAGGACACAATTGTCACGAGCTGGAAAACCGGTCAAGAAAGCCCTTTGAATAGGTTTATCTGTACACGGGCAGTTATTTATAACTGAAAATATTGGTTCTCACACAACCAGAGGTTAATTTAAACCGAAATCTTGATTAAGTGTCTGTTACTACACTTAATCCCTTCAAAATGGTTGTAAACAGTATGATTTTACAATAATAAAATCAAGTTCATACTGCTAAGTCAAAAGGTTCTTAAAAAGGATTTTTAAAGTGGCTCAGAAAACCATCAAATGATGGATTATGAGTCAATGCCCCATGATTCACCACTCACAGGAGGTTACATGTGACAACCCGTAATTTTAGGTCATTTTCCAGACATCGACAAGTCACTATTCACATATTACTATTCATCATTTCACTATTTATCGTTTTTGAAGTCAGTTTGAGACTTTGAGAAGTTTTCAAAAAATTTACTTTTCACGAAACACTATTCATTCCCGGGGGAAAATCACTATTAATGATTATCATTCATCATTACGTAAACTAGGTTTACGGGTATTCAAATGCGCGTAACCAGTATGGTTTAGCTGCGTATTCATGCATCATCAGTAAGGACACCTCATATAGACTAGAGTAGTCTTCATAACATCCGTAACATCACCATCATATTAAGTCATGCACGGGTTTGTGCGATTTTCATTAACGTATGTTAAATTATTGTATAACCGTTACCACTCAGTCATTACTACGAATAAAACACCCGACACTCCCGACAGTGATCACAACATATTTTCATACTTATTATAATGATATAAAAATTATATTATTACTTTACCCGGTGTTTTTAAATCGTTTGCTATATTTCTCGTTAAACGCTTATAACCGACGTGGTTTGCGAAATTTCAACCCGATAATTATTCTAACACCCGATTCTTGCAAGGAATATGATTTTACAATTTTTACAACTTCGTCATATTTTATTTTAACTCGTCAAGATTTATTTCTAGTTAACTCGGTACCCGATAACACCTAATATATACTCAAACTAAACTAACTCATGTTTTAATTGGAGACAAGTTCTTTAATTAGCAATCTTTTCTTACTTTTTCTCCCATGTGCCGCCCCCCCCCTAACACCCCTAATACTTCCATTTGCACTTGATTAGATACCATTTCATTAAATGCACCTAGCTTATATTTCTTTGATTTAATTTCCATAACATATAGCAAGATCATCCAACTAGCAAAATAGATCAAAAACTATCTCTTTTTCTCTCCATTTGGATCGGCCACACCTCAAGAACAAAGGAGAATCCATAAACTTTTCAAGAACAAGTGATAATCTAGTCTCATTTATACTCCTTGTTAGGATTTTGAAATAAAAATCCCAATGTTTCTTACATAATCATCTCCAAAACTCTTCAAATCATCAAGTAAGCTTCAAGTAAACTTTTTAATCTTTTCATACTCTCATTTGATATATTTTTTTGCGCTATCAACTAATCATGCAAGTATTTACATGTTAATCATACCACTTGATACCCATTTTCATTATAAACATAGATCTATGGATTTTTAGTTGTATCCTCATGAAACCCACCATTGTTGGAGATGTTTAGGACCCCATGACACCCTAAGAAGGTGTATGGTAGGATTAGAGTGGTTGTGGTGGTGATTGATTGTGTTTGGAACAAGTCTTGAACCATAAAAGTGATTATTTCAAATAATAGCTAAGGGTCTGTCCAAAAACGTGTAATCTGGAAAACTTAGTAACTCAGGGGATATTTTGGCCTTCATATTCAGAAAATACTTTCAAAAAAGAAACCGTGGCCGCTTGAATGAGTAAAAACCGACTTACGACGAGAAAGTTATGATTTTTCTAAGTTTAGCGACGAAAAACTAATTTTTGAAAATATTGCGTGCTGTTTGCCGAGATTCAA
Source organism: Artemisia tridentata subsp. tridentata (assembly GCA_021014915.2). Lineage (NCBI taxonomy): Eukaryota > Viridiplantae > Streptophyta > Magnoliopsida > Asterales > Asteraceae > Artemisia > Artemisia tridentata. The sequence continues at coordinate 106,249,379 of CP139507.1, read as the reverse complement.
CGGACAAAACAAGTCGTTAGACGTGATCTAGACGACCCGACCTACTGAAAATATGTTAGTTTACATTAATACGAAGCCGTGGATATAAAGAACGTAGAAAACGAGCTTATAACGACAAAGATACACGCGTTTGAAGTCCGACGATTTCAATAAAATCCCATCAGCTTTTGACAAAATATTTCTAAGTATAGAAAAACAGTTTTTGCAATACACTATATTGAGAGCCATTTTTCTCATTGAATGAGACCCGTATGATCAAAAGTTAAATGATACGTCTTCAAGACATCGTTGCAAGGTTTTCAAAAGCACCGAGCCTATTCACTAACCCTTAACGAGCACACATTTATGACTAGTTTTGCAAAGTCATTTGGTCACATATTTTCAAGTTATGAAAAATGATTATTTCTACGACGGAAACACATTATTCACCGATAAATTATCAAACGACGATCGTGGGTTATCGTTGCAACACATTTACATGAAAAGTGGTTTATAACTTAACGAGACGTCAAAAATGTATTTTCGACGATAAAACGTTATTTTCAAATTTCACGAGTGGTATCGATAACATACGTATTTGCATGTGTTACGTAAATTCATTGCTTACATTAGATACATCATTCATATTAGGTTGCGGTTAGAGATCGTGCCTCATTTCAGTGTATCTACTTTTGTCATCATAGCTATTGCATCAGGTGAGTTCCATAGCCCCTACCTTTATACGTTTTGAATTACGTTTTGGGGAGAATACATGCTCAATTATTTTCATTTACCTTCACAAGCACTTTAATCTTTTAAGGATTATCGTGAGTTCCATATCCCCTACCTTTATACGTTTTATAACTGTTTTGGGGGAGAATACATGCTCAATTATTTTCATTTACCTTCACAAGCACTTTAATCTTTTAAGGATTACCGTGAGTTTATGGCCCCTACTTTTACTTGTTTTGTAACTGTTTTGGGGGAGAATACATGCTCGTTTATATTTAAACTTTATGCTCGTTTTACATTTAAACTCACTGTTCGTTTTACAATTAACATGCTTGTTTTACTTGTAATGTGACTTGTCTTTTAAACATTATTAATTGTTTATATGGCGACATTGTCAGAATTGATTATATGGCGACATTGTCAGACTTATTTATATGGCGACATTGTCCGAATTGATTACATGGCGACATTGTCATAATTGTTTATATGGCAACATTGTCAGAATTGATTATATGGCGACATTGTCAGACTTATTTATATGGCGACATTGTCAGAATTGTTTATATGGCAACATTGTCAGAATTGTTTATATGGCGACATTGTCAGAATTGTTTATATGGCAACATTGTCAGAATTGTTTATATGGCGACATTGTTAGAATTGTTTATATGGCGACATTGTCAGAATTGTTTATATGGCAACAATGTCAGAATTGATTATATGGCGACATTTTCAGAATTGTTTATATGGCAACATTGTCAGAATTGATTACATGGCGACATTGTCAGAATTGTTTATATGACAACATTGTCAGAATTGTTTATATGGCGACATTGTCAGAATTGTTTATATGGTGACATTGTCAGCATTGATTAGATGGCGACATTTCCATACTTATCTTTATATAGCGACATTGTCACACTTATATTTGAATCTTGGTCCATATATTACTTTTGTTCACCTAAACCAAAACTTATTTGGCAGCGGGTTGTAAACACACAGGTTGCAGGTCTTGTATGGGCGGAACTTGGGACTGAGTGGATTTACAATGCCTTTGCTGGGAAATCATTTTCAAATGCATTACATTTCACACTAAACTCTATGAACTCACCAACCTCGTGTTGACACTTTAGCATGTATTTTCAAGTATAAGCAATAGCACGCTACTGGAGGCTTTTGGCAGGGCATGTCATGGTCATAGAAGACTCTGATAAACATTTGGGACCGTTTAACACATTTAAGGGCTTATTTCCGCACTACTTTTAACAATGTAAATTTAACACTTTTGTTAATAAATTTTATCCTAAATGAAAGAGGTAAAAACCGTTCTTTGTACTTGTGTTGTAATACCAATTGAGTAGCACCCCAGCGACATGTATGCTTCCGCTGGACCCGATTTCTGGGGGTGTTACATTACACACCTGGAAGTGATGAGGGCAGCAAATAAACTCTCAAAGAATTGATGGCTACATGTACAACATTGTCTGAAAACATGTTCTAAATTAGTAGATCAGATGATGGTGAGAGATCTTCCAAACAGGGGAGGAAATGATAAATCTCAGGGGAAGAAGATTAACCAATCAGGGGAGGAAAAGATTGTGGTTGTGTATGCTCAGAATCAGGGGAGAAAATTTAAAATTGATCAAGCAAAAGAGAAAGATTGGGGAGGAAGATTGCCCAAAATTGATCAAGTTCAAGAAAAGACAAGAGCATACAAGATGATGATGTCAGCTTTTTGAGAAGCTAACATGTCTTATTATTCAGCCAATAATAAGAACAAGCTCAAGTTTCAGTTGATGGATGCTGGGAATAAGCTCTTCAAATGAAGATTCTGGAGTGTTATATATATTCAGAAGGGATGAAGCATTCAAATGAAGAAAGTTCTATCTAAGTTCTTTCAGTTTCAATTTCAGTTCACTACGTTTGTTCATCACTTGCAAAGGCTTGCTGAAAGATGATTTGACTTCTTGGAGTGCATCCAAGATACACAGCACCATTGCCTCTTATAATTCCTCCATCCAAGGAAATTGCACCATCTTTTATTCATGGTACTGCTATTGTTCAAGACAAAGAAGATGATGTTATTGCTGAAAGAGATTCACAGAAAGCAGATGAGTTAGACAGAAAGATACTTAATCTTACAGAACAGAGGAAAGCTCAGATCAAGAGTCTGACTATGTAGTGTTTGGAAGACTCTCACAATCCTCATTTAATTCAGAAGAAACATGTTGATTTGGGATAAATCACAAGTTTAGGGGAGGATTGTTGGGAATTAAATTTTCTGAAGATTAGTATTGGGAATTAAATGTTCACAAGGTTAGTTCTGCTCAAGGAAATACACTAAGTTTCATTCTACTGCTAGTGTTAGAGATTCTGCTGCCGCAAGAATACTACTGCTAGAGTATCAGATACTACTGCTGAAGTGATAAGTATCGTGTATTCTACTGCTGACTGGATAAGTATGAAAAAGATATTTGTGTATAAAAGTCAAAGATATACGGTAGATAATATCTTTGATATGTGATCAGTCAACAAGTTGTGTACACAGATACAAGTTGTATCTTAGCTACTGACACACACAAGCTAGCAAGTAGTCGAACACTCAAGTGTGCATGTGCTTAGATATTTACATATATAGAGAGTTAGACATTAGTTAGAAAGTGTCTAAGTGTTGAAAAGTGCTTAATGTGTAACTATTAGAAAGTAACTGAATACGAAGAACAAAAACAGAAATAGTTTTTCTTTGTAATAGAGATTCAAGGTTTTGTAACCCTAGTGATAGTGAAGATCACTCGTATTATTCTCAATAATATTGAATCGTTTGGTGTTATACTTTCTATGTTCATTGTTCATTACTTAAACATCACTGTTCCATTTCCAATAACAAATAACCTTCTAAGTGTGGTTAAGTAGATTCCGCATACTTAATCATATTAACTCAAAGTATCATATACACACGTTACAAAGGACTAACATCCTACCAAGTGTATAAGAATCCTCTCAATTTTCGGCCTGACAATGTGGGTCTATACTTGGAATATATCCAAAGTATCGATAACTGTCCTTAATAGGTATATTGAAAAAAGGAGAAAAAAAATGAAAAGAGAAAGAAGGGGTTTGTTGGGAATTAAATATTCAAGAAGTTAAATATCGGATTCTATTCAAAGAAAAACGTTAAGCGTGATTCTGCTGCTAGTGCATTTGGTTCCTGCTGCTAATGTTTGTTCTTGCTGCTAGAACATTTGATTCTGCTGCTAGCGATAAATGATTCTGCTGCTAGGTTTAGCATTCTGCTGCTGTTGATCCTGCTGCTATTATACTTGTTCCTGCTGCTAAGCGATAACTCATTGCTGCTGCTAATGAACATTCTGCTGCTAAATGGATAAGTATGAAAAGATATTATTTGTAATTTAGTCAACAATATACGGTAGATAATATCTTACCCCATGTGCTTAGTTAACAAGTTGTGTACACAGATACATGTTGTATCTTATGTACTGACACACTCAAGATAAGTTAACAAGTAGGTCGGCTAGACTTTAAGCAATATGTAAAGATCTTCTTGGACTATAAAAGGAGATCTTAGACTAGATATTCATATACGTTATTATTAAAGTTCATAACTGTTAAGACATAGAACAAACACAAGAATATCACAAGTTGATAAAAACATAAGATTCAAGGTCTTTGTAACCCTAGTGATAGAAAGATCACTCGTATTATTTTGAATAATATTGAATCGTTTTGGTGAAAAGCTTTCATTGTTCATTGTCATAGAACAAACATAACCATTCCATTTCCATAACAAAAATAAACCTTCTAAGTGTGATTAAGTAAATTCCGCGTACTTAATCATATTAACTCAATATATCATACACACAAAGTCACAAGGTTTAACCACCTTAACCGTGTGTCGAATCCTATCAAGTGGTATCAGAGCAAGGCTGATATAGTTGATTTAGAAGCTAAAATATAAATGGATGTACAAGATGCTCAGGTTTCAAATGTTGCTGCAAAGTTGCCCATGATCAAACCTAATGAGTTTGAGTTATGGAGGATGAGAATTGAGCAATATTTTATGGTTCAGGATTATACTCTTTGGGATATAATTATGTATGGTGATTCTTTTTCACCAAGCTATTCAGATGTTGTCCTTGAAGGCAAAACACTTTGGAAAAGAAATACTGGACCAGTTTCCAATGATGAAAAGTTACAAAAGAGAAATGATCAAAAAGCAAGAAATTTGTTGCTTATGACCATTCCTGGTGAGCAGATGCTATCTTTTAACAAGTATCTTGATGCAAAAACTCTTTTTGAAGAGATTTGTGCATTGTTTGGTGGTAATGAAACTACCAAAAAGACACAGAAGACATTGCTGAAGCAACAATTTGAAAACTTTACTGCTTTTAGCAATGAAACTCTTGATAAGCTGTTCTCAAGGTTGCACAAGCTTGTCAGTCAGTTAGCTATGTTGGGTGTTGAGATAGAGAAGGAAGATCTCAACATGAAGTTTTTGAGAAGTCTACCTGATGAGTTCCATACTCATGTTATTGTCTGGATGAACAAGCCATACATTGAAACCATGAAACTCAATGATTTGCACAACAACTTCAAAATTGTTGAACAAAGTCTAAAGAAGTCTGGAAACTATGGTACTAGTTCTGGGAATGCTGCACTCTTATCATTTCCTAGTATTAGTAAGTCTGAAGAGGTAGATGAAGTTGAAAGTGTTTCTAATGCTACTTATGGTGGTCCTTCTACTAGTTCACAAAAGGATGTTGCTGGACTTGGAGATCCAACATTTTATGCCTTTATAACCAGTCAATCTAGTGGTTCTCCTCTAAATCATGAAGACCTTGAGCAGGTAGATGGTGATGATTTGGAAGAGATGGATATTAAGTGGCAAGTTGCTTTACTTAGCATGAGGGCTAAGAAGTTTTGGCAAAAAACTGGGAAGCAAATTACCATAAATGGTAATGAAACTGCTGGGTTTGATAAGAAAAAAGTGGAGTGTTTCAATTGTCATAGGTTAGGACACTTTGCTAAAGAATGTAGAAGCCCAAGGAAGCAGGATAATAGGAACACATGGTATAAGCAAGATAAGAGAAAGGAAGTAATAGTTGAAGAGCCAAAGGCTATGTTGGCTATTGATGGTGTTGGATATGATTGGAGCTCTATGGCTAATGAAGAGGATGCACCACCAAATGCTGCTCTTGTTGCCGATGAGATTGCTCTAATGGCCTTTTCTGATTCAGAGGTAAATTCTATCATAAATTGTACTGAATCATGCTCTAATCTTAAAGCTTATGAAGACCTTAGTAAGAGATTTGATGCTCATCGAGAAGAGCTACTTAATGCTCTTTTTAATTTAGCTAATCACAAAAGAGGTCTAGGTGTTCTAGAAAAACAAGTCTTACATTTTAAAAATAATGAATCTAGTTTTATTAATGACATTAATATACTTAAAAATGACATAAGGATCAAAGATGAGTGTATTGTTGAGCTGAATGATTCATTAGCTAGACACAAAAAGGAAAAAGAAAATGTTAAGATAACTGTAGATGCTTTAGCTTCTGCCTCAGAGGGAGTTAATAAGATTTGGGAAGCTCAAGTAATTGATAAAGCTAATTCTGGTGTAGGTTATAACACTGTTCCTCCACCATATAGAGGTATTCATTCACCTCCAGGTATTGACCTAGCACATACAGGTTTAGCTGAGTTTCAAGAACCAATCATGGAATATGGTTCTAAGGCTAGCAAGAGCCTTAAGGTAGAAAAGATAAGTAAAAGTTTAGATAAAACTTTACTTTATCAGGACAAGGTGTCCTTTGTTAAGAAAGGAGATGCTATAGTTGTTGAAGATTGTACAACTGATAGTGATGATGATGAAGAACAGGTTATGTCTAAACCTGAAATGGTTAAGAAAGTAGGAACAAGTGTTCCTAAGATAGTCAAACACAATACTGCTAAGCCTAAATCAAACATTAAGCATGTTAGGCAACCAGTTAGATATTGTGAACAATATAGAACCACCAACAAGCCCAGAGGTAACCAAAGGAATTGGAACAACCTCAAGTCTAACCAATTAGGTGATGACTTTGCTTTTTATAATAAAGCTTGTTACACATGTGGTAGTTTTGACCATCTTGCAGCTTTCTGCAACCAATGGGTATCTGGGTATGAAAACAATAGAGTGAACTTCAAAAGGCAAACTCCTAAGTCTCACTCTCACTCTAGTTCTAAGAGAACAAACCCCAGAGTAGTCAAAAACAAGTCTGGCTCAAACTTAGATCCTGCTGCTAGACTAATGGTTCCTGCTGCTCGACCATTTATGACTATTAACCCAAAATCAACAGCTAAGGGTGCAAAAACAACTTTCAAACATGCACCAACAACTGTTCAAAGGCCCATTCAAACAAAAGCAGTGGTCCAAAAACAAGTTTGGAAACCAAAGGGTAGAACTGAAAAGTTAGCAGTTCCTGCTGCTAAGCAATCAGTTCATTCTGCTGCTAAGGGAAACAGGGCAAATGCTGTTAAGGCCTCAGCATGTTGGATTCTAAAATCCAATGTTGCATCAACTGTCCTTAAAAGATTAAATTACATTGATGCAAGAGGCAGATCCAAGTCAGTAATGGCTTGGGTCCCCAAAAGAAACTAACACTCTTATTTGTGTGCAGGAACATTCAACTGATAAACAAGAAGATCAAGGATTCTCAGATAGTGGATGTTCAAGGCACATGACAGGCAACATGTCTTATCTTTCAGATTTTCAATCATTCAATGGAGGATATGTTACCTTTGGAGGGGGTGTTCGTGGCAAAATTTCTAGTAAAGGTACAATCAAAACCGGAAATTTAGATTTTGAAGATGTGTTCTATGTAAAAGAGCTAAATTATAATCTTTTTAGTGTTTCACAAATGTGTGACAAAAAGAACAATGTTCTTTTCTGTGAGACTGAATGTCTTGTACTTTCTCCTGATTTTAAGATGCCTGATGAAAGTCAAGTACTTCTTAGAATTCCTAGAAAAGGCAATATGTACAGTGTAGACATGAAGAACATTGTTCCTGAAAAGAATTTAACTTGTCTTGTTGCAAAGGGCACATTGGATGAATCAATGAAATGGCATAGAAGGCTCGGTCATATTAACTTCAAAACCATAAATAAAATTGTTAAGAATGGTTTGGTAAGAGGTTTACCTCACAAAAGATTTGAAAATGATCAAACATGCATTGCTTGTCTAAAAGGCAAACAACACAAAGCCACTTGTAAGCCCAAGATTTTTAACTCTATCAATCAATCTTTGTTTATGCTACATATGGACTTATTTGGACCTGTTTCAGTAATGAGCATAATGCATAAGAGATATTGTCTAGTTATTACTGATGACTATAGTAGATTTACATGGGTTTTCTTTTTAGCTACTAAGGATGAGACATCAAGCATCCTTAAGGATTTCATTACACAGATAGAAAACCAAGTAAGCAAGAAAGTAAAAGTCATTAAATGTGATAATGGGACAGAGTTTAAGAATAGAGTTATGGATGATTTCTGCAAAGAAAAAGGTATTAGGAGAGAATTTAGTGTTGCTAGAACTCCACAACAGAATGGAGTAGCTGAAAGAAAGAATAGAACACTAATAGAAGCTGCTAGAACAATGTTAGCTGATTCTAAGCTACCTATAAATTTTTGGGCAGAGGCAGTCAACACTGCTTGCTATGTTCAAAATAGAGTTTTAGTTGTGCAGCCTCACAATAAGACATCATATGAACTTTTTAATGGTAGAACTCCTGCAATAGGATTTCTTAGACCTTTTGGATGTCATGTGACCATTCTCAATACCTTAGACCATTTAGGAAAATTTGATGGTAAAGCAGATGAAGGATTCTTTGTTGGATATTCTCTTAATAGCAAAGCATTTAGAGTTTACAACACAAGAAAAGAAATAGTAGAGGAAAACCTACATGTGGAGTTTTTAGAAAACAAATCCAATGTAGAAGGTCAAGGACCAAAATGGCTATTCGATCTAGAGTATCTAACCAATTCAATGAATTATGTGCCTTTTGTTGCAGAAACTAATGATTTTGTAGGTTCTAATACAACAAATGAGGCAGTGTTAGAGAAAGATCAAAATGATGTGATAATGCCAATAAGGTCAAGTACAATTGTGGAATCAACTTCAACAATTGATGAATCTTCTTATGGTAAAGCTAAAGAAGGTGTTGAAGATGAAACAAAAGAAGATGGAACTCAGGAACAACAAAATGTTTCTGCTGGTAGCATTTCTGTTGCTGCTGGTAGTGTCTCTGTTTCTGCTGGTGATTCTGCTGCTAAGCTTATTGATTCCGCTATTCGGCCAACTGATTCTGCTGCTGGCCCTTCAGAAACGAAAGAAGCAGAATTCTCAGATAATGAGGTGGATTTCAACAATCTTCCATCAAATTATCAATTTCCTTCTACTCCACAAACAAGAATTCACAAAGTCCACTCCCTGGAACATGTGATTGGAGATGTACAATCTGGTGTGAAGACAAGACATCAATTGATGTCTTCAGACCAACAAGGGCTTCTTGATGCCCTTTATGCTTCAAAACAACATAAGCTTTCAAACTCTTGCTTGTTTGTATGTTTTCTCTCACAGGATGAACCAAAGAACATTCTTAAGGCCCTAGATGATTCAAGCTGGTTAGAGGCTATGCAAGAAGAGCTTCTTCAGTTCAATATTCAAAAGGTTTGGGTGCTAGTTGATTTACCTACAGGTGTGAAGGTAATTGGCACTAGATGGGTTTTTTAAGAACAAAAGGGATGAAAGGGGAATAGTGATTAAGAATAAGGCTAGATTAGTAGTCCATGGGTACACACAAGAAGAAGGAATAGACTATGATGAGGTTTATGCTCCTGTAGCAAGGATTGAGGCAATTAGGCTTTTCTTAGCTTATGCTTCATTTTTAGGCTTCACAGTCTACCAAATGGATGTCAAGAGTGCATTTTTATATGGAACAATTGAAGAAGAGGTGTATGTTTCACAACCTCCAGGCTTCATTGACCCATTACATCCAAACAAAGTGTACAGAGTAGTGAAAGCTCTATATGGCCTTCATCAGGCACCAAGAGCTTGGTATGCAACACTAGCTTCCTACTTATTAGAAAATGGATTTCAAAGAGGAAAGATTGATCAGACACTTTTCATCAAACAGCACAAGAAGGATCTTCTGTTAGTGCAGGTGTATGTGGATGACATTATCTTTGGATCTACTAGGAAAGAGAGGTGTTTAGAATTTGAGAAGCTTATGAAAGATAAGTTTCAGATGAGTTCCATGGGGGAACTTACATTCTTTTTGGGTTTGCAAGTTAAGCAATCATCTGAAGGCATATTTATTAGTCAAGACAAATATGTTGCAGAGATACTTAGAAAATTTCAATTTGCTGGTTCAAAAATAGCAAGCACACCAATGGACTATGAGAAGCACCTTCTGAAAGATGAAGATGGAGAGAGTGTGGATGTACACACTTACAGATCTATGATAGGCTCTTTGATGTACCTTACATCATCTAGACCTGATATCATGTTCCCTGTTTGTGTTTGTGCAAGATTTCAAGTAACTCCAAAGGTTTCTCATTTAACTGCAGTCAAGAGAATTTTTAGATATCTCAAAGGTCAACCAAGGTTGGGTATATGGTATTCTAGGGAATCTCCTTTTGACTTGGTAGCATATTCGGATAGTAATTATGCTGGTGCTAGCTTGGACAGAAAGTCAACAACTGGAGGATGTCAATTCCTTGGGTGTAGACTTGTCTCATGGCAGTGTAAGAAGCAAACAAGTGTGGCAAATTCAACAACTGAAGCTGAATATATAGCTGCTGCAAGTTGCTCTAGTCAAGTTCTATGGCTTCAAAACCAACTTCTTGATTATGGGTACAATTTCTTAAACACTGTTATTCATATTGATAATAGTAGTACAATTTGTATTATTAAAAATCCAGTGCAACATTCTAAAACAAAACACATTGAAATTAGACATCACTTTATAAGAGACTGCAATGAGAAAAAGTTAATTCAAGTTCTTAAAGTTGCTTCAGAACACAACTTTGCAGATCTGCTAACAAAAGCTTTTGATGTTTCAAGGTTTCAGTACTTGGTAGCAAGTATTGGAATGCTTAATCTTTGAATTTTCAATCTAATGTGTTTATGTAAATAAATTTTTGTTTCTGCTGCTGGCTTTACAAGATACTGCTGCTATTACAAAAAGTTTGTGCTGCTAGACTAACAATTTCAGGTATGAATATGTGAACACAAAGGAAATTTCAAGTGAAATGGAAGCAACACAATGCTGATATTGGCTGCTGCCATAATAGGTTTATGATGGACTGAGTTTGGGAATTTAAAAACTCCTTAAAACTACTTTCTTGAAACCTAGTTATGATATTTCACATTGAATTGATGACTTAGTTGATCAGATAGTAACTGATGCAACTCACTTTCTATCATTTTATACTTTTAAGTATAATGAGCAAGTCTAAGGACATCTGATAGAAAGAACAGCTAGTAAAAGTGAATCTAACACTTGTGTTAGAGGTAACAATTACTATGAGCTGGAAACCCTGTCAGGAAAACTCTTTGAATGAGTTTATCTTTACACAGGCAGTTATTTATAACTGAAAACATTGGTTCTCACACAACCAGAGGTTGCTTTAAACCGAAATTTTGATTAAGTTTCTGTTATACACTTAATCCCTTCAAAATGGTTGAAAGCAGTATGATTTTTCAATTCTAAAATCATGAACATACTGCTAAGTCAAATAATTTCTTAAACAAGGATTTTCAAGAGATTCACAAAAACCATCCATTGATGGACCATGAATCAAATGTCCACTGATTCACCTCTCATAGGAGTTAACACACCTAGAAGTGATGAGGGCAGTAACTTAAACTCTTAAGGAATTGATGGCTTCATGTACAACATTGTCTGACAACAAGTTCTAAATGATGGATCAGATGATAAGGAAAGATATATTTTGGTACATAGTGAGATCTTCCAAACAAGGGGAGGAAACAAAAGTTATTTGTATCTCAGGGGAGAAAATAATAGCCCAGAAAAGGAAGATAATCCAATAAAAGGAAGGAGAAGACAAGAGCATACAAGATGATGACATGGAGGTTGAAAATGACAAGAACATTCCAAAGGAGAAAGTTCTATCTAGGTCAAACGAAGAAAAGTTTCAATTTCAGTTTACCACGTTTGTTCATCACTTGCAAAGACATGCTGATAGATGATTTCACTTGTTGAAACAAGCATCCAAGATACACAGCATCATTGCCTCTTATAATTCCTCCATCCAAGGAAATTGCACCATCTTTTAGTCCAAGATTGGAGCAATGTGTTGATATTGTTAAAGTCAAAGAACAAAGCAGATGAATTACTGAGAAGATATTCAATCTTGAAGAACAGAAGTGTTTGAAAGATCTTCACAATCCATAATTTAATTCAGAAACATGTTGAAATGGATTCACATGTTTAGGGGAGGATTGTTGGGAATTAAATATTCAAGAAGTTAAATATCGGATTCTATTCAAAGAAAAACGTTAAGTGTGATTCTGCTGCTAGTGTATTTGGTTCCTGCTGCTAATGTTTGTTCCTGCTGCTAGAACATTTGATTCTGCTGCTAGCGATAAATGATTCTGCTGCTAGGCTTAGCATTCTGCTGCTGTTGATCCTGCTGCTATTATACTTGTTCCTGCTGCTAAGCGATAACTCATTGCTGCTGCTAATGAACATTCTGCTGCTAAATGGATAAGTATGAAAAGATATTATTTGTAATTTGGTCAACAATATACGATAGATAATATCTTACCCCATGTGCTTAGTTAACAAGTTATGTACACAGATACATGTTGTATCTTATGTACTGACACACTCAAGATAAGTTAACAAGTAGGTCGGCTAGACTTTAAGCAATATGTAAAGATCTTCTTGGACTATAAAAGGAGATCTTAGACTAGATATTCATATACATTATTATTAAAGTTCATAACTGTTAAGACATAGAACAAACACAAGAATATCACAAGTTGATAAAAACATAAGATTCAAGGTCTTTGTAACCCTAGTGAAAGAAAGATCACTTGTATTATTTTGAATAATATTGAATCGTTTTGGTGAAAAGCTTTCATTGTTCATTGTCATAGAACAAACATAACCATTCCATTTCCATAACAAAGATAAACCTTCTAAGTGTGATTAAGTAAATTCCGCGTACTTAATCATATTAACTCAATATATCATACACACAAAGTCACAAGGTTTAACCACCTTAACCGTGTGTCGAATACTATCAAGGTTGAATAATTAAAAAGAAAAGTTAATGAAAGAGTGAAAAGAAATAGCCCTCCATGAAACTTAGGGCATAAACTGGGTCAACACATCTGCTACTGGTTGTCACAAACTCACAAAGATGACACCGGTATTGAAGACAAGACGTCATGGACCCAGTGACGCATCGCACAATCCCTCCTAGCCACTCAAGTATCTCTTAAAAGGTACTTGTTTCATTTCTCACGAAGAACCTTGCATAATCTATCGACCTCTTACTCCGAGATGTGTTGGTATTGAAAAGGAGGCACTCTGCTCCATGCCTCCGACTACTAAAACCAAAACGCACTTAATCGAGTATAGAGCCATGAGATTTATCAAAAGATCTCTTAGGATACACTTTCCTATTCATACACTTGTGTTCGCCAAAAAGAGCACAAGTTGTAAGAGTCTTTTTATGAGATCTTTGGATCTTGCCACTTACATCATAGTGGTTGTCACTTTGTACCAAACGGTCTACAGTCGTGGAGTGATACTTCGGTATACTTCAGCGGCTCACCTGAATTGTTGATATTCTTCGGTATATCTTTGTAAGCCTTCTTGAGGGTATCCAATTCAGGAACAGCCTTTGTAAGGATTAGAGAGGGTTTTCACACTATGCTGTTAATTCACTCGAAGTCCAAGCCAGTAAGTGCTGGAAATCCCGCTAAGGAGATTCCTTTCACGAATCGAGTCCTGACAATGTGGGTCTATACTTTGGAATCTATCCAAAGTATCGATAACTGTCCTTAATAGGATTCGGACGGCTGATGTGCCCGACCAAGGTGAATGAAATCAAGACATTCATCAGTAAAACAATCGTAGTGGTCAGATCTCTAAGAAAAGTCCACCATGATCGATTGGTGATTATTACTAACCTTTACCATGCAGCTAATGATGATTGTTCCTTAGAGGAGAGACCGTTACCATCAACATGATCATCAACTCACTTCAAGTTCCACATGCTCATACCAACAACGTTACAAAAGATGATGCTGTGTAAAAGTCAAAAGAAAGTTCTCATCAAAGATCAAAGCAAAGCAATGTTCATAACAATTATGTGTCAAAGTCAAAGAATCTACAAAGTAAAGAGACAAAGATCAATGTTAAAGAATGGGTGCTGCAAATGTATGAAACTTAAAGTTAACAAGAAGTATGAGCATGTTAGAAAAGACGTAAAGACCCAATTAATGAAGACGTTGATGAAAGGCAAGCAAATACCACAAATGATCACAAGAACAAGAATGAAGAACGAAGATCACGAAGCATGATTGGAACAAAGAATCTAGCAAAGATATTACACAAAGACTCAAAGTTCAAGACAACAAGATTCAAATAAGTTAAAAGATCATCCATTTCTATTGGTGGACCCATAACCCACAAGTCACAAAAGAGATCTCAATGATCACCCCTTTAGGGGGAGATTGTTGGAAACGCAAAAGTGATGATCATAAATATAATCAAAGAGAGATCTCAATGATTGTCCCTTAGGGGGAGATTGTTGGGAACGCTTGAAGTGACGATCATTGTCGAGTAAATGTGTCTTGTAATATGGTCATGTAATAGCTTGTTAGAATCATAAAAATATAGTCTACGTAATAGTAGAAATGTGTCGTCTAGTTTAGTCTTAGTATTTACGTTAATGTCAAATTAGTGAGATAAGTAAACACGGCACACTTCCTTATTCTTCCTTATATAATGACTATATAATGATGCATCCTCTCATTTGAGAGGATGTTGATTGATAATGCAATAGAGAAATTCTTTCTATTTTCTCTCTGGTTCTCTCTCTCTCTAAACATATCATTGTTTCTCTCTCTAAACTTAATATGTGTGTGAAATGATTTTAGAAGGGAACCCAATAGTTATAATATGAAGTTACATTGAATTTATCATATATGTATTTTGTGTAAGTTGTGTTAAAGGTTTAGGAAGCATTTGGCTTCATGTGTTTGGATTAAAGATAGATTAAGGTCTAGTTGGGAGTAACTAGCTAAGGATGTGATTAGAATAATTGTAGACTAGTTAAGGTATGTAAGATTATGTATGTTTTTGTGTAATTTTTACTTGGATCGATGATCTTTGTGCAAGTAAAGATGTCGTATAGTATGTGGACTAATGAATAATGCGTATGATGCTTATATGTGTAATGATGTATAATGACATGTTATTGCCTATTTACTTACTAAGCGTAAAGCTTACGGTTTAGTTGTTTAACCGTTTTGTAGGTTCTTGTGAAGAAGGTAAAGCTTTGGTAAAGGCATAGGATTGGGCACGGGTTGGAACTGCTAGGATACACGGAAACGCCGTCTGGATGCCGTATCACGTACCCGAAATGTTTCGAAAACGGGAAATGCCGGGAAACGTCTGGGAAAAATCCCAGAAAAAGTGAAAACGTTTCTTCAATTGGGGTACGCCAATCCTTATCTAGGAAACGTTTGGGGAAACGTTACTGGCCCAAAAAGTCACGTTTCCTATGGCCAGAGGCGGAGCTACTGTGGGGACTGGGGAACTTCCCGGCTATGACCAGAGGCGGAGCTACGGTGGGAACTTACCGGCGTAGTGTAATTTCTTTGGAGATTCTCGTGTTTGTTGTCATTTTGCCCCTTATACAACTAATTTCGTTGTCGAACTCCCGTTGCGGTGATTTGGTGAAACATATTTGGGATTAAAAGAAAAAAATTGATATTGTAGATCTAAGATTTTTGAGGAGGAAGGTGTATAATTGGAGAGAGAGAGTAGAAATAAAAAATCATATTTGTTGTGCGGGGTCAAATCAAATGCCATGGGTGAAAGAGTAGCACTGTTGCAAAAATCGGCCTAGGCGGCCGATTAATCGCTAGGCGGGGATTAACCGCCACGATTTTCACTAATCGGTCTTATTAATCGGTTTGGTAAAAAATTGGTCAGCATACCGATTAATCGGATAAAAATCAGCCATAAATCGGCCAAGTCGGACAAAAATCGGATAAATCGGCCAACTCGGTTACGGATAAAAATCGGCTAAATCAGGCACAGATCGGCCAAATCGGAAAAAATCGGCTAGATCAGCAAAAAATCAGGCATATAGTTTCAAAATTTATAATTTTATATATAAAAAATGCAATCCGATTAATCCCCGCCTAACCGATTAATCGTTAGGCGGTACCCGGCCGCCTAGCTACCGCCTAGCGATTTTTACAACCTTGGAGAGTAGAGTTGACCGATAGAGATATACGGAGTACTTACTTTTGAAAAAACTCTTACGAAGTAATTATCTAATGAGACTATTAGTTTGTAGTTGTATGCTTAATATGCTCAAAAAGTTCTACCTTCATACTAGTATATTTTTACGTGGAAGTCATTTTAGTTAGAAAAGTCATTGAATAATATTTTAAAGCACATGTTGATTATACTTGTAACAAAGAGCTAAAATTCAAAAGATATAATTTTTTAATGTATATTGGAGAGTTTTTTTTTCTTTCTCCGACGATACCACAACTAAGTGATGTTTTCTTTATTTAAATGTTTTTTGGGAAGACAATTTGATGGTTAATATTTTTTAATTGATGATTATGAGTAATATTGGTTTGGATTTTTGAATGTTGTGTAATATTTTTTGGAAGACAATTTGCCATATGCTAAAATATTATAAAACACATAGACGTTTCCTCGCCGTACCCGTTTCTTGAATTTTAAGATGTTGTCGTTTCCCGGTACCCGTACCCGTCCCCGTCCCCGTCCCCGTCCCCGTTTCCGTCTCCGTGCAACTTAGGTTGGAAGTATTGGTTATACGTGTAAGAGTAAGTAGGACGCCGAGCTCAATCAAGGTTGAACCCCCAAAGTTGAAGTAAATGTGTTTTCTGACGGTCTTTTAAAGTGTTAAGTGTGTATTTGCATTATATAAACTTGCGTATGATTTTGGTACAAAAGTAGTATGGTAAAATAGGTCAAAATGGGCGTTTGGCAAACCCCGTAAAGTATGTGTTCACGGGTCATTTAGACCACAAATGTTTATGGAAATGATGTACTATGTTGAGTTAATGAAATCTGGAAGTTTTTATGTATTGTCGAAGTGGGAAAATTCGTTTTCCAGAAAATGGGTCAAAAGATGTAAGTTGCAGAAAATCTGCAGGAAATGGGCCTATTTTAGACTGGAAATGAGTCCATTTTAGACTATTACCTAGGTTAATAGTGTATGTTTAAAGTACAAGAAAAATGGTGTATTTTAAACTGCAAATGAGTCCATTTTAGATTAATACCTATTATATTGTCTGTAAAAAAAAAAAGAAGGCCGGGAAAGGGGCGTTTCAACCATTACGAATTACATGCCTGAAGATTTAGGTATTCACCGTCTATCTATACTTACAATCTAGTATCACTAATTGAGACAAGTAACGTACATAAATAATATTTGTTATAATGTTTATCATTACTATAAGGTCTTTCATGTAGTATGTTGGTGTTAATAATGTAATAAGTTGTTAATTGTTAGTCATCCTCCCGAGTTGGGAGGGGAAGGAACTTGAGAACCCTCCAACACTTGTATAGTTAGGAGGGTAAGGAACAATGTATGAGTTAGGTATAAATACCTCTACCCCTCCTCACTTGAGGGGTGCGTATCTAATGAAATATCTCATTCACCTTCTCAACATTTTTTTCTCTCTTTAAGAGTCTCACTCTCTTTTTAGATTATCATATTGTGGGACGATAAATGGTATCAATAGCTTGTATGTGATGGATTCAGTGTTAGTTAGTGTCATTTTTAGCTTAAAAACGTCATTGCCATAGGTTTTTACGTCTTTTTGGTCCTAATATCACACGTTTTTCTCTCTTTAGAAATTTTAAATGTGTCTAGATTTCTTGGTTTGCTAATTTTTCGTGTTTATATTGCAATAACAAGCTAAGATAAATATTATAGGAGATCAGAGGAATGTGTTTTAAGAATCAAACGGGTTGTTTTTATGTTAAAGTTGTGATTTTTAAGCAAAATATTGTGTTTTTTTGTTGCGTTTTGTTTTTGGTTTTGTAACATATTTTGAAGGCAGCTCGGAATAGTTTTGCATACGCCTCGGAACTTGTTTGAGAAAAGTTGAAATTATATATAAGACATGTCTTACTTTTATACTTTGCGTAAATTAAGTTTATTATTGTCATCAATAAAACTTAGCGAAGATCGTAACCTATAAATAACGTTTATAAGCGATATTTGTATTAACAAACACCACTCTGGTTCATCAACACCCGATCACCTAAGAGCCATACTGATAGCCAGGGTTTATGTTTCTCGTCAATAGTGTTTGTCTAGGTCCCCTTAACCGTGTAGGCGTTTTGCGGGGTTGTCGTTATTTGCCTTGTTAGTTTTTTAGGCGTCGCAAGGTTGTGTCAGGGTGTCTTTTCCTGATTTATGTCTTGTTTAGAGTTGTTTTGTAAAGAGTCTTTATCAGGTTTGTAAGCCTTTTATGCATTACGTGGTTTCCATTTTATCTTTTTGAGCCTTTTAGGCATTTGTAAAATTCATTTTGATAAGCCCTTCAGGCGTTAGATGCATTTTGTATCTTGTTAGGATGTTTGTTCCTGATTGTTTTGATGCCCCATTTGTTTTCGAGGTTTGAATGTAACTCTGTCAAAAGAGTCTACAAAAACCGAAGGAATCGTAAAATACAAGTAAAAAACTTACGAAAAAATCTTCTTTGAAGGAAGTTTTTTAAGGTTTGGGAAGATATGTGGAAAAAATGAGAGAAAAAAAAGCTCTATCATTTCAAGTTGTAACCTCCCCACCTTTCTAGCCCTATTTATAGGCAAAGAAAATGAATCGGCGAGTTACACTTGGCAAAAGCCCATTGGGTCAAACACATTTAATAAGGCGCGTGATAAACACCCTGCAAAGGCGCGAGTACTGTTGAAGTCAACATATACGTCATGTACAGTCGAAAGGACAAGTTATATACACCACTCAAGAAATGTCAGGATGACGCCGTCTACAGTCTCAAAGACAATAAAAACTTTTCAAATCCCAAAGATAGCGAATAAACCCAAAGCAAGATATTCCTACACTTCCCAATGAAAATATTAGGTGCACACCTTTCCCAACTCAGCTTATAACCATAATCAAGGTAAAAAGCCTACATCTAGTCATCATCACAAAAAATTTATATATAATCAAAGCCTCAAAACGGAAGGCCTGATAAGGAACCCTGGTAGCGCTGCATGAACTGGAAGGACTCAGTTACAAAAGTCCAGCATCATATTAGTGCATGATCTAATACTAGACTGGGGGGACTTGATAGCGTATCAATATTAGCTGCCCAAGCCCACTAATTACACGCACGAATCAAGCCAATTACCAAGGCCCATCAACACTTGATGGAAGCTGATTCCTCCCTTACAGTCAACTATTTTCAACCAAGGATATTGGTCAACTAAAGTCGAACCGTAAGGGAGAAAAATGCATTTTAAATCCGTGGGAGTTAAGTACATGAGTACAGAGAAGTGCATCCCCGGGTCGTTATGTCCCAACGAGGTGTGAAAAGTGTAATATAACGAATATGTGTGCTGAAATGATATAGAATATACAAAAACGGGAATCTGATTGACTAACACTGGAATGTGAATAGTCATAGCTCTGTCACAGCTGTATCGTTAAGAAACGTACAATCAGAAACCTAAAAACGTAAAAGGAACTAAGCAAATAAGCTTCTTAAATAGAAGCTATCACTTAGCTTTATGTGGTTCTTTTTGGTTTTTCTATTTATGAAACTATCTAAATAAAGTATTTACAAACGTACGTTTAACTTGAATTAAACGTAAACGTACAAAATGAAATAAAACAAACATTCCCAAAGAGGGAATTTGCATGCCTTAACGGCTTAAATGCAAATTAAATAAAAATAAAATAAATAACTATATTTACAAAGCTATTATTATAATAATTAGAAAATCTAAAAACCTAAAATGTAAGTTCTATCTATAAAATGTGAAAGATAATTAAAAACGACTAAAAACGTAAGAAAAACGGTTATCTAAAACTTACGTATACAAAAACTACAAAGAAAACTAAAAACGCGCGGTTTTATTAAAAACTACGTACGTGCGCGAGTTAAAACGTAAAATTTGTGAAATATAAACACTATGGGTATAATTATAATTTTTACATGTTCTATATGATAAAAGAAAATTTAGAAAAAAAGAATTATATTTTTTTGACTTTTATATTTTTTATTATGAATTAATTAATATTATACAAATAAAAATACGAAATAAATACTAAAACTATTCTAAAAAATCTCAAAATTTTACTGAAAATACTTTATACAATTGTGGTCCTAGGAAAAATGAAATGGGCGCCCCAGCTTATTCTGATAAGCAGTTAATAAGCTAAAAAGCTCGAATGGGCTTAATGGCAAAAATGGTATAAGTATAACTGGAACACCAGCTCTAACAGAACTGGTGCTCCAGAGCAGATGGGAGGGGCGTTGGTTTAAAGGGTTGAGGTATGGTTGAGGTCAGGGGTTCGAGCCTAGGCTCACCCTTGACTTCCCATACTTCCCCTTTTTATTTTTTTGCAAAAACTTTAAAAAGCAAAGTTTTTAGAAATAAGAAAATAAGCAATTTTAATAAAGGATATATTTTTACAAATCACAAATAAGCTCTCTTTGAGCTTATTTTCTCAGGCAGTTGAGCTTTTGGCTCAACTAAGCCTTAAAAATGTGAAAAAGCTATAATAAGCTAAAAAGCTATCTACAAAAGGTTGAAAAAGCTATACAAACTAACAATATACAAGTATGAAGAAATCAAACCTATAAAAAACAAGAAAATAAGCTGTTACAAGCTTATTAGACCACACAGTCAAGCTTTTGGGCTGACTGTGTGGTTTTTAGACTTGGAAAAGCTTGAAAATAAGCTATACAGAGGAAACAAATGATAAAATAAGGTGTATACAAGTTTTATGAACATATATGAACAAGTGTGTGGACTGAGATTCACTAAATAAGCTCTAATGAGCTAATAAGCACTTGTCAATTCCACACAGCCCAAACCATGGCCTGCAACTTATTTGGAATGGCTTTTTGACTGACGGGTTAAGCTCAAAAAGTCAAAGTAAAAGTTGGAGTTGCAAGATGGCTTGGTAAGCTTTCCAAAAAGCCCAAGCTCAAGTATTTTGGTTCACTATTGAGCTTGTTAGGGGCTTTTGAAAAACAGCTTATTTCCCTAACTCTCAGTATACACTGAGAGTGGGACAACCTTTAAGCTCATTGCAGCCCTAGCAAATAAGCTAGGGCATAGGATTTAGTGATTGGAACTTGAAGACCAGCTGGTAAGCTCCTAAGAGAAGCTTATTTCATCAGCTGGGTCCAAGTATTGAGCTTGTTATTGGCTTATGAAGGTGCTAGGTTTCTGCTGATGGTTCAGCAGAAATAGGTAAAATGGGACAAGTCATTTAGCAATTGCAGCCCTAGTTAATAGGCTGCACAGGGGAATTTAAGCATGGAATCTTATGCTTGGGTGGATAAGCTCCTCAGGGAACTAATCCACTCAAGCTTATGACTTCTAATGGGCTTGTGAGAGCTTATGGGAAATGGTGTAAGTCCAAATGAATGGGCTGTTGTGAGTGGGCAATCCTAAGCTCTCAATGACTTATCTAATGAAGCTCAAATAAGCTACACAG
Organism: Artemisia tridentata subsp. tridentata; assembly: GCA_021014915.2. NCBI lineage: Eukaryota > Viridiplantae > Streptophyta > Magnoliopsida > Asterales > Asteraceae > Artemisia > Artemisia tridentata. The sequence continues at coordinate 106,227,673 of CP139507.1, read as the reverse complement.
GCATAAAACACTGAGTATGATGGGTTGGATCACAAGCTCATGTCATATGAGGGCTTATGAGAGCTTATGAACACAACTCCACCTTGACTGATTGCTTCAGTCAAGGGAGTTTGGGGTTGGGCACAAATAAGGTGAGTGGATAAGCTATCTAATAAGCTAAGGACTGAAAAATGAACATACACATAACATATAAACTACAAAAAGAGCACAAATCAGCCAAGAACACAAGCCTATGGTCAATACACAAGGCATATGCCTTGTGACTGCCTAAGCTCATGTGCAGGGCAGATTTGGCCTAAAATAAGCACAAGAAAAAGCTATAAAACATGGAAATTACTGAAAAGCAAAAATACACTATCAAATATGAGCAACAGAACTTTAATATCCTAAAAGGATTTAACATCAAACCTAAAAACAAAGACACACTAAAAATCACAAGTTTATTAAAAAAAACATAAAAACTGAAAATTGACTTTTTAAGAAAAACTAAAATGTTGACTAAAATGAATTTCAAACCTAAACTACTTATTGAATAAGCTATATAATGATATAAGAACATGAAATATACAAAGATACACTACTTTTACACAAGTATGCAAGATTCGAGGATCTCAATTCATCACAGTCAACCTAGAAATAGAATCAAGGGTCATTTTGACTATTCTATATGTATGGCTGCTAGATTAAGGTTCCAATGAGTATGTTAGGCCAGTTATAGTGTATATCAAACAAGAACAACATCATACATAGCCTTATACACAATATCACCATCAAGTCCAAACAAAGCTTTAAATGGGCTGCCTGAGGTATTTCAAAGCAAAGGGCTGTGTAAACCATTTTTATCAATCCCAGGGATACCAAGGAGTCAAGATGGATCCTTTTCAGCTCAAACCAATAGTCACAAAGGTCCTAGCCTAGGTTTCTCAAAAACTTAGCCCATTGGCAGTCACAATGCCATTTTCCACCACAGACAAATCCAACACATACAAACCTTATATACAACTCTAATATCACTAACAAACATTAAATAAACACAAAAACACAAAGATTAAAGCATATAAAACATTAACACAGTAAAAGCATAAAATGGTAAAAAATGAGCTTACAAATGAATCCAACTGAGATCAATGAAACAAGGACCAAGATCATACCCTATAGCTCCCAAATGAGCTTCTGAATCATGATCAATCATAAAATACCCTGCTCCAATTCATCAATCTTCATCACCACTGTTTTGACATTTTTCATTGATTTTCTCTATTTTTTTAGAACTTTTCTGAATTTTAAATGCTAAACTGAATTAAGGGTTTCTATAAGCTTAAAAGCTTTTGTCAGGAGCTTATGTGGCCTAAGAAGTCCATAATCCACTAATATTAAACAAGAAATTAAAGAACATGGAAATTTAAAGGCATTAAAGGTAAAAACTTGAAACTGAATTGAAACTTGAAATTAAACTGAAAAGATGAGTTCATTACACTACTTTGATGATTCTTACACTACTGAAAGCATTAAAATGACAAGAATTAAAGAAAGCAGTAAACTACATTAAGCTACTTGACCAAGGCTATTCCAAGGTACTCTTCTCTTTGCCTTTTTCTTCTCTTTTATACACCTCTGAGTTCCCACTTGAGTCTTGGTCAAATCCCACCTCTAATTTCGTCCATTGGATGCCTGCAACTCATCCTAGCCTTTGATTCTACTTTTGGCTGGAAATCAGGAAAGTGGTTGTTTCTTCTGATTTAGCTAGTGGGAGTGGGAGAGATGCATTTAATGCATTTGGCAATGTTAGGTAGTGTGTTAGGAGGGGGAATGAGGTGGTGAGACAGCTGTGGAAAATGGTGAGGTGGGGGGTGATGACTGGTTATTGTTTGGCGGTTCAAAGGAAGAGGATAAGAAGTTTGACCGAAGTCAAACTTTCTTATTTAAATTAAGGTTGGGTCGGGTTGTGTTGTTTGGGCTTGGGTTGGTTGTGGGCTGGGTAGATGGGTTTAGGTATTATTGGATTTGGTTTAGTGTTTAGATCCGGATTTTGGTTTATATAATCATAGGGACCAAACTTGTAATTTCTGAATTGTTGAGGGGCTAAATTTGCCAACTTCCCAAACTTCTTCAAGGGACTAAACCTGCCATAAAACAATTACACAAGGACCAAAGTTGTATTTTTTAGCATTTTATAAACTTTAGGGACCTAATATGTAAATTTGGATTTTAGAGGGACTTGTTTTGTAAATTCCCAAAAGCTATCAAAAAGTTCCAAATTGTCATTCATGAATAGTACAAGGGTGATATTTGATAAAACTCCATTTTAAAACACCCAGGGACTGATTTTGCCAATTTTGATACTTGAGGGGTAAAAGTTGCCAGGTTGTGTAAACTTTCATCCAGGGATTGTTTGTGAACATGTTTGATTATCCAAGGACTAGAGTTGACTTTTCTATCATTTTGAGTTTTCAGGGACTAGTTTTGCCATTTGCTGAGATTTCAGGGACTGAAAACGACAATTGTTGTGAAATTGATCATTTTTCACTTGTTTTTCAATCTTTTGTACCTGAATCACATAAAAACACATTTTGATGAATTTGTAACTTTTTGTGAGTCATTTGTGTGTTTTTGGTCGTTTTTGTGGGTTCAAATTGTATAAAAGATATGTGTAATTAGGCACATATCAAATCCCCCACACTGAACTATTGCTAGTCCCTAGCAATCTTTTATTAAAAACTTAATGGATTTCAAAGACTCTTTACCAAAAGCCATCACTTCTGGAGTAGCCAATTGTTTCAGTTCAAGTAAGAACCTTGGTACAATGATAACCAAATAATTTTGAGCAAACCATCAGCTGTAAACGGGTTTGATTTGTCTTTACCAAAAGCCGTTTGCTTCTGGACTAGCCAACTCTTAGATAAATTATTACTATTATCTTTGGTGAGCTGATTACCAATTATGGTTTTTCCACTTGCCTTTACCACAAGCCATAACCTTGCGGGCTAGCCAACTCTTCACTTTTTAGGATATGGTGAGTCGAATACCATACAATTTTGGGCAAATTGCAAGCCATAAACGGATTTGATATATCTTTACCTGAAGCCGTTTGCTCAGGATTAGCCAGTCCTTATGTGTGTTAGACATGGTGGACTGATTACCATTTGTTGTGTTTAGTACTTAGTACTTCCACTTAAAAAATTTTTTTAAAATTTGGCCATTTTGGGGGAAAAAAGGGACTAAAATGGAACATTTTTGATGAAATTCGCCAGAATTTCCCCCCCCCCCACACTTGAACTGAATATTGTCCTCAATCAGTGTTTTGAAAGGCTCGAGGCGCACTAAGGCGCAAAGGGGGTCAAAGAGCCTCGAGGCGAGGCGCACTCCAAGGCGCGGGATTCATGAATACGAGGCGCACTAAATAAATTAAGTTTTTTTATAACATATATGACCATTTATGTAGCTTAAATAATACAAAATAACATTAAAATACTTAATACATGACACATATTGTCGTTATAAAGATTAAAATGGACCAGTTGTCACCTCTCAAACGGATCAACTCTTTGGCTCGATGACATATATAGAGATTAAAATTCATATCAGACTAAATATGCTTGTTTCCTACACTTGCAGACTTACATTTAACAAAGCTCACAATTTAACTCAAAATATCAAGCAAGCAACGTATTTATACTTAAGTCATAATGCCACATTTTCATGATAATATGTAATAAAGAAAAATACTTAATGAAACAAAGTAATTTCTTAAAGAAAATTCCAATCAATAAAATAAACATAAAATCAGTTCAAATTTACAAATCATACAAATACTCACCCTATGACTTAAAAGGCCCATGTATATAACTTATAAGGCCCATGTATCTTATCTTAATATTTAGAAAAAAAGCCCAAAAACCTGTTACATCTCCAAGGCGCACCGAGGCGCAAAAAGCGCACCAGGGCGCAAAGGCGCAAAAGCCCCAAGGCGCGCACTTTTTTTGGGATTCATGCATGTCGTGAGCCTCGATCCAAAAAAAGCCCCAAGGCTAGAGCCTCGTGCGCCTTAGCGCCTAGGCGCGCCTTAGGCGCGATTTTCACAACTTTGTCCTCAATATTCAAAGTCCCGGCTATTATGCCGAATCCTTGAACGTAAAAAGATAACATTTCTGGCCAAGTGGGGTAAACACAACAGTTATTCTATTTTTTGGTATACAAAATTTTCATTTGTTTTTTTAGATCTATATACGAAATGTGGGGCACACCCCCACACTTAGGTGGTAGAAAGGGGTAAGAAAAGTGAAACATGGGTGAAAACCCATGTTGAGCTACTGTTTTTGATTACCGAGTCGCTAGCTTGACTCGTCCTCGAATTAAGTTGTTCATGAGGAAGCTACTGTTTTTGATAACCGAGTCGCTAGCTTGACTCGGCCCCGAATTAATTGGTTCATGGGGAAAAGATTGGGTGAGAAATCGGAGTGGGGACCACTCACAGAATTATGAATATATAGGGAAGGAGAATATTTTTGGATTTTTATCTTTTATATATATATACAAAGGAAAGAAAAATATTTTTGCGTTTTATATTGTTTTTGGAAATATATATAATATATATACAAGGGGTAGATAAAACACAAATTCATTATACGCACCACACCTCCCCGGCAACGGCGCCAAAATTTGATTCCTCCCTTACAGTCAACTATTTTCAACCAAGGATATTGGTCAACTAAAGTCGAACCGTAAGGGAGAAAAATGCAATTTAAATCCGTGGGAGTTAAGTACATGAGTACAGAGAAGTGCATCCCCGGGTCGTTATGTCCCAACGAGGTGTGAAAAGTGTAATATAACGAATATGTGTGCTGAAATGATATAGAATATACAAAAACGGGAATCTGATTGACTAACACTGGAATGTGAATAGTCATAGCTCTGTCACAGCTGTATCGTTAAGAAACGTACAATCAGAAACCTAAAAACGTAAAAGGAACTAAGCAAATAAGCTTCTTAAATAGAAGCTATCACTTAGCTTTATGTGGTTCTTTTTGGTTTTTCTATTTATGAAACTATCTAAATAAAGTATTTACAAACGTACGTTTAACTTGAATTAAACGTAAACGTACAAAATGAAATAAAACAAACATTCCCAAAGAGGGAATTTGCATGCCTTAACGGCTTAAATGCAAATTAAATAAAAATAAAATAAATAACTATATTTACAAAGCTATTATTATAATAATTAGAAAATCTAAAAACCTAAAATGTAAGTTCTATCTATAAAATGTGAAAGATAATTAAAAACGACTAAAAACGTAAGAAAAACGGTTATCTAAAACTTACGTATACAAAAACTACAAAGAAAACTAAAAACGCGCGGTTTTATTAAAAACTACGTACGTGCGCGAGTTAAAACGTAAAATTTGTGAAATATAAACACTATGGGTATAATTATAATTTTTACATGTTCTATATGATAAAAGAAAATTTAGAAAAAAAGAATTATATTTTTTGACTTTTATATTTTTTATTATGAATTAATTAATATTATACAAATAAAAATACGAAATAAATACTAAAACTATTCTAAAAAAATCTCAAAATTTTACTGAAAATACTTTATACAATTGTGGTCCTAGGAAAAATGAAATGGGCGCCCCAGCTTATTCTGATAAGCAGTTAATAAGCTAAAAAGCTCGAATGGGCTTAATGGCAAAAATGGTATAAGTATAACTGGAACACCAGCTCTAACAGAACTGGTGCTCCAGAGCAGATGGGAGGGGCGTTGGTTTAAAGGGTTGAGGTATGGTTGAGGTCAGGGGTTCGAGCCTAGGCTCACCCTTGACTTCCCATACTTCCCCTTTTTATTTTTTTGCAAAAACTTTAAAAAGCAAAGTTTTTAGAAATAAGAAAATAAGCAATTTTAATAAAGGATATATTTTTACAAATCACAAATAAGCTCTCTTTGAGCTTATTTTCTCAGGCAGTTGAGCTTTTGGCTCAACTAAGCCTTAAAAATGTGAAAAAGCTATAATAAGCTAAAAAGCTATCTACAAAAGGTTGAAAAAGCTATACAAACTAACAATATACAAGTATGAAGAAATCAAACCTATAAAAAACAAGAAAATAAGCTGTTACAAGCTTATTAGACCACACAGTCAAGCTTTTGGGCTGACTGTGTGGTTTTTAGACTTGGAAAAACTTGAAAATAAGCTATACAGAGGAAACAAATGATAAAATAAGGTGTATACAAGTTTTATGATCATATATGAACAAGTGTGTGGACTGAGATTCACTAAATAAGCTCTAATGAACTAATAAGCACTTGTCAATTCCACACAGCCCAAACCATGGCCTGCAACTTATTTGGAATGGCTTTTTGACTGACGGGTTAAGCTCAAAAAGTCAAAGTAAAAGTTGGAGTTGCAAGATGGCTTGGTAAGCTTTCCAAAAAGCCCAAGCTCAAGTATTTTGGTTCACTATTGAGCTTGTTAGGGGCTTTTGAAAAACAGCTTATTTCCCTAACTCTCAGTATACACTGAGAGTGGGACAACCTTTAAGCTCATTGCAGCCCTAGCAAATAAGCTAGGGCATAGGATTTAGTGATTGGAACTTGAAGACCAGCTGGTAAGCTCCTAAGAGAAGCTTATTTCATCAGCTGGGTCCAAGTATTGAGCTTGTTATTGGCTTATGAAGGTGCTAGGTTTCTGCTGATGGTTCAGCAGAAATAGGTAAAATGGGACAAGTCATTTAGCAATTGCAGCCCTAGTTAATAGGCTGCACAGGGGAATTTAAGCATGGAATCTTATGCTTGGGTGGATAAGCTCCTCAGGGAACTAATCCACTCAAGCTTATGACTTCTAATGGGCTTGTGAGAGCTTATGGGAAATGGTGTAAGTCCAAATGAATGGGCTGTTGTGAGTGGGCAATCCTAAGCTCTCAATGACTTATCTAATGAAGCTCAAATAAGCTACACAGGCATAAAACACTGAGTATGATGGGTTGGATCACAAGCTCATGTCATATGAGGGCTTATGAGAGCTTATGAACACAACTCCACCTTGACTGATTGCTTCAGTCAAGGGAGTTTGGGGTTGGGCACAAATAAGGTGAGTGGATAAGCTATCTAATAAGCTAAGGACTGAAAAATGAACATACACATAACATATAAACTACAAAAAGAGCACAAATCAGCCAAGAACACAAGCCTATGGTCAATACACAAGGCATATGCCTTGTGACTGCCTAAGCTCATGTGCAGGGCAGATTTGGCCTAAAATAAGCACAAGAAAAAGCTATAAAACATGGAAATTACTGAAAAGCAAAAATACACTATCAAATATGAGCAACAGAACTTTAATATCCTAAAAGGATTTAACATCAAACCTAAAAACAAAGACACACTAAAAATCACAAGTTTATTAAAAAAACATAAAAACTGAAAATTGACTTTTTAAGAAAAACTAAAATGTTGACTAAAATGAATTTCAAACCTAAACTACTTATTGAATAAGCTATATAATGATATAAGAACATGAAATATACAAAGATACACTACTTTTACACAAGTATGCAAGATTCGAGGATCTCAATTCATCACAGTCAACCTAGAAATAGAATCAAGGGTCATTTTGACTATTCTATATGTATGGCTGCTAGATTAAGGTTCCAATGAGTCTGTTAGGCCAGTTATAGTGTATATCAAACAAGAACAACATCATACATAGCCTTATACACAATATCACCATCAAGTCCAAACAAAGCTTTAAATGGGCTGCCTGAGGTATTTCAAAGCAAAGGGCTGTGTAAACCATTTTTATCAATCCCAGGGATACCAAGGAGTCAAGATGGATCCTTTTCAGCTCAAACCAATAGTCACAAAGGTCCTAGCCTAGGTTTCTCAAAAACTTAGCCCATTGGCAGTCACAATGCCATTTCCCACCACAGACAAATCCAACACATACAAACCTTATATACAACTCTAATATCACTAACAAACATTAAATAAACACAAAAACACAAAGATTAAAGCATATAAAACATTAACACAGTAAAAGCATAAAATGGTAAAAAATGAGCTTACAAATGAATCCAACTGAGATCAATGAAACAAGGACCAAGATCATACCCTATAGCTCCCAAATGAGCTTCTGAATCATGATCAATCATAAAATACCCTGCTCCAATTCATCAATCTTCATCACCACTGTTTTGACATTTTTCATTGATTTTCTCTATTTTTTTAGAACTTTTCTGAATTTTAAATGCTAAACTGAATTAAGGGTTTCTATAAGCTTAAAAGCTTTTGTCAGGAGCTTATGTGGCCTAAGAAGTCCATAATCCACTAATATTAAACAAGAAATTAAAGAACATGGAAATTTAAAGGCATTAAAGGTAAAAACTTGAAACTGAATTGAAACTTGAAATTAAACTGAAAAGATGAGTTCATTACACTACTTTGATGATTCTTACACTACTGAAAGCATTAAAATGACAAGAATTAAAGAAAGCAGTAAACTACATTAAGCTACTTGACCAAGGCTATTCCAAGGTACTCTTCTCTTTGCCTTTTTCTTCTCTTTTATACACCTCTGAGTTCCCACTTGAGTCTTGGTCAAATCCCACCTCTAATTTCGTCCATTGGATGCCTGCAACTCATCCTATCCTTTGATTCTACTTTTGGCGGGAAATCAGGAAAGTGGTTGTTTCTTCTGATTTAGCTAGTGGGAGTGGGAGAGATGCATTTAATGCATTTGGCAATGTTAGGTAGTGTGTTAGGAGGGGGAATGAGGTGGTGAGACAGCTGTGGAAAATGGTGAGGTGGGGGGTGATGACTGGTTATTGTTTGGCGGTTCAAAGGAAGAGGATAAGAAGTTTGACTGAAGTCAAACTTTCTTATTTAAATTAAGGTTGGGTCGGGTTGTGTTGTTTGGGCTTGGGTTGGTTGTGGGCTGGGTAGATGGGTTTAGGTATTATTGGATTTGGTTTAGTGTTTAGATCCGGATTTTGGTTTATATAATCATAGGGACCAAACTTGTAATTTCTGAATTGTTGAGGGGCTAAATTTGCCAACTTCCCAAACTTCTTCAAGGGACTAAACCTGCCATAAAACAATTACACAAGGACCAAAGTTGTATTTTTTAGCATTTTATAAACTTTAGGGACCTAATATGTAAATTTGGATTTTAGAGGGACTTGTTTTGTAAATTCCCAAAAGCTATCAAAAAGTTCCAAATTGTCATTCATGAATAGTACAAGGGTGATATTTGATAAAACTCCATTTTAAAACACCCAGGGACTGATTTTGCCAATTTTGATACTTGAGGGGTAAAAGTTGCCAGGTTGTGTAAACTTTCATCCAGGGATTGTTTGTGAACATGTTTGATTATCCAAGGACTAGAGTTGACTTTTCTATCATTTTGAGTTTTCAGGGACTAGTTTTGCCATTTGCTGAGATTTCAGGGACTGAAAACGACAATTGTTGTGAAATTGATCATTTTTCACTTGTTTTTCAATCTTTTGTACCTGAATCACATAAAAACACATTTTGATGAATTTGTAACTTTTTGTGAGTCATTTGTGTGTTTTTGGTCGTTTTTGTGGGTTCAGATTGTATAAAAGATATGTGTAATTAGGCACATATCACTTGATGGAAGCCCAGCTTAAATCCCAGGCCACGCAGGGCCTGGTAAGACCTCTCAGGCCAGACTGAGCATGACAGTACTACTGCTCCCCAACTGTCACTAGCGGTTAAGATGTACAATCTGACACTGCACAGTGGGGACACACGACAAGCACTACTTTATATGAGCTAAAGGACGCATGACACATGTCCTCATTGTCTGCTCTCGAATGATCCTCACTGGCTCTCTAGCAGTCGTTGATCATCCCCAAATGGCTTATCTTTAAACCCTACAAGCCTATCTATAAAAGGAGAGCAACACACACAACTTCACAAGTTTTTCATACTTGGGCAAATACTGCCTCACAATAGTAAAGTATAGTATTTGTTTAAATGTTACTTGAGCTTCTTGATCCTTATCAATCTCATCGGGTCCTTACAATTAAACACAGGAAACCAAACAAAAAACCATTCCCATCCCATCTCTAAGCCGATTTACATACCATACGTAAACATATATAATCAAGAGCATGAAACATCAAGAAAAGACGTGGCACGAGCGTTTAGCGTGCTAAAGAATAAAAGGGCAATAATAAAAACTCCCGCACAACCGATGTCTCTTAAGAAAATAGCGGATATGACGTACACATGCATCATATTACATAATATGATTATAAAAGACAAAAGGAGGGAAATCTCTCCTGACTTTTATCCAAAGGAGAAACATCGTGACGATGATCTCGTACGAACGCATGAAGAGATGTTACAAGTTGTTAGAGATTTAGTTAACGAGGAAACTCATATGAGACTTAAAGCCGATTTAATGGAACACATCTGGCGTCAAACAAATCAATAGTTTCATTTAATTTGAATTTTTATTATAATGCTTTTTATTTTATTTGAATTGTTAATGTATTTTTTTTTGTTATTAACGAAATTTTAATTTTAGTGATTAAAGATTATGAAAATGAAAAAGAAACGGTGACTGCGGTCGACTTGTTACACTAATTTGTTATGAAAAATGTTGTAGAAAGAGAAAACTAAGTTAATGTTGATGTGTCAATGATAACCACAATAAAAATTACATTTAGGCTATGCACAGTGGTGACCCGGGTCATCCTGTGCCACATCAGCTTTCTCTCTCCAGTGACCAGACATGACCCATCTTCCACAGTCGATGACCGATCCTTTTTTTTTTTTTTTTAAACAACAAATTTAAAAATATAAAAACGTAAACGTTCAAATTTAAAAACACAACGTACGAAATTAAAACGTTGCATAAACTTCTTGGAATAAAAATAGTACATAGATTTAAAACATTACATAAACATAAAATAAACATTACATAAACTACGATACGTGAAGTTAATCCAAGTGATCCAAAGTTTGAGAGTTGTCTGAGCGATAACCATCGTCGTAAGGAGAGTAGTTCGCAAACCTGCTCTCTTCGTACTCTCGTTCCAAAGTGTTACACTCCTGCTCCCTACGATAACGCTCGCTTGCACTTAAGCCATGCTCATCAACCGCCTCTTCTTCATAACCTAGCCCAAATTGAGTCAACTGAGGTTGATATTGTTGTTGCTCAATAAATCTTGGTGCATCAGATGAAGTTGATGCACCTTGCCCATGTTGATTCATCTGTTGTGATACAGAACCAACAATTTTGTTTTCCTCAAAACTCCAACGGATCTTGTTGCTGATTTGGGCCTGTATCTGTGAAACACACCCCCACAACGTCTCACTAATGGCGCCATCTTTCATGGCTTCATCGCTCAAAAATTGGTCAATCATAGCTTTTCTTTCCGCAGAAATGTCTTTGCACTCCACGTATCGTTGTCTCAATCGTTGTTTCAGTGCCTTTGCGAGCTCAAACTGCTTGATAACTTCGACAATAGCCTGTTGTCGAACCGCATCGTCTTTGTCGCATTGTTTTTTAATATACTTTGCATTTGTTCGACGGTATGGGGGAGACGACAAGCCGTAATTTTGTGTTTGAATTGTGTTTGAAATTGTGTGTTTAGAAGTGTGTTTGAGGTTGGTATTTATAATGTTGTAAAGTGGTAAGGTTTATTTATTTATTTATTTATTTATTTATTATTATTTTTTTAAACGGTTAGAATTTTTGAAAATATGTCTGTGTTTACAATCGGTCAAAACTCCAACCGATAGTTGTTTTTTTTTCCCTCGACCGATATTTGACCATTGTCCCACAGTGGGTGTGACCGACTTCAAAGTTGGTCGACCTCATCTCTCGACCGATATTTTCTGGCCCATTGTGAGTAGCCTTATGAGCAGGAATGTGGGTCAAAACTTTTAATCTATCTTTATTGAGAGACTATAAGACTCAAGAGAGTGGGGCGTTTTTTCAGGCGAACCAAGCCTGAAACGCCTTTGGGTCGCCGGGAACACTGCCCCCCCTAGGCGATCCACCATCCAGGCGATATATTTGGCTCGGCGGCTGTGTCCATTGTTCGAGAAAAATATACCCGTTGCAATAAATTCGTGTTATATTGGAATAAGAAAAAAAAATAAAAATGAGGAAATAGATCTGAAAATGGAGTATGAACTATGAGGAAGAAGATGAATTGATGGAAAGAGAAAGAGGTGGTCAATATAAAAAGATACAGTAGTAAAAAGTATATACATTAAATATAAATATTACCCACATGACGTGAAAGGAAAGCAGTAAACAAATTTCTTTTAAAAATAAAACAATTATATGACTTGCTTTAGCTCTTTTAGCATGTGAGGTGATCCATATTAACTTTTCAAACAGACACATATGTATAAAAATTCAGATATTATGACATTTTGTTTATTACTAATATTTTTGTGACTGTGATACAATTCTTTAAAAGATAGAATTTTTAGTTATTATTTATATAAAATGTATTTTTAGTTATTATTAATAAGTTGATAGTGAAAAAAAAAAAATCATTACAAGTGACACGTGTCGCGAGTCGCCCCACCCTCTTGGGTAGCCCCACTCCTCTTTTTTTTTGAGGATACCCAACATACTGACTCAGCAACACATGTCGCGAGTCGCCCCTTAGTTGGGTAGCTCCACTCTGTCTAGCCTAAGAGCCTAATTAAGACACTTTTATCTAAAAGAAAGTATTTAATGTCAAAAATATTTTTTAGTCTAAAAAAGGAAAGAAATAGTAAAATTAGAAAGTCAATGTTTATAAATGGCACGTGCGGGAGAGAGATAGGAGCCAATAATGCTAACATCATCCCATCCCAAGTGCGTAGACTCCATCCCACTTTCAGAGAAAAAAATTAGATTATTAGAAAGAAGATAGATACATAGAGTAGCAAAGTACAAGAAAGAAAGAAGACACCCGAGTCCGTTTGACATAAAAACGGATCCTGGATTCGGGCCAAACCATAAATTTACACTACCAAAGAGAGAGATAGTAGGAAATTCGTGAAGAAAGAAAAGAAAAAAATGGAGAAGATTACGAGTGGTCTTCACCCCCTTGCCCTCTTTACCCATTACTACTCCTATACAACACGTCAACAACAACAACAAACCCTAAACACATATTCTCATTATTATTATTTTCACACACACACACACACCGTTTTCTTCTTCTACCATTTTATTTTTCTCTCTCTTATCGCTATCTACCTTTATTATTTTTATTATATTATCTTCATCTCGTTAGGGTTTCTACTTTTATTTTCTATCCTACGCCGATCGACTGCTCATCTCAATCCAAGTATAAATAATCAGGTTTAATTGCTGTTCTGTTATTTTCAACTCTTGATTGGGAAATTATTTGTGTTTACTGTTAAATTGTTATGACTCATGGTCTGGATTTGATATCGAATTGATTCAAGTTTATAGGAATTATCGCGTATTAAGTTTGTAATTATAGTTTTAATTTGTTATGTTCTTACCATTTGTGATTGTTGCGTTTGTAATGCAATTGTAAGAATTCGTTACTTGGTAATTAGTATTGTTGTTGTAATGAAATTATTGACCAATGCTGTTGATTGTGATGGTTTATCATTGATCTGTCGCCTTACAGTTTTGAAATTGATTTCAATCAATTGATGATTCATAAATTATATTGATTTTTGTTCGCTTAGTTATGTTAAGAGAACTCAACTTTAAACGCGTTTGCAGATTATATATTTTGTCTCATGTAGGTTGGGTTTTTAATAATAATCATGATATTCGGATTACTGAGTTTTCTGTGTTAGGTAAGTACTATATTGAATATTTGTTAGATGCAAATCATAACCTGTAATGATGATTTCAACTGTTAACTCGTGCAAAAATTGTAAATAAGATAAAACTGGTCAGTTATTCATTACACGCGAATCATAGCTGAATCTAAATGTTTTCCCGATAGCAAATCATAATCTATGGAATTCAGGATTCCCATTGAGAATTATTTTATTAAAATGTTGTGGATCTATATAATTGTGTGTATTGTATGAATGTCAACATGTTACATTTCTAACTGTTAGGCTCATATTTACACTCGAGAGCATGTGTTATGTCTTTACTCTCCTTCAAAGCTTACATATTTGGTGGTAGTTGCGTCATTGAGGCTAGAGCAAAAAAATATGGATGCACTAATCTTGCGAAAACAATAAGGAGTAAGCGGAAACTGGACTATTGGCTCTAAACTAGCAAGTTTATATAACTGCTATGTTCATGTATAGTGATGGATTGTAAATATGAACATAAACTTTATTGTATATTCTATAACTTCACAAATTTGATGCAAGTATTATGAGTGAGACAGCATAGTAAACTACTTTTTCCAGCTCCCCATGATAATCATCCTCACGTAGTTGCATAATCTGGCTCATGAGTTATCTAATTGTATGTAGTTTAAAGGTTTTGTTCTTAGTAAGAAATTGATAATTAGCTAGTTTGCAAGATTTCTTGAACAATGATGCTTATCATTCTGTATTTTCTTCAGCACTGTTTCAAATATATACTTTCTGCATCAGTGGGCTTTCATGTGGTTCTGACTGTTGGCTAGAAAGGACTGTACCCCAATATAATGGACGAGTTTGGTGTTCCTCGATTTGATGCCACTGGGAATACCTTTAGAAGGAAGAGGACCCCAACCTGCAGACGACCTAAACCTGAGGAGGCATTTCCTGAAAATCATGTATCGCTATCATCAACACCACCGTCAGATGATGCTGGCAAGATATCGAGTGACGAGAATGGTGTTGATGCTAATCCTAAGAGAAAAGTATACAATCTTAACCAAGGTACCAGAACAGAAGGTGAACCCTCTAAGAGAGTTCGAAAGGAAAATGGACGATATAGTAATGCTTCCTACAGCAATGGAAGTTCAGCAGATGTAAATGAAGATACAAAAAGTGGTGTTAACCATAATGGAGGTGGAAGTGAAAGCAAAATAAAGAAAGTCAAACTAAAGGTAGGAGGTGTAACACGCACTATTCAACCCAAGTCCAATAATGCAACTGTGGCTTCAGATACCTCTCGTTCTCGACCAAAATTGATTCTTCAGGTATATTATTTTTGCTCTTTTTTTCCATCGAGCACTTTATAATCTATGCATGGTGAGGTTTTTGCGAGTGTGTGAGGGTATGGGATATTAATTACACATAAACATCTGACAGTTTATAGCATTTTTTGTGTTCCATTCTTCTGAAATGTTTCTAGGCAACTGTGATTCTGTGCTTCTAAGCTCAGTTGTAATTTTGTTTACTAAGGGTGTTTGGCATTGCATTTTTTTCAGCTTTTTGGCTTAATAAACAATAAGCCTTTTGAGTGTTTGGATTTCTTTATTGGTTTTTTTGGCTTATCTGCTTTTAAGGCTAAGGAAACACTTTTTAATAGCATATTTGTACTTGTCTATCTATTAGGCTTAAGCTAATTCTATGCAATCCCACAACATTCAACTATACTCGAGGATTAAGATACTGAAGGCTTATACTTTGAGCATATTATTACATAATAGTAGGAATCTTGAGAAGATCTTTGTTTTGTGGTGTTACAACAATATGTAGGCATATTATTTGAATTGAACAATGACATTTATATTTGTTTGAAAAAGCGCTGGGATCCTTAATTACATTCACTTTTAGCTTGCCTTAGGCCTTTATGGAAAAATCATATTACTTTCCAAATTGTAATTATTGTCATTTAATGCTTTCTACCTTTCCTTAACTCCTGGCTTTACATAGACTCTACTAATTATTTCAGGACAATTCCAATGAAGATGATTCTCCTGCTTTAGGTAAAAAGATCGGATTGCAAGGGATTCCTTGGAAGGATTTCTCGAGGAGTGGTATCAGCCTTGGGAGAGAAAACGCTTCGATGGGAAAGAATTCTGGAGGACGGCAAGGGGAGAAGTCTGATCAAGTCCGAAAGAGCAAAAGGGTGCCAAAAAAGCGTGTATTGGATGGTGAATTTGATGAAGAAGAAGATGATGAGATACGGTATTTAGAGAAACTGAAAACAGTTAAGGTTGCCGCAACCAGAGATTTTGATGACGATTCAGGTAAGAAACACCGCAGTCTTTCTATGGTTTCCAGAGATGATTCGGGTTCTAAAAGATCAGGCAGGGATAGTGTATCTGCTGACACAGACTATGAGGAGGAAAATATGGTATCTGATAATGAAATTGAAGGAAACATAGGAAAGAAACCGAGAAAGGAATCTCCTGATTCACCAAATGAAACCAAGAGGGGAACAGCTCTCACATCTCGCCAACGATCTCTGCTTTCTGGAAAGGATTCTGGATCTGCTACTTCTCAAATTGAGTTTCCAAATGGACTGCCTCCAGCCCCTCCTCGAAGTAAGTTTCTCTAATTATTATTATCCAATTGTGCATTCGGAAACTAACACGTAAACCGTATATAAATCCATAACATGTGTTTTAAATTTGCTTTATATACAGAGCAAAAAGAGAAACTTACCGAAGTCGAGCAGCAACTTAAGAAAGCCGAGGCTGCTGAGAGACGCAGAATGCAGAACGAGAAAGCCGCTCGTGAATCAGAGGTTTGGCTTAACATTTCTTGTTTTACATTCTTTTGAATTCTTGCTATTTTTTTGGGTAAAGGGTTTTTACCCTGGTAAATATGAATTCTTGCTTCACTCATCAATAATTCTAATATGTCATTGCGTGTTTAGGCTGAAGCAATCAGGAAGATACTTGGTCAAGATTCAACTAGGAAGAAACGAGAAGACAAATTGAAGAAGCGTCAGGAAGAGTTGGCACAGGTATAAGTGACTCTCTGATTTAGTACCGTATTGTGATAGCCAGTCGTCCCAAGTTGAACTAATTATATTTTTTTCTGTATCTCAGGAAAGGGCTGCCAATGCAAAGACGATTGCACCCAATACTATTCGAACAATTTTTAGTCCAACTGGAACAACTGTTGCCTTCGCTGAAGATATTGGCCTGCCTCATATTTTTGACCCCAAGCCTACCTGGTAAGTACAAGTCCGTCTCTTAACACATTTTTTTATATGAACTAGTATGCTATATCTTATCTACTTGTGTGGATTATGCAGTTATCCACCGCCTAGGGAAAAGTGTGCTGGACCATCTTGTACCAATTCATACAGGTATCGAGATTCCAAATCCAATGTGCCTCTTTGTAGCCTTCAATGCTATAAAGCAATTCGTGAAGGGATGCAGGCTGAAATCGGCTGCTAGTGTTGCTACTGATGCTGTTTGTGTTAATCATCAAGGTACTTCCGATGCTAAAGTCAGTAGATAGGCGAGTGAGAGACCACAGTTAATTTTGTTTTAGCGAATTGGGATTAACAATTTAATGAAATTTGCCTTGTTAGTGGTGCTTGATGGCCCATTATATTCTTATATAAAAAGCTTCTTGAAATAATCTTTGGTTTGTGTGTTTGGCCTATTGAAGTTCATAATTTGCCGACTCTTGTTGGGTGCAGTGCAGCACCAGGTATAGTGAATATTAGTTTTTCCGCATTTTGGTTTAAAGGTACACTCCTCCATTCGAGTGATAGTTTTATGTATTGGTTATACTTTCACTGAACTGTTGGTAACAAGAACACATCTGTAGATCACAAGTGGTATTTTATCATCAAAAGCAGTTTATAGTGATACGGATACATTTTTTTTAACCTGTCGTCTTTCAGCTTTTTGGTGTTTGGAACTGGGTAGGTGTCCGTCAGTTTTTACTTTCAAGTTGTGTTCCCTGTCAATCTAATTGCATTATCCCCTCAAGCCACGGTTACGTGCTTTGTCGATTATTTTGTAATCTGGAATTGGTAACTTAATATTGAAGTTTGATAGCTTTCTGGGTATTTTGGTTTTCTTCAATACACCATTGCAATTGATTTTATTATCATTATGATTTGTAGAGGTTCAAATATAGACAAAGAAAATGAATTCGTACATCTTATTTGAGTTTGTTTGCTGTCCAATATTGAAAATTTTGTACGTAGAGCCATTGAGCTTGAATTTAAGTTTGTATGGCGCTTTATTTTCAATAGTAAAAAAGATGGATCATGGAGTATTTATTATGATTCTTGGCATTTGTTTGACTTGCTGCTATGGTTTACGTTTTTAACTAAATTCTTTCATATTAAAGTCAAATTCATCTGCTGGAGTCTCAAATAATCCCGTTTATCGTATGTGATTCACAACTTGCTACCTCTCTTGCTTCAACCGAGTCCGACTCTCCATGGTCACTTGCTGATATTGTTGGTGACATTAAAGATAGAAATCCCATCAAATTTGCAGTTTTATTGGATTCCTCGTTTGTGTAATCATGTGGCAAACTTTTCGTGTAGAAATTACCTCCACGGAAAGGAGTGTGGCGTCGGCCATTTTAGTTTAAAAAATAAAAATAAAACTGTATGTTGTATTAGTTTAATCAGTTTTGTTGTTTTGTGAGTGTTTTGGTGATAGAAGTACACCTTATTCACTCTTGGATTGTAAGCCTGATACTAATGGTGAACGTAAGTATTGTGGTCACCTCCTGTCACATCAGCTTTTTCTCTTCAAGACTACACATAACCACAATGTGCTAATAAGGCGATCACAACCACAACAAAAAAAAATACCTCACAAAAACAAATAAAATAAAAAACTACACACAGAAAACAATTGAAACTTATGATTGGCTGAAAAACCATAACTTTGAAAAAGTTGGGTGACCGGTCACCAATTCGGTTGAGCTAATGGTAAGAACACGATCACCAATTCGGTTTGGGGGTCAACCAACCAAGCCATTAGCATTAGCCTAAATTTTGTTAACACTATGACACTGGGACACGGTGTTTGAATTATAGACACCACATGGTTGTATAGAACTCATTATTGTAGTGTGGAAAATAAAAACTAAAGTATCATGTTTTTATTAACATAAGTTGGTACTTTACATCTTGTCAATCTTTGGAATTGCATGATTTGTTAACATTGTCACATGGTCGCAGAGAACTCGTTACCGTAGAGTAAATTTACAAAATTACGAAGTTCTTTTTTTGCTAAACGATCTTCAATTTGTCCACTACAATTCTGAATTAAGTCTTGATTATATCTTCTGTATGATCAATCTTAATCCTTAATTTGTTTCTTGGCTAAATTCTGATCATTTTATGTTTCTCTTTGGGGTTTTCTTCTAATCGCTATTTAGGGTTATTTTTAGGTCGGTTTGATTGTTTTATCCAATCGCTATTTAATTAGTGATCTGTTTATCCCTTTGTCGGTTTATCCAGTCTCTAATTACAATATAAACAATCATCACCACCATTATTACTGATCGATCTTGTATGGGTTAGTTTTATGTACTTCATCGCTTAATAAACCTTAGTTGTAAACTAGGGTTTTACTTGTACTGATTGAAGACCAGGGTTTCATTAATCATGGATGGTAAGGGAGAGGAGTTGAATACGAATTTGTTGTCGAAGGTGACTGTGAGGAAACAAAAGAAGTCTTGAAGGAATGTTACCATGAACGATACTAGTAACCTTGCTGTAGTGGCGAACACTTCTTCTGTTGTTGTGACTGATAGGGCTGATAGTGTTGATTTGAATGCACTCTATTAGGCGCTACGACACCAGCTCCTTCTGTTCAGGTGAATGCAACCAATCGTGAGGTTCATGTGGAGCCGGTTCCACATGCTTCAGGTCTTAAACATGCTTCTGATCCTAGCATAGCGACTGATGATCAGACCAAGGTCTCGTCATTGGCTGGAAGACCTGTGAGTGTAGCACACTAGCACATGTTAACAATACTAGATTTGGTGAGTTTACAAGTGGTACTGCTAATCATAAGGATGTCACAGGTATGGCGTCTTCTACTAAAAGTAAGCATGATTATATTAACGTTTTGTTTGGTGTGTCGCTTAAAACACTGAAGGATATTGATGAATTCACTAAGGGTTGTGAAGCTGGTATAAATTCGGTGTGGGCTGAATTAGAAAGTGATGTTCGAACTATGGTTATGGAGGTTGTTTGTGGTTTGTCGGAGGCTTTTAAGGCTGAAACAATTGCTAAATCTACGACCCCTAAACCTACTCATGAGTCTCCTATTGTCCAAGCTGTGGACATCAATGCTAATGTCCCATCCTATGCTGGAGTTATGGGTTTCAGGGTTAATAACCATCCTAAAATTGATACTAATTTTCGTCCCCTGGTTGCCGAACCTGTATTTGAAGCTGTTAACATCTCTATTCCCCGCAAAGTGGTTGAAAATGTTAGTTTTCGGTTGGAACACACCTTGTATGGCTATTTTATTGGAAAGAGGGTGACATTTCCAGTTGTTGAATACTATGTTAGGAATAACTGGGCGAAACATGGCCTAAAAAGGATTATGATGAATTCCAAATGCTTCTTTTTCTTTAAATTTGATACACAGGCTAGTTTAGAAGCTGTTTTGGAAAGTGGTTCGTGGATGATACGTAAATCTCCAATAATTCTCAAGAAATGGTCTACGGATACTAGTTTGTGTAAGGAAGAATTGACTCGCATCCCGGTATGGGTTAAATTGCATGATGTTCCTATTCAAGTATTTGAAGAGGATGGTATTAGTTTGATTGCTACATTCATTTGTAAACCTGTTATGCTTGATTCTTACACGAGCTCTATGTGTAAGGATTCGTGGGGTAGGAGTAGTTTTGCTAGGTGCCTTATTGAAGTCAGTTATGAGGCTGAGCTTGTGGAGGTTGTTACTATTGGTTTTCCTTCACTTTCTGGGGAGGGTTTTACTAAAGATACTATCTGTGTTGAATATGAATGGAGGCCCCCCAGGTGTAATATATGCAAGATATTTGGTCACACTCATGATCAATGTCCTAAACAGGTGGTGAGTCCTCCTATTGGTCCACATGCTATTACTCCTACTGTGGTGCTGAATCATGACGGTTTCCAAACGGTGGGTAAGGAAAGGAAAAAGGGTAAAACCAAGTCTACTAATGGAAGTCAGTTTGTTGGTCCCTCGGTTAAACAGTTCAGATATGTTCCAAAGGCGGCAATTAGTGAACCTAAGAAGGGAGCTACTACTATGGGTAATGCATCTAAATCGCCGTCTATGTTGAAGTCTACTGGCAATTCCTCTAAGGAAGGTAATATTACTACATTTAATTCGTATTCTGCATTGGTGAATGATGAAGAAGAAGATGAAGAACATGTTGAAAATGTGTATGATGAATCGGCTAACTTATTTTCAAATCCAAATACAGGTGAAAGTTCATCTTTCGCGGTACCTGCTGGTTAGCTTGTTTCAGTTTGTTAGTGCAAATATTACGATATTTAAACTAAACGGTTTCTTCGGTTTTAATAATGACAAACATGTAACTTGTAATGCATAACGTAAAATGCACAAGTTACTTGTAAACAAAAATCATCAATGCATACTTACATCAACATCTCTCGACGTCTCAAGTATGGTTCAACATAGCCGAAGATTTCCATTCCAACATAAATCATTCAAGGTATGAACAAACAAATTTAAACTTGACGGATAATCAAAGAAATAATTTTTTTGTTTTAAACTTCACATTTTTATGAATGTGACAAAACATTTTTCAAAAATACATTTTACAAATTATTTTTGAATTAGAAAGAAATATTTTATTTGGGAAAATTATTTCAAAAATAGTAACAGCTATTTCCCCCCCCCCCCCAAAAAAAAGCTCCAAACATTCCCAAATAAACCTTCCCCAATAAAAACAAACGGAGGAGCGTTTTTGTCCCCCACGGTACCACTAAAGGACCGACGGTACCACTAAATTTAGTGGTGCCGTCTGACAATTAGTGGTATGTAACGGCTAGTTTTTCCTTTGCCTATAAATAGTGGACCATTTTACACTTCCAACTTGATTTTTTCAGTCAGTTTTCTCTGGTCTAATCCCTTCTTAGTTAGATCACTTTCTTTGATCATTTAGAGAGTTTTTCTTTTGTTTAAGAGTGATTCTTTCATCCAACCAAAGATCACCTTCATTCCTCTATTAGTCCAAGAGAAGAACACAAAGTATCAAGAAGATACAAGGTGTTAGAGTCATTGTGTAGTGCACTTGCATTACTTGTTGTATCTAGACATACATCAAGTTGTCACTGTCTTGTTTATTCATCTTGTGTGGATCATTGTGATCTTGTGTAGCTTGTGTTGATAGTGAGTAGATCAGGTAGATCATGTGAAGATAGGGTTGATCGTGTAGATCGTGAGGATCAGGTAGATCGTGAGTAGATCGGGTAGATCGAGTGTAGATCATGTGGATCTTGTAGCTTGTGTGATTTGTGAGGATCGGGTAGATCGTGAGTGAGATTGGTACTAGCTAGATTAGTACTCGACATCTAGCTTAGTGTCAGAAAATAATGTAAGCGACGCGGTTTATGTGTTTAGGCCTTAAAACACAAGGTTTGTTATGTTGGGCCATAAAATATAACGGGTTTGGTTGTACCCGAAGAAGAACTCGACATCTAGCTTAGTGTCGGAAAATATTGTAAGCAATGTTGTATAGTTTTCTCCGCCGAGAAAGGAGCTTGTTGATTAGTGGAGTAACTCTCGAGTTGGGTACTCGGGGAGTAGAGTAGGGCGAAGAGGAGCTTCGTGACCAAACCACTATAAATCTTCGTGTCCGGTTTGCGCTTTCTTTACTTATTTCTTTACGTTTATTCTTGCATTTACCGCTTTACATTTATACTTTGCATTGCATTTATATTTGTGTGGTTTGTTGCTTATATCATGTTAGTTGTGTTTGTGTCATGGCATGTTATTACTAATATGTCTAAGTTTGTGTTAATGTGACATGCCTTACTTGTTGCTTTATATTATCTCTAGTTCTTGTAAGAATAGTGTTGACACTTTTCATATTATGTCACACTTGATCGGGTGTTTGATACAAAAGTTTTTAAGTTTTTAAATGGAAACGTATTCACCCCCTACCATATCCACAATTGGTACCAGAGCCACGTCGCTCAAAATTTTTAAACAAATGGTTTTCAAAATTGAGTACGATCCATGTATCAAATTACCCATGAAGGGGAATATAATATGAAAAGTATTTACGTGTTTAATACTTACAAGTTTTGTTGTTAAGTATACTTTGTCATACTAGCTTGAAAGTTTTCTTAAACAAATAAAAGAAAAGAGTTTGTAAGTGTCCGGTCATGTCTTTTGAACGAGTCGTAAAGTGATGCGGTTTTGAAAGGATCGTTTGGGACAACTCTTTGTTTTATAGTAAATATATGTTTGTAAATGTTTTTCTTAGTCCTAAACATGGAAATGTTACTTAACATATTCTACATGTTCGGTATCTAGTTTACGAAGTTTTACATTTCTTCGCTACGTCGAAACAAAAATTCAGTCTGAGACAGAACTGTAACAACAGTGGACGGTGGTCCGTGTGTGAGTATATATAAATAAATATAGTATCGTGCACACGTGATACCTTGGGAAATAACAAGTCAAACCTTAGGAAAATTCAAACTTGCAAAACCCGTGAATGTGATGTGTGTGATACCGGGCAAGTGATCACCCGGGTCGTGTCCCAACGAGATGTGAATAGGCCATTTGTGGAAAGCTTTGGATTAGAGTGATTGATGATTTAGAGTGCTTTTGATTTTGCTTTGTTTTAACAATTCTAAATAACAAATTTAAATCAGATATGCACAACAAAAGTAAACGCGACTTAATTAACTTAAAAACGTGCAACGAAAAATCTAAAAAGGACTAAAAAGTAAAATTTATGAAATTTAAAACCTAAAAATGTAAAATTACTAAAAACTTATTTTAAAACTTAAATTATATTTTTTTACACTTTTTATTTAATTATTTCTAATTATTAATTATTTAATTACTAATTAAACTAATTTAAATTATAAAAAATACTAAATGAGCTAAGAAAAATCTAAAAATTTTTCTAAAAATATTATTAAGTAAATAGAAGCTAAGAAAATTATAAAATTGAAATTTACTTAATTAAAATTTAAAAAGATAAATTCTATTAAATAGAAGCTATCACTATTTTTCTATTTTTGATTTTCTTAAGGACTAAAAATGAAATTATATTTTTCCTAGATTAAAAATGATAAAAGAAAATTATGAAAATCGGATTTATATTTTTCTGATTATTTTTCTATTTATTATGATTTAATTACTATTTTAAACTAATTAAAAAGATTAAAAATACTAAAACTATTTAGAAAATTATGAAAATTTACAGGTAAATCTAAAATATTATTAAAAAGCTAGGAAAAATAAAATGGAAAGCTGACTAAGCCAAATAAGCAGATTTGGGCAGATAAGCAGTTTGGAATAAGCCCAAAAATAAGCAAATAAGCACACAAATTCACCAAATGCTCAGAACATGTTAAGCTAACTTAAATAAGCACAGAACAACTTATTTCAAACAGCTAATCCACAAAATAAGCCAATTAAGCACTTTGACTGTATCAAGATCAATGCAGAAAACTCAGAAATACCCCCAACTTTGCAGACAGATTAAGCACATCAAATAAGCTTAGAAGCAAAATGTTATGGGGGCAAAAGCTAGCTTATATTACTGGCTATCTAAAAATACCAAAAGCCCTATCACAAACACACCAATTGAAGCCTAATTTACCCCTAGATCAGCAACTCAGAACAAGGTTCAACCCTGATGAATTTGACTTTTTCAGAAAAACTCTAAAGCTGACTTTGGTGAACTTTGATCTTGATTTATTGACTGATATTGGTGTAATAAGGTGTATTAAGACTATATTGAGCAAGGTTAACAACTTATGAACACAAAATCATGGTCATGGAATCCAAGATCATCACAGTGAACACACTAGACCAATTTAAAGATCATTTTGACTTTTTATCAAATAAGGCTTGGATTTTATTGTTTGACTGAGCTAGATGATCCTAGTATGACATGTCTTAAACAACAAACAACAACAATACAACCTGTATGCCACAGAGATCAGCAGATCCAAACACCCCTTAACAACTGATTTTCAAAGCAACACATAAATTCAAACCACAATACTGAATCAAGGCTTCATATTAACATATAACAAGACTATTTGAGCAGAAATCAACAATGATCTAAGCATGAAACACAGAAATGAACCATATGCTATATTGACTGCTATGAAGAGATACAAAGTAACTATGGATTTTAAATAACAAGCAACAAGTTTTATGGTATGAATCTACTTAAAAATAACTCAGAAACACAGAAACACAAGGATCAAGGCACATGAACAACTACAATAATGAAATGCCAAATTGCATAGAAATGCTTACAACTGAATTCCTCCTCAGTATGAACAGAGGAGTCTCACTAAGCTAGCCTATCTTTAGATAGGCCAAGAGCTTCTATTTCTCCCTTGAACTACCAAATCCACCCACTGCATCAATATCTTCACCACAGTTGACTTTTGTTGACTGTTTTTTATATTTTTGATTTTCTATTACTAATACAAGTTTTAAGGTCTCTAAAAGCTTAAATAAGCTTTATGGGAGCTTAAGTGAACCTAAGAAGTCCAGGGAACAACTACAAATAGCATCTTCCAAATTAAGATTTTTGAAATAAAAAAGAAAATTACATGAACTGATAATCAAACTGAAACTTGAATTATATTACTTTAAAACTTCAAACTTAACAATATTAAAGCTGAGATTACAATTTCCTAAACTAATTTGGACTGAAAAACATTTAAGCATAAATTCGACATAATAAAAATAAGCTAAAAATTACACACTTGGCTTCCTTGCTTCTCTTTCTTTTATAGCTGAGAATTAGGGTTTAGGGACACCTTCTGAGCAAATCCCACTTGAAATCTTGGCCATTGGATCCTTTTTAGCCGTTGATTGGATTTTGGCGCCAAAAACTGATAATCACTTTTTCTGATAGCTTGAAAACCAAGAAGATGCATTTAATGCATTTTGGAGTTTGGTGGGGGGATTGGATAACAAGGACAAGGTTGGTGAGTTGGAGGTGAGGGGGGGGGTGGTCTGAGTTTGCAGAGGTGAGTGGGAGAGGGTGAGAGTTTTTTATTTAATTGTGGGAGGGAAGGGGATTGTTTGACCGAAGGTTGACCCGGTCTTAGCTAAGAAAGGGGGTTGGGTCGGGTTGGATAAGGATTGGGTTGGGCTTGGGTTAAGAACTTGGGCTGGGGTTAAGGAATGATGGGTTGGTTTGTTTATTTTATTTTTGGGTTAAGCTTGGATCCGGTTTGGTTATTAGTTAAACATAGGGACCAAACTTGTAATTTCTGAAATTATGAGGACCAATCTTGCTTATCTTCCAAAACACACCAAGGGTAAATCCTGCCATGTTTCCATAATCCAAGAACCAAAATTGCACTTTTCTATTTTTTTTAAAATTCCCAGGGATCATTTTTGACAGATTTCAAACTTGAGGGACCAAAGATGTAATTTATCCAAACTTTTCACCAAAGGACTAAATATGATAATTTATGATTTAAAAAGGACCTTTGGTGATTTTTCTGACAAAACAAATGCTTAGGGACTAATTTTGACAAGGTTTGAAACTTGAGGGACTGAAACTGCCAATTTTGCAAACTTTGTTCGTTTTTCAACTGTTTTTAAACATTTTGCATTTAAAACATATAAAACACAATCCCTGGGATATTTTCAGTATTTTGATGCATTTCTGAGTGTTTTTGAATGTTTTGGCAGTTCAGATGAGACAAAAATGATGAGTATTTAGACACTCATCAATCCCCCACACTAAACTATTGCTAGTCCCTAGCAATCTTTTATGAAGTTTTAATGGATTTTTCTCTTTACCAGATATCCATCATTTCTGGAGTAGCCAATTGTTTTAGTTCAAGTAAGAACCTTGGTACAATGATAACCAAATGATTTTGAGCAAACCATCAGCTGTCAACGGTTTTGATTTGTCTTTACCAGAAGCCGTTTGCTTCTGGACTAGCCAACTCTTAGATAAATTATCAATATTATCTTTGGTGAGCTGAATACCAATTATGGATTTTCACTGCCTTTACCACAAGCCACAACCTTGCGGGCTAGCCAACTCTTCACTTTTAAAGATATGGCGAGTCGAAAACCATACAATTTTCGGCAAATTGCAAGCCATCAACGGATTTGAGACATCTTTACCAAGAGCCGTTTGCTCTCGGATTAGCCAATCCTTTTGTGGGTTAGACATGGCGGACTGATAACCATTTTATTTCGTTCTAAGTGAGAAAAAAAATTTTAAAATTTTGGCTAAAATGGGGGTACTAGATGGTACGTTTGATTAAATTCGCTAGAATTCCCCCCCACACTTAGAACTGAATATTGCCCTCAATATTCAAAGTACCGGTTGTTAAACCAGCACTTAGAACGTGAAAGGGAAATACTAATAGCCATTTATTTTATATACACACTTTTTTTTTTTTTTTTTTTTTTTTTTTTTTGAAATTTCCATATATACAACATGTGGGGCATCTCCCCCACACTAGGGTGGTAGAAAATAGAAAGAAGTCAGAAATATGGGTGAAAACCCATATGGTGCTTGAGTTTTTGATCACCGAGTCACTAGCTTGACTCGATCCCCGCATTCATTGGTCCTTGGGGAAAGTTTGAAGATCCGGGACAACCATGGATGGTATGTCCTCTCCAAAGTAATGTTTCAACCGATGATCATTCACTTTAAAGTTAGGTCCGTTAGCTTGAGATAACTCAACGGTACCATATGGATAAACGTTTGTGATAGTGAATGGACCAGACCAACGGGATTTTAGTTTACCCGAGAAAATCTTCAATCTTGAATTGAAAAGAAGGACTCGGTCACCAACGTTAAAAACGCGGTTCTTAATTTTTGAGTCATGGAGCTTCTTTGTTTTTTCCTTGTAGATCAAAGAGTTTTCATAGGCTTGATCACGAAGTTCATTCAATTCATTTATTTGAACTTTTCGGTGATCACCCGCTGTCTGAAGGTCAAAGTTTGCATGCTTGAGGGCCCAGTAGGCTTTGTGCTCAAGCTCAATCGGTAGATGACACGCCTTTCCGTACACAAGCTTGTATGGAGTACACCCGATGGGTGTTTTGTAAGCTGTACGAAAGGCCCAGAGTGCGTCATCTAGCTTATCCGACCAAGATGCACGATTTTCTCCTACGGTCCTTTCTAAGATTCTTTTAATACCACGATTTGAAACTTCCACTTGCCCACTTGTTTGGGGGTGATACGCGGTAGAAAGACGGTGTGTAACACCATACTTTTGCATGACTTTGTCAAACTTGTCATTGCAGAAATGCGTACCACGATCACTGATTATAGCACGTGGAGTTCCAAAACGAGCAAAAAGAGATTTCAAAAATTTCACAACAACTCGGGCATCATTTGTGGGTAAAGCTTTCGCTTCAACCCATTTTGACAAATAGTCAACAGCCACGAGTATGTATTTGTTTCCTCGAGATGATGGAAATGGCCCCATAAAGTCAATGCCCCATATGTCAAAGATTTCACAAACTTGAATGACATTTTGTGGCATTTCATTTCTTTGTGAAATATTCCCGTAACGTTGACAATCGTCACAAGCTTTGACTATTTCCTGGGCATCCTTGTAAATTGTGGGCCAATAGAAACCGGAATCAAACACCTTTTTGGCGGTGTAGTTGGGATTATGATGTCCCCCAGTAGGTCCAGAATGGCAAGCCTTGAGAATATCGATGGCTTCCTGACCATAAACACACCGCCGGATGACTTGATCCGCACAGATTTTAAACAAGTAGGGGTCGTCCCAGAAATAATGTTTGACATCCTTGAAGAACTTATTCTTCTGTTGGGACGACATCCCTTTCACAACAAAGTTACCCGCATGGTAGTTTGCAAAGTCGGCAAACCATGGGGTAATCGAATCTCCACGAAAGGTAACCGCGTTGAGTGTTTCGAGAGGAAATGTTTCATTGATTTCCTTTTTCTCGAACACATCTTGGTGAGGGTTTTCCAATCGGGACAGATGGTCAGCAGCTAGGTTCTCAGCTCCTTTTTTATCACGTATGGTGATATCAAATTCTTGCAGGAGGAGAACCCAACGGAGTAATCTCGGCTTTGCATCTTGTTTTGCAAAGAGATATTTGAGAGCCGAGTGATCTGTATACACTACGCATTTGGTTAAGATTAAGTATGGCCGAAACTTCTCAAAGGCATACACCACAGCCAACAATTCTTTTTCTGTAGTGGTGTAATGAGTTTGAGCTTCAGTCATAGTTTTACTTGCGTAGTGGATAGGCTGAAAATGTTTAGCTTTTCGTTGCCCCAGGACTGCACCGATAGCAAAATCACTTGCATCGCACATGAGTTCAAACGGCAAGTCCCAGTCGGGGGCAACCAAAATGGGTGCTTCAGTAAGCTTTTTCTTTAGAGTTTGAAAAGCTTCAACGCACTCAGGAGAGAAGATAAAAGGAGCATCCTTTTCAAGGAGATGAGTCATAGGCCGGGCGATTTTAGAAAAATCTTGTATGAATCTACGATAGAAACCGGCATGACCCAAAAAACTCTGAATACCTTTGACGGTAGTGGGATGAGGTAATTTACTGATGACATCAACTTTAGATCTGTCAACCTCAATCCCACTCTTGGAAATCTTATGGCCGAGGACAATGCCCTCTTTAACCATAAAGTGACTCTTCTCCCAATTTAGACAGAGATTGGTGTCTTTACACCTTTTCAACATGTTTTCTAAATTGGAGAGACATGCTTGGAACGAATCCCCAATGACCGAGAAGTCATCCATAAAGACCTCCATCGTTTTACCGATCATGTCGGTGAATATGGCCATCATGCACCTTTGGAACGTGCCCGGAGCATTACATAAGCCAAAAGGCATACGTTTATAGGCAAAAGTTCCATAAGGGCATGTAAAGGTAGTCTTTTCTTGATCTTGCGGATCAATGGGAATTTGAAAGTAACCCGAGAAACCGTCAAGGAAACAATAGTACTCGTTTCCCGCTAATCTCTCAAGCATCTGGTCCATGAAGGGTAGAGGAAAATGGTCTTTACGGGTGGCATCATTTAACTTGCGATAGTCAATGCAAACACGCCACCCTGTAACCAATCGAGTTGGAATCAACTCATTTTCTTCATTTGTGACAACAGTAATGCCACCCTTTTTAGGAACGCAATGAATGGGACTAACCCAAGGACTATCCGAGATAGGGTAAATCAATCTGGCATCAAGAAGTTTGAGAACCTCTTGTTTGATAACCTCATGAATTTTAGGATTTACCCTTCTTTGATGTTGAACTGCCGGTTTAAAATCATCCTCCATTAAAATCTTGTGAGTACAAAATTCAGGGTTAATACCCTTGATGTCGGAGAGCTTCCAAGCAATTGCTTGCTTGTGTGACTTCAAAACTTTTATGAGAGCAGTCTTTTCATCCTCACTCAAATCCTTAGCAATTATGACGGGTAATTTATCATCACCCTCCAAAAATGCATACTCGAGATGAGGTGGTAAGTCCTTAAGTTCGACCTCAGGAAATTCATCGGTTTTCTCAACTGATTTGATTTCCTCTTTATGAAGTTTTTGTGGAAGAACAGGAGGAAGAGAGGGATCTTCATTTAACATTTTCTCAATGAGAAGGATATCCCCCTCCAGGTCAATCTCTTGGTTATCAATTCCATCGGGAACCGAATCACTTTTGAGAAAGGCCTCGATTTCCTCTAAGATGAAGTCACTTCCCTCAAACGGAGTGAGAGAAGGAGAAGAATTGGCGATTATAGGTTCAGAAGATGGAGTGGGATCACCACTCGAAGAATTATGAACATAACCAAGAACTTCTTGAGAGTACTCCTCTGAAGCAACATCAATGACATCTATTCGGTTAACCGATTCAGAGTCATAATTTGAGGAGTACCTCGAAATTTGATCGAGGTTAAAAGTGACTGCTTCATTATCCACACGAAGAGTTATTTTCTCTTCGAAAACATCAATTAGAGCACGGCCCGTCCTTAGGAATCCTCTTCCAAGAATGAGAGGAACCCTTGGATCAGCATCAAATTCGACAACAACGAAGTCAGCCGGAAAATGGAACTTTCCTAGTTTCACGAATACATCTTCGGCAATGCCGAGTGGACGAGTGATAGAACGATCTGCAAGCTCAAGAGTCATGCAGGTAGGAGTAAGCCCAGGAAGAGAAAGTTTCTTCCATACTGAATTAGGCATCAGGTTAATGCTAGCGCCAAGATCGGCCAAGGCGAAGCATTCACCCATTCCTGGAAAAACACACGGAATGAGAAATTTTCCAGGATCTCCAAGCTTCTCGGGAAGCTTCTTTAAAATTGCTGCAGAGCAATTCTCGTTTAAAGGAGTTTTTGCCATTTCGTATAATTTTTCCTTGTTACTTAACAAGTTCTTGATCATTGATGCAAATTTGGGCATCATGATGATAGCATCCGCAAGGCTTATGTCAAAGTGCAAATCTTGAAAGATTTGATAGAACTTGTCCATTTGGTGACTAGCCTTTTCACGGAGCTTTTGCTCATTGAGTCGTGATGGATAAGGTATTGAAGGTTTGGATTTAGGGATCTCAACGGGAGTTGCAACAGATTCAAAGACAACTCCAGGGTTGAGTTTGGTTTTTGGTATATCCTGAGGTTGGACGTTTTTGGTACCTCCGTTATTAGTAGGAAGTACATTGTCCTTGGTCACCTCAGGTTCACGTTCCACTACCTTAGGAAGAGAAGAAGCGGTAGTGGGAATCTCGGGTCCATCATAAGCTTTGCCACTGCGTGTGGTGATAGCTTTAAGTTCACCCTTTGGGTTGACCACAGTATTACTCGGGAGACCTCCCGAGGTAGAAGGTGGAGTGAGATGGCTTATGAGACTAGAAAGCATATTCTCGATGTTGCTTTGAGATTGTTCCATTTTGTTGTTTGTAGCCATAAGCTCACTCTTCAGCTCATTACCTTGCTTGGTTATTGTAGATTGTAAATCATTCCTCAAAGTGAAGATTTGATTTTGCATTGCCTTTAGTTTGGAATCATTAACCTTGATATAGTTATTGAGTTCACTTGAAGGCGGTTCTTGGTAATGAGGAGCTGAATACCCTTGATTACCCCTTGGGGGTGGGTATTGATTGATCGGGGCATGAAATTGATTTTGCGTGTTTTGCCCTCTTTGCTGATTAGGATTAAACCTATTTGGATTGTTGGGTTGAGGAAATCCGGGTGGTCCATTTTGAGGACGGTAGTTTGGATCCACTTGAGGACGGTATTGGTTACCTCCTTGGTTGGAACTACCGGCTACTTCATTAATTTCAAATGTACCATCGGTGGCAGTACAATTATAGTATGCATGTGGACCACCACAAGTGACACAAACTTCAACCTTTTTGACTTCAGCAGGTTAAGAAGGTTGCGGAGAAGAGGGAGAGGAAACTTTCTGTGTGGTGAGAACCAAGGATTTTATAACCTTCGTGAGTTCGTCAAGTCTAGCATCGGTGCTAGACTGACCCACGGATGAAGAGGTAGAAGGACCAACACTCATTTGGGAAACAACCGGTTTGCTTCGTGGAGTGCGGACCTTAGACTTGTTCTCAATGATTGCTAAAGCATCCTTTGTGGTTCGATTCAAGAAATTTCCTTCAGCGGAGGAATTGAGAGATTCTTGATCAGCTGAGCTCACACCATTGTAGAAAGTGTCGAGTTGCATCAACTCAGAGAAACCATGATGCGGACATTTGCGAAGCATTTCTTTATAACGATCCCATGCTTCACTAAATGATTCATCGAATTTTTGTGTAAATTTCATGATTTCGTTTTTTAGACTTGTGGTTTTGGAAGGTGGGAAAAATTCATTCACGAACTTCTTAACCAAATCTTCCCATGTTACAATCGATCGAGGGGGTTGTTTATCAAGCCAAATCCGGGCAGCCCCATCGATGGAAAATGGGAAAAGAAGAAGTTTGATTGCCTCTTCAGGGACATTTTTGCATTTGATGGTAGACGTGATTTTGTTAAACCATCGAATGTGATCTTGAGGATCGTCCCTTTCAAAACCATAGAATTGACGCGAGGTTACAAGATTTATTAACCCCGTCTTGAGTTCAAAATTTTCGGCCACGATGGCCGGAACAACGATAGCATCTCCGTAACCCTCGATGGGTGCTTGGAGAAGCTCATTCATAGTCGGCTCAGCCGCCATGAGAATAGGAATAGCACGAACCTCGGGTTCGACTATTGAAGAAGAACGTCTACGTCTACGACCTCGTCTTCGAGGAATGTTGCCAAGCTCACGTAACGGGCTCGTAGACCTAGAAGAACGCGTGCGCATGCACTAGAACACAACTCTAAGAAGCCTCAGAGTCGAGAGAATTATGAAAAAGGAAGGAAGATTCTTTTTATTTTTGAAAAGTGAAAATGAAAATAAATCCAATTAAATCAAGATCGAGAGAAAACACAAGCTAACTTAAACCAATAATCAACAAGCGTACGGTAGCTCTCTAAAAGATAAACGCACAGAGTGGCGGAGAAGCAAAGGTGGGCAATTAATGCGCCTTAAAAACCCGCTTCTTTCAGTCCGACAATTTAATGTCAGACTATCCTAGAACCTCCGTTAGAGTTTGTTTATCAATTAAAGGTGAGCCGATATTCGCAAGTGATACAAAGGCAAGTTTTAAATCTTTGGTTTGGGAACTTATTATGGTCGTACCCCCAGTTAGGTAGTACTCTGTCTTGGTTCTCGATGGTAATTTTTTATGTTATTTATTATTAACAAAGAAAACAGAAAATGTTTTTGGGTTTTTAATTTTTATATGATATATATATATATATAAAAGAAAAGAAAAATATTTTTGTTTTTTATATTGTTTTTGAGAAATAAGAACTTCTTGAAAGAAGGATCTCGAATCACTAATCGCTTGAACTTAACACAAAAGTCGCAGCACACCTCCCCGGCAGCGGCGCCAAAATTTGGTCCGTGTGTGAGTATATATAAATAAATATAGTATCGTGCACACGTGATACCTTGGGAAATAACAAGTCAAACCTTAGGAAAAGTCAAACTTGCAAAACCCGTGAATGTGATGTGTGTGATACCGGGCAAGTGATCACCCGGGTCGTGTCCCAACGAGATGTGAATAGGCCATTTGTGGAAAGCTTTGGATTAGAGTGATTGATGATTTAGAGTGCTTTTGATTTTGCTTTGTTTTAACAATTCTAAATAACAAATTTAAATCAGATATGCACAACAAAAGTAAACGCGACTTAATTAACTTAAAAACGTGCAACGAAAAATCTAAAAAGGACTAAAAAGTAAAATTTATGAAATTTAAAACCTAAAAATGTAAAATTACTAAAAAATTATTTTAAAACTTAAATTATATTTTTTTACACTT
This sequence comes from Artemisia tridentata subsp. tridentata, assembly GCA_021014915.2. Taxonomy (NCBI): domain Eukaryota; kingdom Viridiplantae; phylum Streptophyta; class Magnoliopsida; order Asterales; family Asteraceae; genus Artemisia; species Artemisia tridentata. The sequence continues at coordinate 106,193,293 of CP139507.1, read as the reverse complement.
TTTATTTAATTATTTCTAATTATTAATTATTTAATTACTAATTAAACTAATTTAAATTATAAAAAATACTAAATGAGCTAAGAAAAATCTAAAACTTTTTTTAAAAATATTATTAAGTAAATAGAAGCTAAGAAAATTATAAAATTGAAATTTACTTAATTAAAATATAAAAAGATAAATTCTATTAAATAGAAGCTATCACTATTTTTCTATTTTTGATTTTCTTAAGGACTAAAAATGAAATTATATTTTTCCTAGATTAAAAATGATAAAAGAAAATTATGAAAATTGGATTTATATTTTTCTGATTATTTTTCTATTTATTATGATTTAATTACTATTTTAAACTAATTAAAAAGATTAAAAATACTAAAACTATTCAGAAAATTATGAAAATTTACAGGTAAATCTAAAATATTATTAAAAAGCTAGGAAAAATAAAATGGAAAGCTGACTAAGCCAAATAAGCAGATTTGGGCAGATAAGCAGTTTGGAATAAGCCCAAAAATAAGCAAATAAGCACACAAATTCACCAAATGCTCAGAACATGTTAAGCTAACTTAAATAAGCACAGAACAACTTATTTCAAACAGCTAATCCACAAAATAAGCCAATTAAGCACTTTGACTGTATCAAGATCAATGCAGAAAACTCAGAAATACCCCCAACTTTGCAGACAGATTAAGCACACCAAATAAGCTTAGAAGCAAAATGTTATGGGGGCAAAAGCTAGCTTATATTACTGGCTATCTAAAAATACCAAAAGCCCTATCACAAACACACCAATTGAAGCCTAATTTACCCCTAGATCAGCAACTCAGAACAAGGTTCAACCCTGATGAATTTGACTTTTTCAGAAAAACTCTAAAGCTGACTTTGGTGAACTTTGATCTTGATTTATTGACTGATATTGGTGTAATAAGGTGTATTAAGACTATATTGAGCAAGGTTAACAACTTATGAACACAAAATCATGGTCATGGAATCCAAGATCATCACAGTGAACACACTAGACCAATTTAAAGATCATTTTGACTTTTTATCAAATAAGGCTTGGATTTTATTGTTTGACTGAGCTAGATGATCCTAGTATGACATGTCTTAAACAACAAACAACAACAATACAACCTGTATGCCACAGAGATCAGCAGATCCAAACACCCCTTAACAACTGATTTTCAAAGCAACACATAAATTCAAACCACAATACTGAATCAAGGCTTCATATTAACATATAACAAGACTATTTGAGCAGAAATCAACAATGATCTAAGCATGAAACACAGAAATGAACCATATGCTATATTGACTGCTATGAAGAGATACAAAGTAACTATGGATTTTAAATAACAAGCAACAAGTTTTATGGTATGAATCTACTTAAAAATAACTCAGAAACACAGAAACACAAGGATCAAGGCACATGAACAACTACAATAATGAAATGCCAAATTGCATAGAAATGCTTACAACTGAATTCCTCCTCAGTATGAACAGAGGAGTCTCACTAAGCTAGCCTATCTTTAGATAGGCCAAGAGCTTCCATTTCTCCCTTGAACTACCAAATCCACCCACTGCATCAATATCTTCACCACAGTTGACTTTTGTTGACTGTTTTTTATATTTTTGATTTTCTATTACTAATACAAGTTTTAAGGTCTCTAAAAGCTTAAATAAGCTTTATGGGAGCTTAAGTGAACCTAAGAAGTCCAGGGAACAACTACAAATAGCATCTTCCAAATTAAGATTTTTGAAATAAAAAAGAAAATTACATGAACTGATAATCAAACTGAAACTTGAATTATATTACTTTAAAACTTCAAACTTACAATATTAAAGCTGAGATTACAATTTCCTAAACTAATTTGGACTGAAAAACATTTAAGCATAAATTCGACATAATAAAAATAAGCTAAAAATTACACACTTGGCTTCCTTGCTTCTCTTTCTTTTATAGCTGAGAATTAGGGTTTAGGGACACCTTCTGAGCAAATCCCACTTGAAATCTTGGCCATTGGATCCTTTTTAGCCGTTGATTGGATTTTGGCGCCAAAAACTGATAATCACTTTTTCTGATAGCTTGAAAACCAAGAAGATGCATTTAATGCATTTTGGAGTTTGGTGGGGGGATTGGATAACAAGGACAAGGTTGGTGAGTTGGAGGTGAGGGGGGGGGGTGGTCTTAGTTTGCAGAGGTGAGTGGGAGAGGGTGAGAGTTTTTTATTTAATTGTGGGAGGGAAGGGGATTGTTTGACCGAAGGTTGACCCGGTCTTAGCTAAGAAAGGGGGTTGGGTCGGGTTGGATAAGGATTGGGTTGGGCTTGGGTTAAGAACTTGGGCTGGGGTTAAGGAATGATGGGTTGGTTTGTTTATTTTATTTTTGGGTTAAGCTTGGATCCGGTTTGGTTATTAGTTAAACATAGGGACCAAACTTGTAATTTCTGAAATTATGAGGACCAATCTTGCTTATCTTCCAAAACACACCAAGGGTAAATCCTGCCATGTTTCCATAATCCAAGAACCAAAATTGCACTTTTCTATTTTTTTTTAAAATTCCCAGGGATCATTTTTGACAGATTTCAAACTTGAGGGACCAAAGATGTAATTTATCCAAACTTTTCACCAAAGGACTAAATATGATAATTTATGATTTAAAAAGGACCTTTGGTGATTTTTCTGACAAAACAAATGCTTAGGGACTAATTTTGACAAGGTTTGAAACTTGAGGGACTGAAACTGCCAATTTTGCAAACTTTGTTCGTTTTTCAACTGTTTTTAAACATTTTGCATTTAAAACATATAAAACACAATCCCTGGGATATTTTCAGTATTTTGATGCATTTCTGAGTGTTTTTGAATGTTTTGGCAGTTCAGATGAGACAAAAATGATGAGTATTTAGACACTCATCAGACGGTACCACTAAATATAGAACGGTACAGTTATATTTAACAGTACCGTGGGGTATTTAAAGGTACCGTGCATGTGTCTGTCTATTTTCAGAATTGGGTCATTTTCATAAATTCGTATAAAATCAACCGTAAGTCCATAGGAGTTGTGCCATCTATCGTTTTAAACGTAATTGAGTCTATTTTCATTTAAAAAATATCTTTATGAATTGTTTCTAAGTGAAAATATATTAGAGTCCTTGATTTGTAACGAAAGATCCTTTTAATTATGCCGTTTGCGCAAATTTTTGGCCAAAATGAAAAAAGGAGTTTCAACTTTTGAACATTTATGTATTTTCAAAGTAACTTGGTAAAAATGTTTAAAATGGGGAGGAAACAAATTCATTTGAAAGAAAATAAATAAAGTCAAGCTAGGTATACATTGTTATACTTAATACACAAAATGACGATAAGTATTTTTGTATGTTACGCAAAATGGTTATTTGTTTTTCTTTGTGTCCTACCACTGTTAGTTAATATTTTTGAGTGCTTATAGTTATCTTTAGTTGAGCTAATTATATCTATAATCACAAGCGTTTTACATGCCTTGTTACTATGTGTTGATTATTAGTTTTCCGGTTTATGCGTCAATAGGACTTAGACTAGATTTCTTGCACTAAGTTGCTTAATTGATTTTGCATTGCATATAGTCATAGACCAGTTTTCTTGCATATGTGTTTTCGACATCTTGTAAGTTTTAAGATGCTTTAGTAACCTTCTTAGGAATGGAAACTAAGTTGGTTGATCATGTGCATCGAAATATATTGTCTTACACAATTATTTTTCCAAAGGTTTAAGTGTAAAAAATATATCACCTCAAAATATTTAACACTTTCATTAAATCCGTAACATGATCTCTAAAACATTACATCCTTTTGTCTTGCTTGACCATGGGTTGTCTAAACAAGATAAAAGATCATATTAATACATTAGTATTTAAGTAAAAGAAAATGTATTAAACTTGCATTGATCTAACACACACACAAAATGTTTTAAACATTTAGTATTTTACGTATGTTGTATAAAAATTGTTAAGATAATTATTTTATACTCATGATATGTCGAAAACTAAGAATATTATACTTAATAATATAAATAGTTTTTTCGCAAATAAACATAAATGACAATATCGAAGTAGTAAGTTAATATGTCATTAACCTCACACATACAACTAGTATTAGAATAAATGGAACACATTCCTTAAAAATTTATTTTCTTTTTAAAAGGAGTAATCGTGAGGGTCAAGAAAGATTTCGAGTACATATCAATTCATTATTCAAATTATGATTGATATCATCATCGAATTTAATTGACAAGTTTTCGAGTATGGATATGAAATTGGAGTCATTATTTGTCTAGCTTCAAGATAACATCAAAATATAACAAAATATATTATCTTGAATCTACATGCTCAATCACACTCGGTTGTTATGAAAATAATAACTTCCTCTCAAGACGAAAATAATATGCATCGGATCATAACTCACACTTGTATTGAAGATGTCATATTGAGTCTTCTTGTCCAATGGTTGTGTTCCAAACATTAAACTAATATGTTTAAAAGATGCATAAAATACACAACTAAGTAGGATTGACAACTTGGATGTTTCATCCGAAATATACAAGTAATTTACATTGCAATGCAATTAGTAAATGTGTCATTTCTGAAAAACCAAACACGAGCAAACAAACAACATATGTAAACTTTTCTCATGAACGACTCAACACTCAAAATCACATGTCAAGTAAAAGTGTCACACATAATACGTTATTAACTATTATGTACGACATCAATCTTCGCGAAAATCACATGTATTTCTCTTATCAAAAGATTGACAAAGGATAATTTATATCATATGCATCTCATTCCCTTTGTAACATGAATGGTTGTGTTACAAGAGAATACATTGCATCTTGTTAACAAATATAGGATATTAGATTTGAATAATAACCCAATACAACATGTGTCATTGCATAAACAAGTAAAATTGGCCATACACTAAAATACTTGTTTTACTAATCATTCGTAAGAGTGATAAGTTTCCTCTTAGAAAAGTATATTTGTTGAAATATACAATATGTCTCATTTCAATCATACATCATATAATACTCACAAGATCTATTGAGGTAAGTAACCTTTGCTAGATTCTTTTCTCAAGATATGCAAAAGAAGCATTCTTGAAACACACTCGATGTAGTAGATTCTACATTGTATCACATTAGAGCATCTCTTGGTTCTAGAAAACCAAATAAAGTTAAAATAACATGTAACAACTCAACAAACAAAGATGTTATCCAAGAGATCATAAAATGCACCATCTTCACCAAATAACCTCTAAATCTCAAACACGAAATTAAAACATTTTGCTTGCCTTTGTTAGGAGTTGTGTAAGACATGTCATCTTCTTAACCGAATTTCAAAATATGGTTAGTTGAGTCATATTAGGCCATGTATTAGCGAAATAAGCTAATATCATCTTTGCTATACTTCAATAGGCAAATATAGGAATTTGAATTTTTCTAACATGAGAATGACTACTGGAGAACCTATCGCACTAGAAATTCAATTTGACCTAACGGTTGAATTGCTTCTAGGAGAGAAGTTGGGTTCGTGGTATAACCCGTAAAAATGGTCGTGTTTAGCCTGAATTGAGCACCACTAGTGATAGTCTCATACTCATTCTCTAACTTGAAAATTTTTCATGCCTACATTTGACTAAAGATAGTTTACATCGGTGAACTTTATCTCCCGCTAGGATTTCATTTTGAACAAGTAGTAATTAGGATCCTCCTTAGCGAACCTAGATTATTTGCATCCCACATATTTGTTTCAAAATGATAACATGTTCTCGTAAGATATGATTGAATGTCTTCATGATCTTAAATGCTAAATGATTATCATGTTTTGCATTATGTTTGCATTTATTCCTTATGTGCATTTTACATGATTTTCTTGTAAATTTTGCACCCACACTATGTCATTTTAACACATAATGAATTAGGTATGCCTATCACTATGAACTCTTAGACGTCATATAGTCATACACTAGTGTCAAAACCTATTAGTTAAAGTAGTCGCGAAATTGTCCTAATTCCTTGGTCATCATTTCGCTTTCTTCCAAGTAATACACCCTTTGTCATGGGGAGGTTAGATACAAACCTAGTAGAACTCGGAGTAGGTTTGAAAACTTAAAAATTTCATCCAAAATATTCAAGTAAGTTTAACTTGCGATCGCAATTGTTAAATGTCATATCCAAAACATCATATTCAAGACTTTTAACAACATATGTTAAAACGCTCATCCAAAAGCTAAAAGGTAACATCAACCTTCGGGTGACAAAGGACTCACGAGTTACTACATAAGTGATTAGTAGTTCCTTTCATTCTCGTGTGAATATACACTTCTTAAGACCAAGTATATTCATTTCCGTTAGTTCCTCTTATCCCCATAGGTTTGTCATCGTGGTTTGTCGTCAAGCTCACCTCATAGATAATGAGGATCGAACTTATCCATTGGTTTTAGGGTAGAAAACAAACGTACCATCCTATCTCGCCAAGAGTATGTTGATACTCTCTTTCTTCCGAATCTCGTCTTATGACTATCTAAATATTTCATTGGAAATATTAAAGTCATCCTTCAAATCCCTCTAATGACTACTTAAATATTTCCTTGGAAATACTAAAGTCATCTCTTCTCGTCTAGTCTCGTCCATCTCGTAAAAAGAATTTATTAGGTGTAAATTCTCTCATTGTGTCTAAAACTCTCACTAAATCAGCGAGGTTTATTCGTCAAATCCTCTCACGCTTCCAATGACAACTCAAATATTTCATCCAAAATATTTAAAGTAAATTTAATTTGCGAAATGCAATTAAATGTCATTTCTCGAAAAAACAATGAACTCGATCAATGTTCGTCGAATCCCACTGGATTCATTCCTAAAAGGAATTTATTTGGTATAAATTCCGTTAATCTAAGGTCCAGAAAATTCACAAAATATGTGAAATTTCTTTGTCGAAAATCAAATTCTGGGTCAAAACTGACCTCAACAGGTAACGATACCCTTAAATAAGGGATGGTACCGCTAAATTTAACGGTACCGTCGGACCGTTATCTGCTGAGACAGCTTATTTTGTTTTCAATTCTTAGTTTCAAAAGCACCATCAAAACCCACTCGCTGTAGTCTTGAACCATAACCGTCTCCTATCTGAATAGATTGTGCCTATCTTTTGATTCCTTAGCTTTTTTCACTTTCACTTCCGCAACCATATGTTTGGTTACTTTCGTATCCATCATCTTCTAAACTTATCTACAATTCTCAACCTTCGTTCTACACTACCAATGCTTCTGCATCCCACTCATCTTCCACACACTTCAAGCGAAGAATCGCTAGGATATGTTGTGATAACCTTTCTTCATCAACATAGTTTCTTCTATCAAAGATAACTCTACCAAAACCCCATCACCAACTCCACAACCTTGAAGATTCTATCTTCTTAACCCTTAGCACACTTCCACATAATCACATGCCTCATCATATGAATGTTCTATGAATATTCACAATGATTGAGAAGAGCTACGTGACTTCAAAGGTGAAGTTTATTGTATGCTATCCACCACTTGTCATGACGTTACTAAGCTCATCGCTTCCGTCAACATTTGTTCTCCTCTTTATTTTTTATTATTTTTCAACACATCTTGTCTGGATGGTCATCGATTAAGGGGGAGCGAAAACACACTCATATAGTCCTTCGCCAAACACTCTCAAGAACACACAAATGTGGTTCTTATTCCCTAGAATTCTCTACTAAAACACTCACCTCCTAAGTACCCACTACTTAGCAAAACCTCAGTCACAAAACCATAATCGGTTCTAGCTTCCTAACCTCTATTCTTTGTGACCACCTAGATATTTGTTCTATACAAACACCTTCAACCCTCACATTAATATCATTCATCATCACACTCAACCTTTACAACTAAACTTCACTCTTGATAGTGATATTTAGTTTAAGAACCTTCAACCCATCGATCATTACACTCAAACCTCACAACTATCCTTCAATCTTGATAGTGATAGTTAGTTCAATAACCTTCAATCCTCACGATCATTATACCCAATGTGTATAAACTACACAATCACACAAAATCCTTCATACACAAAATCATCTCTAACTCACAACTAAGATCATCCAAAACTAGAATTCTAGAACTTCGTTACCTCAACCCTGTTAGAGATATTCGCCCAAAATCCTGTTAGGATCACATGCACATTTTCTTTTTCTCCTTTGAAATATATCATACATCTCATTGTCAGTGCAAACGATATATTAATCTAAATCGTCTTTTCCCACCTTTTCTCAAAGGTCAAATCCAACACTTCCCATCTTATGGAATCATTTCCATTCGCATCTAGGTGCATATCGTTCTCATTTTCATTTTTTTTGGTATATCTTCTATTGAGTCTACTTTATGGCATGACTTGTCATAATAGTAATTATTTAGAGTATGTCTTATCAACAAACTATCATTAACACCATTCATCTTAGGAAGATGATTATGTTGTTCAAAAGGTTTGTTAGAACATGCCTTCCGAATGACAACTTGGAAGAAGTCATTTTATGTGTGTTACACCCCGTGCCCGATTAGACCAAAAATTAAAACTTTTTGAGCGCAAACGACTCAACTTAACATACATTCTATTACTCTTTTGACTATTTATAAAAATCCATAAACATTCAGACCATGAGACTATTTTTAAATAAAACTAGACTCAATTACCTTCAAAATGCCGGGTGGCACGACCCTTGACGACTTACGGTTTAAAAGTTATGATTTTTCAAAGATTGCCGAAAGCTGCCGAAAAATCACCCATACGATCGGCATGCTCCCACATCTGATTCGGATGGGCTGCAACCGATCGGCAGGAACCTCCAACCGATCGGTTGGAGGCTACTGACCTCCCGGAACTACTTCCAAGTCCCATACTTGAAAACCCGACCTCCCGAACTCGATATTTCACCAAACCTTCCAGAATTACTTAATATATCATTGGGCTCATTTTCATACAAAAACATTTACCGTTTGACCCTCGGAATAGTACTTTACAAGTTGACGGGTTTTGCACCAAAACCCGTTTTGACCCATTTACACTACAAACCACCTTTACCACTTCATTTGCCCACCAAACTTAAACAACATCATTAATATATCATAATGAAATGTTTCCATAATCATTTGACCCGTTTACAACCCAAAATGGGTATTGATGCGTGGTTTTGCGACCTTACAACAGGTTTTACCTCTCGAGGGATCTCAAGAGGCTTACAACCTCTCCAGGCAGTGTACCTAACCGATGTAGTATAGTGTAGTGGTAAGTACGGGGGATTGATCGTTCTCCACAGGGAATAGTGTCGTTAGGATTGAAAAACTACTTTAATAGGTCTAAGGGTGAAGGAAGATTCTTTTTGTATTTTTATAATTTTTTATAAAAGCAAGTAAAATCTCGGGTTTGAAGGAGTGGGCGGAGTTAGTTGCAAGTCAACTAACCCAAATAACTACAAATGCAAATAAAATAAAATAACTGAAAATGAAAAGAGTTGTGAAACTTATGTGGAGAGAAATGTGTTTACTTAGATTTCCTTACTCCCTAACTATCTTTTACCGGTTGATTAGTGTGTATTAATTGCGTGGATGACGGGTGTATTCCTTAATACCAATCGTGGGGTTGCGTACGTACTTCCCCAACTCTACAAGCTCCTACTTCACTCCTATGTCGAGCTGGCTAGGAAGCTCCTAACATGGGATCACTAGAATTCGCTCATGCATTAAATACAACCATAAAAACCTTAGTACGCATTGGTTCATGTTTCTTAAGACGTTCAAGCAAGTTACCGAATAGGAAGTTAGCCAGTTTTCTTAAGCCTAACATCGATAAACAATCATCCAATACAATTAATAACACACTAATAACCAATAATCAATAGCTAGGTTTCATTAGATCTAAGCAAACACAAGATAAATCTAGCCTAGCATGTTAATCAAAAGACAAGAACAAGATATAATCAAACAACACATAGACATATTGATTGATTAAATGATTACTTATCTTCAATTAAACATGGGAGATCCAAGGGTATGAAAACCCTTAAAAATGGCAGAAATTCGTCTTTAGGGTTTCTCCTCACAAAGTTGCACACTAATGACAAAAAATTGCAAAACTATATATAGAGTTTAAGGGCTGACGGCGTCACGTTATAGAACTTGACGCCGTCACCTCGCCGTGTCTAGGGTTCCCGGATGGCCTTCTTGACGCCGTCCCTCTTTAAGTTAAACCGTGATGGCCTTGATCACTTCAAAGGGTGACGCCGTCAGATTTTCCATTGTAAAATTCTCTGGCTTATCATGAGTAATTTTCATATCCACCTTTTTTGCCAAGCCATGACGCCGTCAAGAGCAATCCCTGACGCCGTCAAAGGTACTTTTCCAGCCGATTTTGAGACTTTGTCGTTTTCTTCACTTTTATGCTCCAAAAACGTCCAAAATGCTTCCTTTTCCAGATTTCTTCTCCAAAGTACCTAAAATGACAAAAGGAACGATTTAGGGCAATATTTGATCAAATAAATACGATTTAGGGCTTAAATGACCCCCTAAAAGCGGTACACTTTTCGTCTCATCAAATATCCCTACACTTGGGATTTGCTTGTCCTCAAGCAAATGAGCTTTTCCACCAATCAAAATACAAGTTAGGGGTCATTTAACATTAATATAAAAGTAATTACAACAAATGATCGTTCCACCTTAGTCAAAACAAGCACGGAAATTATACACTAGCACCTCACATTAAGTGTTTGGATACTCTCATCTCTCGGGTGTTGTAAATATATATATGAAAATGAAGAAATATCACTCATTACCTGTCATAGCAAATAGATTACCATAGGCTTGGGAAATGATCAAAACCTCCACCACATTGGCGTAAGCACCTAGGATAAACTATCAAAGAGGTCTTTTAAGGGTTGTAACGTTAGGTGTAGGGATAAGGAAAACACGGTTTGTTGGATAAGGATATTTTTACTGGTGGCAAGTCAATCATCTTGGTCAATTACATGCAGAATGAGGCGTTGCTAAGCCAAGACTCGACTCAACTTAAACTAATCACGAACTAATAAACATAGAACAAAACAAAACATAAATAAAAGATAGAGGCGGATGGTAGTCCGTATGCTTTTTCTTCACTTTTTTTTTTTTTTTTTTTTTTTTTTTTTTTTTTTTTTTTTTTTTTTTACATACACTCTTGCCCTACCATCCAAAACAATACATCACTAGGGATTCTTTGTACCATCCCTACACTTGAACTTTTACATACTTTACATAAAATTATTCTAATGACTCGAATCAAGATAATCGAAACATTTGGAGTACTTTAAAATATTAACGTACATATGGGGGTAATAAATGATGTTCTTCCCCATTACTCCATTACACTAGTACTTTACCCATAAGTCCCAATCGTCCCAAAACAATATGTACAAGGATATGACTCGACTTAGCAACCATGTAATCAATTAGATAATTAACTAAGGGTTTAAACAAATGTTGTCACAATAATGCACTAAAGATGAGTGCACACAAGGTAGGCTAAGGCGATTTGGGTGTACATTTAAGTGGGGTGTAAACAAATTCTTCCTTTAAGTAAAATGCTTAAAGGTCGAAACGAAAAGATAGGCTCTTAGGGGTGTACTAGGGGTATCGTGTACCAAAAATGGGTACAACGCAAAGGTGTGTGGGAGAATTACTTGACCAATGTAGCCAAAGTAATTATAACAAAAACACAGGTGTAAAACAATGGGTTAATCCTAATGCATCTTATCATGTAGTCAATCCTAGCTACACGAATGTAGTCTCACTAGCGGTCTCGGTATGCATCACAAACGCAAGTTCTAGAATCTATAAACTACCGGTACACTCATAAGCACCAACAATGAATGCTTTTTCCTAAAGATCTAAAGGCGAACCTCACATATTTGGGGTGGAAATTTTTGAGTGGTATGGTTTTTGTGCTAGTCATACAATTCCCTATCCATGAGACGCTTATTAAAATCAAAGTTTCACTCCTATATGTTGTAAAAAAATTTAAATTTGGTGCTAAAATTGCCCTAACCAATATTTCTCTTGGCTTTATTACACATTCACTATTAAACAAAACAAAAATCAAGCGAAGTTGTAGTTTCTAAGGCATCCTAATTTACCCTCCCTACACTTAATCCGAACATTGTCCCCAATGTTCTAGACAAAAGATGTAAAAGTAAAAATAAATGAGAATGGAAGAAACTAATACTCCCCTGATTCGCTCGGTATGGATGATGTGATAATATGGTTAAATCTCCCTCCAAGAGAATGAACATGATAAGCTTCACTCCAGAAATATAATCATCCTCTTGATGTGTTGCACGTACATCTTCTTATCCAATAATACCTGTAACCAACAAACACAAAAACCAAAGCATCAAACCGAACAAAGAAAAACCACAACTAGATGTATTTCCAGACTTAGAAATAAAAACAAAACGAAGCAATAAAAGGATAGGATACTTGCGGGATGACTTACAAATAGGGACTCATAAAACATGTCCACAAGTATTGACACATAAACAAGATAGAATACATGCTAATCATGAATTGTGAATTTTCCATGTTCGAATTTTGTTCTTTTTAACAAAATATAAACTTTCCTACACTTTTTTTTTTTTTCTTTTTCTTTTTTTTTTTTGTAAAATACCTTTATATGCAATTAAGACGAGGTTAAAAACAAAATAAAGCATTTTCACAAATTATTCGAAACATGAAAATTTAACAATTATGATTAAGCATATATGACACAAACAAACAAATAAAATAAAAACATCAAACAATTAAAGACATGGGTTGCCTCCCAAGAAGCGCTTGTTTTTGTTCAAGTCACGAGCCTGACTCTACCCTTATTTAACAGAAATAGGGGAGGTTTTCCCTACACTTAGGATTAAGTGCGGGTGAAAGTAGCGATACACACCCTTAGGGTGGAAATATGCCACGTGAGGTGAAGGGGGTGAGTGAATGGCTTCCTTCATCCTAAAACTACCCGGATAATATTGGTTGATGGGTGGGTCGGTTCCTCTTTTGTCTCCTAGATGTAAATCTAAGGATGAAAAGTTGTGTAAAGATTGAGGTTCCGGTTCATCGACACTAGGAAATTCCCTAGAACTAAGAGTAAGGTTATCATTACAAGTATTCAAACCTATATCCTCTAGTGGTGCTTGGTCCAAGGGTTCTACCTCCATTGGAATTCCTAAAGTTTCTTCTACTTCTTCCGGGTAAGTCACGGGCGGTGTGTGTGCCTCAAGTGATGGTAGGACTTGTGGGGTACTTTGTGGGCTTGGATTATCCACCTCATCCTCCATTTTATCTAGATTACCTATGTGTTTGTTTTGTACTATGATGTTACATGAAATCCACTTAGGTATCCCAAAATAGTCATCCCCAGACAAACTTGTTTCATGATCCTTGGAATTTGTGGTCAACTGACTTGTACTAACGTTTGTTGGGTTGTCTACTCTATAATAATATTGGGCACAATCTTCAATGGCATCCCATGCTTCTTCAACATTTAATTCCCTAAGGTCCCCATTGGCAAAATCGTTAATGCACATTTGGTCATATCGGTCGACACGATCGTAAAAGATTTGGGTTAGGGATGCTAAATCGAAACTATGATGAGGGACTATTCGGAGTAAGTTTTTAAAACGAGTCCATGCATCATATATGGGTTCATCTCGATATTGGTTGAACATCAAGATGTCATTAGGGGCGAATGGATTTCGTGGTCGGTAGTATGGTGGATTCGCGTACTCCATAATGGTGAACGGAAGAGTCAATGGAAAGGTTTTTACGAACAAAGACACAAAGAAAAGATAGACTACTAGAAAGCTAATAAAAAATAAATAAAAATCTCACTAGATAGGAATCTTGTGAGTAGACCTAATAAAAATAAAATTTCAACCTAAGCAATAACTATTCCCCGGCAACGGCGCCAAAAACTTGATGCGTGGTTTTGCGACCTTAAAACAGGTTTTACCTCTCGAGGGATCTCAAGAGGCTTACAACCCCACCAGGCAGTGTACCTGACCGATGTAGTATAGTGTAGTGGTAAGTACGGGGGATTGATCGTTCTCCACAGGGAATAGTGTCGTTAGGATTGAAAAACTACTTTAATAGGTCTAAGGGTGAAGGAAGATTCTTTTTGTATTTTTATAATTTTTTATAAAAGCAAGTAAAATCTCGGGTTTGAAGGAGTGGGCGGAATTAGTTGCTAGTCAACTAACCCAAATAACTACAAATGCAAATAAAATAAAATAACTGAAAATGAAAAGAGTTGTGAAACTTATGTGGAGAGAAATGTGTTTACTTAGATTTCCTTACTCCCTAACTATCTTTACCGGTTGATTAGTGTGTATTAATTGCGTGGATGACGGGTGTATTCCTTAATACCAATCGTGGGGTGGCGTACGTACTTCCCCAACTCTACAAGCTCCTACTTCACTCCTATGTCGAGCCGGCTAGGAAGCTCCTAACATGGGATCACTAGAATTCGCTCATGCATTAAATACAACCATAAAAACCTTAGTACGCATTGGTTCATGTTTCTTAAGACGTTCAAGCAAGTTACCGAATAGGAAGTTAGCCAGTTTTCTTAAGCCTAATATCGATAAACAATCATCCAATACAATTAATAACACACTAATAACCAATAATCAATAGCTAGGTTTCATTAGATCTAAGCAAACACAAGATAAATCTAGCCTAGCATGTTAATCAAAAGACAAGAACAAGATATAATCAAACAACACATAGACATATTGATTGATTAAACAATTACTTATCTTCAATTAAACATGGGAGATCCAAGGGTATGAAAACCCTTAAAAATGGCAGAAATTCGTCTTTAGGGTTTCTCCTCACAAAGTTGCACACTAATGACAAAAATTGCAAAACTATATATAGAGTTTAAGGGCTGACGGCGTCACGTTATAGATCTTGACGCCGTCACCTCGCCGTGTCTAGGGTTCCCGGATGGCCTTCTTGACGCCGTCCCTCTTTAAGTTAAACCGTGATGGCCTTGATCACTTCAAAGGGTGACGCCGTCAGATTTTCCATTGTAAAATTCTCTGGCTTATCATGAGTAATTTTCATATCCACCTTTTTTGCCAAGCCATGACGCCGTCAAGGGCAATCCCTGACGCCGTCAAAGGTACTTTTCCAGCCGATTTTGAGACTTTGTCGTTTTCTTCACTTTTATGCTCCAAAAACGTCCAAAATGCTTCCTTTTCCAGATTTCTTCTCCAAAGTACCTAAAATGACAAAAGGAACGATTTAGGGCAATATTTGATCAAATAATCACGAATTAGGGCTTAAATGACCCCCTAAAAGCGGTACACTTTTCGTCTCATCAGGTATAAACACACATTATGCCAAACACCCCTTTAAACATGACTATAGACACTTAAACCATGTTATGACATACCGATTGACCACCAAAGTACTTTAATGACCATGACATAGACTATGACATTCGACCACATGATTACAAACCATTAATAGACCATCGGGGGTTCAACTTTGACTTGGAGCTCGGTATTCTACAACAAAGCTCCTATATACATACTACCTTCTAACCTTCCGCATATCCAATCCTTAATCCACAAACCAAACCATAGCGCTTCCAAAGAACCTACAAAACATTGATAACTATAACGGTAAGCGATTACGCTTAGTAAGTAATTGGTTAGTACATGATTAATACGTTCATCATCATATATGCATCATGAACTCATAACCATAAACACATAACTATAACGCACATAAAAACATTGAAACCTCAACACATACCTTAGGTCCATCCATGATCAAGACTAGTCCTATAACATTCCAATAACCAAGTCTCTAGGTTCATCACACCTTCTAAGTATCTATAACTCTTCTTACACTAACATTCATAAACACATAATACAACAACTTCCACATTAAACCCATAGTAACCGAATTACTTACCTTAGCTCCAAGCTATGCATATCAAGGCATCATTATCATCCTTATCACCATCATTATCATCCTATGTTAAATCATCATAACCATAATCACTTAAAACATAGAAAATAAACTATGACAATGATTTACCACAACTTAGCTCACCTCTTAACACTTCTAATTATCATATCATCATATATTGATCATATGATAATTATCCCTTAATATTATTAACTTAATTTCAATACAACTTATTCCATAATCATTGTAACATCTTTAATTAGCTTATTACCATCTTTTACCCAAATACCCAAATTAGGGTTCATAAACCCTAACTCCTTAATTAATCAATTAATCACAAGATTGAGGTTTACTTACTTGGAGGGAGGATTGCTAGGTATAAACTCTTAATCTTTGGCCTTAATCCCTACACTTGATCATCAAGACCTCCATTTTCCCTCTTCTTTTCTCTTGGGGTCGAGACACACACCAACACACAACAGACAAAATGAATTTTCTGGAATATCTATGATATTTCTAGACTTAGTTAGTTGGCACTTTGACCAAATGACACAAATGGTCCTTCAAGTCATTTCTCTTATATTTTAGCCACACTACATTTTATAATATATTTACTACTTGGCAACCTAGGTCCCTTAAGTCCGTTTTCTCTTATTTTGGACACATTAAACTTTAATACATATTTAACACATTACAACATTAGCCCCTTTAAGTCTATTTTCATTTCACATGATATCTTCCATAACCATCTAACACATTCATAAACTATTAGATTGACCATCGGGTTTGACTAGTCAATCACAAAAAGCCTTAGTCAATTTCATCTAGGGTGGGGCCTAGTTGTATCCGGGAAATGGGTCTAACAATTCTACCCCCTTATTTAGATTTCGTATCCGAAATCTATCGTCTATTACTAACAAAAACTTAGTCACATGATACATTTCATTCCTAGCACTTTCGGTTCTTAGTCCATCTAGTTGCAGCGATCTAAATGATCTTGTAACTCTAAGCACTCTATAAAAATACACATGTCCTTAATCCACTTTTCTTCCCGCTTACCTCTATAACCATACAACTTTTACTCAAATCATTACGTAATCCGATACATACCTACTATAACTAGTTATCATTCAAATCTGTTTATTTAACATTATATCTCAATCTCACTTGCTTTATTATAAATTTTCCGTTAATAACTATAGGTTACTTGAGATAATCATACTATTTTGACTTTTTATAAGTCAAGCTTTGCCAGTACTGATGACATCAAATAACGACATATTATTAGCATCATTTATCCTATGTTATTGACTTGTTTTATATCACTTTGTATGAGAATTGATACTTAATCGTTTACTTTTGTAATTCTCAGTTATAAACAAGCATTAGGTGAAGGTTAATGATTTCGGACGAAAATTGGAGCAAAATGAATCAAGTTAGAAAAGTCTGCTGAATTGAAGAGATTAAAGACCATTGCCTGACTTTGAAGCATGCGCCGCATCTGATTTTATCATGCGCTGCATATGAAACTTTGGTCAACGAAGAAGAACCAACTTGCTCTATTCCAGATACGCCGCATCGGACCAATCCGATGCGCCGTATCGGCTATACACAATCCTTACCAAGAAATCAAGTGGAGATTAGAAGCTTAATGAAGAAGTAAAGATTACAAGTCGACACTTGAAGATGCTTTCGTATTTTGGCCATAAAATCTTCATCCGGACTCCGTTTTAGGTGATTCAAGCGGCCACGGAAAGAGAAACAGGAGATCTACCTGTATCTGAAGGAGATGTGGCGCATCTGGTCCTTAGATGCGCCGTATTGAGAGATGAGGCGCATCTGGTATTTAGATGCGCCGTATTGGGTCAGTTTCAGACTTGGAGGCTACGTTTACTTATAGATGCGGCGCATCTAACTCTATAGATGCGCCGTATCGACCCAGATTTCAGAACCTATAAATACCGAACTCATTAACGAATTAGGGCATCTTTGGGAACCCTTGGGGGCATTCCCAGACGATCAAATCCTCTCCAAACAGTAGAAGATCAATATTGAAGACCTAATCATCCTTGAAGAACATCTCTAATCATTGTTATATTACTTAATCATTCGGTTAGCGTATCGTATTCATTATGTTTCATACTTTATTCGTTATGATTATGTTTATGTACTTTGTTACAGAGATTATGGGCTAACACCCTTTAGGTGTTAGCCATGTTTATGAAGTTTTATTTGTTTTTATGATTTTGTCGATGTGTTTGCTTTGTTATTGGATTGGGTGCTTGTCGATAAAAACTCGTTTATTGCTTATAACTAGTAGAAGTCTATGTAACTAGGTTATGATCCTTATAACTTTAATTGATGTGACTTAACTACCTGTAATTGTGGTTGCTTTGGTCGAGTTATATGCGTGTTAACCCGAATCTCTATTAGGAATCATTGTTTGGCATAAACGGAACGTGTCTACAACCTAATAGGACTAGTAGCGTGTAATACCGAACTAGGTTAGATGGTTTAAAGCAATAAGTTAGTATTGATGCTAGACGAGTCACTATGATCTTTCGTCATATCCGCCCCGAGGGCTAGTTACTTAATTGTGACAGAATTTCGTAATTGATATGCCGATTAACAATTGAATGAATTAAAACAAGTAGACATAAGCATGTATAACTATAAAATGGATTAGACTTGGCTAACCCGTTCTTCCTATCTTTGGTGTCTTCATACTTGTATTGTTTGTTTATCTTAGTTTAGTTAGAATAAAACCAAACCCGTGCCAGTCTTTCAGGCTGAACCCCCCTTTACGTTAGTTTAGGAGAGTCGAATACCTCTAGAATTAGTATATTAGAAATCTCACTCCTAGTGAACGACCCTTGCTTACCTAGAAACTATCTACATTGACCGGGTACACTGCTCGTTAGTGTTTAGAGTCTATAGGTTAGTTCGGCAAAATATAAATTTAAGACTTGGTTGATTTTTATAGGCCTAAAAAAACAAATCAAGTTTTTGGCGCCATTGCCGAGGAGTGAATTTATCTTTTTACTAGTTTTATTGGTATTTTTATGTTTGTGTTTGTTTTGTTTACCTGTTAGTTTGTTTATATTCTGTGTGTCTGTCTCAGAAGGGAGATACGGCGTATTCTTGTCTGTGAATACGGCGCATCTTTCTGGTTTCAATACGGCGCATTCTTGTCTGTGAATGCGACGCATTGACGTTCTGTGGCAAAAAAAAAAAAAAAAAAAAAAAAAAAAAAAAAAAAAATTGCTTTTAAATTTTTATAAAAAAATGTTGCAGGAAGATAATACGGCGTATCCATTGTCTGTTGGATACGGCGTATTAACTTATGTCGATACGGCGTATCTATTGTCTGTTAGATACGGCGTATCGATTTTTCCGTGACCCCAAAAATATTTTTCGTTTTTTTTTAATCTTTTGTGTGTGTTTAAATTTTATTTAAAAAAAAAAAAAAAAAATGTCCTGGTTACTGCTAGTTTTCTTGGTTGTTTATCTCTCAGGTAATAATTAAGATTGACAATCCGAAAATTAGGGTGCAGTCAGGCTCGTGACTCGAACAAAAACAAGCGCTTCTTGGGAGGCAACCCATGCTTATCTTTTAATTTATGTCAATTTAATTTTCTGTCGAGTCTGTCCCAGGCCTTCGATGCGGCGTATCCAACCCCTATGGATACGGCGTATCGAATCATCTGGAATACTTTAGTCCGAACTGTTTTGCTGACATCAATGCGGCGTATCTATCTTTTTAGATACGGCGTATCGACCTGCCAGACTTGAATATAGTTCTTTGTTTTTCTTTTGTTTATCGTTTTCTAACCGATGATTAATGAGATGTTTCTCGAGATTTGTTTTTCCTGTGGTCTCTATATTTTTACAGGTCCGGAATATTGAAGATGTTGATGGACTCCCGCATTTTATACGCTCGCACACTTACATTGGAAGATCATACCGAGCAAATCTCAAGGGAGTTCTCCGTTCTAATTCTTTCTATCTCTTGTTTTTAATTTCAAATACAAACAACGAGGACGTTGTTTAACTTAAGTGGGGGGATGGAGAATTAGAACGTTACTTGTCCTTAAATTTTCAAAAATATGCTTTAATCTATGCTTAATTATAAAAATTTAAAATTTTTTTAGCATGTTTTTGTTTAATCTAAGTTGCATAGCTGCACACATAACCTTATTTTCAAAAATTGTGAACTTATCAAAATTCACAAATCTATGAGTGTGTCGGTGACTTGTAAACTTTAGAACTTGGCTTGTATACTATTCGAGACCACCATAATGAGTATTATTGATATAATTGGAGTGACTTGTCTAACTTGGTAAATTTCTAGGATTTCACCCAAAAAGCCTATTATATGTTTTGTGTTATTAACTAACTACACTGGTTAGTTAACCCCCGTATAAACCCTTTGTTTACTCTCATTTTTAGAGTAAGATACTCCTAGAAAAACCCTCAGAGCCATTCCTTTCGTTTCTTACACCAATGTTTAAAATGTTTCGTTACACCCTTACACCTTAGCCTACCCTGTAGATTAAAATCCGTGGTTAATTGCTTTAGGCAAAGTGTGTTTCCTTACATTACCTGTGTTCGCGTGCGTAATTCATTATCTTTGGTTAGGTCGGGAAATTGCACAATGCAATTGGTAAGAAAGTAAATATTGTATAACTTTTAGTTTATTTTCGTGTGTTTACTACTTTCACTATTATTTTTATATCTGAAGTTATGAAGATTTTTTTTGTGATGGTGAAGTGGTGAAATTTTACACCATTAATGTTTTTATTGGTTGAAAAAAAAAGAAAAAAAAAAGGAAAAAAAAAAAAGAATAAAAAAAAAAGAAAAAAAAAGAAAAAGAAAAAAAAAGAGAGAAAAATATGAAAAGAAAAAGAAAGAAGAAAGTTGGAAGTTTGTTAAACCAACAATGTAAAGTTATGTAAGTGGTTCATATGGCTACTATTTGTTATATATTATATTTATGGATTGAATGGGAGTTGGCCGTTATGGGAACGCCAACTAAGGTTATTCTTTGATTGAGATCTTGTTGAGTATAATTCGTGTCTACCTAAAACGTGTGTTTCAAGTGTTAAAGCGTGAGTTATTCAATGATATGAGTCTTATTCATGGGATGGTTGGGATAGTGATTAACCACACTTAGGATTTTAATTTATTTGTTTTGTTTATTTTTCATTTTACACCAATTTGTATCCCAAATATTATCCATACCCTATATCATTCTCTATCCAAACCTTTGATTTATTGAGATTAGGGATTTGAGCAATCTTAAGTATCGTAGTCGTGGATTCAGCTATGTATTTATGATTTTGTCGCCCTTTTTGATATAATATTATTGGTAAAGATTACTTGGTCCTATCTTTAGCCCATTCGAGTTAAGGATTTGAGCAATTGCAAGTATCGTGTTCGTGGATTCGATCATGTATTTGTGATTTTGTCGCCTTTTCTGGAATTTGAGATCGATAGAGATTAAGAAGAATGATTAACCCTTAACCAACAAACCCTTTTTACCGCTTTAGACTTGTTATTCCTTTGCTTTAGTGGAGGAGATGCCTATACTTGCCAAGCTTATGATAGAATATTCGTCATGACTGGATAGTTAAACGATTAGATTTGCTTTTATCAGAATATTTTATTTTACTTCTAATTCGTTAAGTGTTTGGTTGTGTGATTATGACAAAAATGAATACATGCTTAAATATAAAAATAAATCCTAATATCTTTTAGGATACATTTTCATAAGATTAATTCTAAGGTTTACTTGGGGACAAGTAAAGTTCAAGTGGGGGGATATTTGATGACATCAAATAACGACATATTATTAGCATCATTTATCCTATGTTATTGACTTGTTTTATATCACTTTGTATGAGAATTGATACTTAATCGTTTACTTTTGTAATTCTCAGTTATAAACAAGCATTAGGTGAAGGTTAATGATTTCGGACGAAAATTGGAGCAAAATGAATCAAGTTGGAAAAGTCTGCTGAATTGAAGAGATTAAAGACCATTGCCTGACTTTGAAGCATGCGCCGCATCTGATTTTATCATGCGCCGCATATGAAACTTTGGTCAACGAAGAAGAACCAACTTGCTCTATTCCAGATACGCCGCATCGGACCAATCCGATGCGCCGTATCGGCTATACACAATCCTTACCAAGAAATCAAGTGGAGATTAGAAGCTTAATGAAGAAGTAAAGATTACAAGTCGACACTTGAAGATGCTTTCGTATTTTGGCCATAAAATCTTCATCCGGACTCCGTTTTAGGTGATTCAAGCGGCCACGGAAAGAGAAAAAGGAGATCTACCTGTATCTGAAGGAGATGCGGCGCATCTGGTCCTTAGATGCGCCGTATTGAGAGATGAGACGCATCTGGTATTTAGATGCGCCGTATTGGGTCAGTTTCAGACTTGGAGGCTACGTTTACTTATAGATGCGGCGCATCTAACTCTATAGATGCGCTGTATCGACCCAGATTTCAGAACCTATAAATACCGAACTCATTAACGAATTAGGGCATCTTTGGGAACCCTTAGGGGCATTCCCAGACGATCAAAGCCTCTCCAAACAGTAGAAGATCAATATTGAAGACCTAATCATCCTTGAAGAACATCTCTAATCATTGTTATATTACTTAATCATTCGGTTAGCGTATCGTATTCATTATGTTTCATACTTTATTCGTTATGATTATGTTTATGTACTTTGTTACAGAGATTATGGGCTAACACCCTTAGGTGTTAGCCATGTTTATGAAGTTTTATTAGTTTTTATGATTTTGTCGATGTGTTTGCTTTGTTATTGGATTGGGTGCTTGTCGATAAAAACTCGTTTATTGCTTATAACTAGTAGAAGTCTATGTAACTAGGTTATGATCCTTATAACTTTAATTGATGTGACTTAACTACCTGTAATTGTGGTTGCTTTGGTCGAGTTATATGCGTGTTAACCCGAATCTCTATTAGGAATCATTGTTTGGCATAAACGGAACGTGTCTACAACCTAATAGGACTAGTAGCGTGTAATACCGAACTAGGTTAGATGGTTTAAAGCAATAAGTTAGTATTGATGCTAGACGAGTCTCTATGATCTTTCGTCATATCCGCCCCGAGGGCTAGTTACTTAATTGTGACAGAATTTCGTAATTGATATGCCGATTAACAATTGAATGAATTAAAACAAGTAGACATAAGCATGTATAACTATAAAAATGGATTAGACTTGGCTAACCCATTCTTCATATCTTTGGTGTCTTCATACTTGTATTGTTTGTTTATCTTAGTTTAGTTAGAATAAAACCAAACCCGTGCCAGTCTTTCAGGCTGAACCCCCCTTTACGTTAGTTTAGGAGAGTCGAATACCTCTAGAATTAGTATATTAGAAATCTCACTCCTAGTGAACGACCCTTGCTTACCTAGAAACTATCTACATTGACCGGGTACACTGCACGTTAGTGTTTAGAGTCTATAGGTTAGTTCGGCAAAATATAAATTTAAGACTTGGTTGATTTTTATAGGCCTAAAAAAACACATCAAGTTTTTGGTGGTTCCCCGGCAGCGGCGCCAAAAACTTGATGTGTTTTTTTTTGTCTATAATAAACTACCAAGTTTTAAATTTATTTATTGCCGAACTAACCTATAGACTCTAAACACTCACGAGCAGTGTACCCGATCAATGTAGATAGTTTCTAGGTAAGCAAGGGTCGTTCACTAGGAGCGAAGCTAAAATGATCTAAAGGTATTCTAATTATTAATCTAACTATTCTATCCTATCCTAAAAAGCAATTAAAGATAAGGGGGTTTAGCCTGAGAGGCTACCACGATATTGTGTGTTATATAAACTAAATACAGGAAAGTAAATAACTAAACTAAAGATAGATCGATATAAAGAAGAACGGGTTAGCCAAGCCTAATCCATCTTATAGTTATATAAGCTTATGTCTACTTGTTTTAATTCATTCAATTATTTTGCCGCCAATCCGATTATCAATCCTGTCACGATTAAATAACCTACCATCGTGGTGGGAAAGAGGACATGATCATAGTGACCTATCTAGCATCAATACTAACTTATTGCTTTAAACCGTCTAACCTAGTTTGGCATTACGCGCTACTAGTCCTAATAGTTGCATGAGGCACGGTTCCGGTGTGTTCCCTCTAAGCCGTCTATATAGGATTCGGATTACTACACTTATGATTCAATTAAAGTAACCACAATTACAGATAGTTAAATTACAATATTAAACCAATAAGTTCATAATCTAGTTACATAGACTTTTACTAGTTATAAGCAATAAACGAGTTTTTATCGATGAGCACCCAATCCAATAACAAAGTAAACACATCAACACAAACATAAAAACTAATAAAACTTCATAAACATGGCTAACACCTAAGGGTGTTAGCCCTTAATCTCTGTAAAAGATAGAGTATACATTGCGAATAAACATAGAGAATTCATGAATAAAATACTTATGCTAACCGAATGATACATGACGTTAAGTATTGAGATGTTCTTCATCGATCTTCGAGGAGGTGTTGGGGACGAGTTGGGGGTGTCCCCAACTGATAATGGTTATTCTAATGATCCTCTCCTCATTTTTCAATCGTCCATAGGGCTATGGTATTTATAGGGGTAAGGAAGAGTAGCCTCCAAGTTTACCAAAAATTAGTCTGCTGCTGTTCCGACCCCGATACGGCGCATCTAAAAGCTATATGCGCCGCATCTCCTTCAGAATCAAATAGATTTTCTTTTTCTCTTCGCGTGGCCGCTTGAATCAACTAAAACGGAGTCCGGATGAAGATTTTATGACCAAAACAGTGAAGCATCTTCTAAAGTTGTTACGTAAACATTATTTCTTCATTTGTCTTCGATTCTTCACTTGATTTATCGGTTAAGGCTCATATACGACGTATCTCAAGGATAGGATGCGCCGCATTCGATGTAATCCCGTCTTGGTCTTCAAATATCTAGGGCTTCTATACGGCGTATTCATAGAATCCGATACGCCGTATTCTTCAAATCGACCAAGTTTCATATACGGCGTATTCCCAAAGATGGATACGCCGTATGCATCAAAGTCAGGCAAGGTCTTGAACTCTTCTAAGTATATGGATACGGCGTATCTAATTAGAGTTGATACGCCGTATTGAGTGTCTGATCAGTAGGCATTCTTCAATATCTTCGTTTTTGCTCCAAAACACATCTTTTTCCATAACTTTCTCCAATTGCTCCGATATTACTGAGATTTACAAAAGTAAATGATTAAGTACCAAATCTCACACATAATAGTATAAAATGAGCAATATAAACGGGATAATGATGCTAATAATATGTACTTATTTGATGTCATCAAGTACCCTTACATCTTACCATATTCACTTAGCCATCTCTTATCGTTCTCATCAAACACTTTGTTCCTTCTAATTCTTTCTATATATCATTCTCATTAACTATTATAAGTCTTATAGGAATGTCTCATACTTCGACTTTATAACATCATACTTTAACAATTGCCATCATATTACACATGACAATTAACATCGATTATTTTTATTACTCACATTTTGCACCACGCCGAGAGGCGTAGTATAACATTATTAAATTTCATTACAATTCCTTAATTTCTTCAACTTATACTTAACACTTAAAACATAGGTTTCTCATGGGTCTCAACTAAAATTCGTGCTCTAATTCTAAGCTTCATATCTTAGTTCTTACAAATTCTGGCTAATTCTAGACTTTCGCCTTCTACTCCTCTAACCCTACTCGTGCCATGTCAGAAACACATAATTCCACTCATTCATACTTCCTCATTTACATGGAGAGGCGTCCCAATCGATGTAAATCAAGAAACATAAACTTATGGTTATATACTTCTGACATAACACTACTACTCTTATTAGTCACTTAACTTTCAACCTCTCATTCATTTTATTACATTACCTTTTACCTTTCTTAGACTTGGATCCATAACATTTTTACATTCATTATGGGGATATTTTTATGTGCCATGGATGTAGGCAACCCCTTGCCGGTGAAGGCAATACTTTTCATCCCGAAGGATCTTTAACATTTATCCTAAAGGATACTTTAACATTCATCCCGAAGGATACTTTAACATTCATCCCTAAGGATACTTTAACATTCATTAGCTCAATCATCCCGGAGGATACCATCTTTAACCTTTCACATTTTAACATTGGATCCAAGTCCGTAACGTTTTAACGCACACACATTATCTTATCCATTTAATTAGTTTAACTACGTATCATAGGGCATACGAAGCCCATTTTTCATATTTACACATTATTCATGTGTTTACTCATCTCACCATCACTTACATTCTTTTAACCCTTGTTAACTATTTCACCATTTCTACCATTACTCCTTTTTAACTTTAGTCTACACAACTTTTTCAATTTTAAACCTTCCACGGATTAATTCAATCACACATCCATTTAAACCATTCATTCTTTTACACCTTTTAGGTTATTAACACATTCTTATCATGTTTAATTTTTGCAACGCATTATTACGTTCTTACTTGCACCCTTAACTCATCACATTCTCATTCTCATACCTTATCTTACTTCTTTTATTATTCATGTATTAAAGCAACATCGTTCCGTCTTGCCTTACCTAGATCATTACTTTAGCACACTCATTAACATTACACATTCTATGAGTTCGTCACGTTCACCATACCATATTTCATTACATTCTTGCTTACATACTTAACCCGCCTTATTTCAATCATTAGCACTTAAGCCTTACCATTTATCTCATCATTACCTTATCCACACACTTTACTCTAATTCTATAAATTTTACATCATACTTAGCATTCAATGTGTTCATTTAGTTTTGCTTTCATCATATCATACCATAATGTCTTTTGTCATTAACATACCTTCATGTTCATACTTAGACCCCATATACCTTATCCATTAACACGTCTCTAAATCAAATTAACATCAATCATTAGCCACTAAATATAGCGAGACCATACGTTGGTCATCAACACCTTATGGATCCTGAACCGTTACATATCATCATTCCTTTATCTCATTCCCTGATCCTCATGACAATAAACCCTTAGTAATTAGTGTGTCAATTCTATCTTATCTTCACACGTTATATTTAGCACACTTATTGTCACTACGTTCTATTCTTTAAGTGTCAATACTTTAATTCGTTTACTATCCCATCTCTAATACCACTTACCATTTCTATTCACATCTTGCTATTACTACCCTTCTATAATACACAATCTTATATCATCAGCAATACGTTGATATCATTACTTACACTCATCAAGCCCGCCATGGATTTATATCATATACACCTCCTTACCATAAAACATATGTGTCTCTTATCGTCTTAAGTCATATAGTACATATCACCTAAACCATCGGTAACTTAAACATATACTTAGAAAACCTTCAAATTTCATGAACCTATTATTCACATTATTATTTAAACATCTTTAATCCTACATAACTTATTTCTTATATTCGTCAAACCATTCACTACGTGTCACCACCAATCCATCGCATCTAACTTACAAATTTTTTATGTTTCGTTATTTATTCATTATTCAAGTATTTCTCAAACTAACACTTTTCCGTTTTTCCTTCTCTTTGCCTAACGCATTATCAATCACTCACCTATCACCTTTCATTACTTTGACAAAATCTATGTAATACTTGCCGATTCTATACTTTTATATACATATATCATATTTCACTTGAGTTGTCACATTACACTTATCGTTATATTGTCAACCCCAAGTTGACCTCTTATTTTATTTTACATCTGTACGTTATTCTAATGTTTAACTATTTTGATTCCAATGACTTATCTAATTTAGATTCCCTTAGATTACACCTTTTCAACTTCTTCTATACATCACGTTATAACACGCATTCATAACTTACCTTGCCTATGACAAAATGGCGCCTTATATATAAACACCAAACACATTAGTACATACTTAATCTCATACATACGCAAGGTTTACACTCAACATTCTTTCTACATAAGATGAACATTACCAACCACTTACACTTCATTAGTCTATAGTTAATTCATAATATATAACATTTAAACATGTCTAAGTTACACCATTTGTCTATTATTATTGAAGTACTTGCTACTTCACTTTTCCAATCTATGCAATATCTATTTCATTTATCATTCATTACTCATACATTTCTTTAATATCTTGCAATTACACATTTCAACAATTCGCTTTACCTAAACATCTAAATCCTCGTCATGTACACATCCTCATATATCATCTCATTTCCATCTATAACTCCTCACTATAACGACATTCTAATTTCGCCTTTCTATAACAAGCATACCACTTATCACTTCTATACACATCTTTCTATTACTTCTATAATACACATTCACATAATCACATAACAATCACCGACACTACCCGAGGTGCACGGTAATCCTATCACTTAAACACATCAAGTCTTCCACGGACATATATCACATACACGATAGCACATAAAACACATTCATAATTTATCATCATTAAGCTCATATAACAATCACATGATCCATCTCATAACTTAACAATCACTTCCTATAACTTAAACAAATATTTATCCGCATTACTTAATCTTACATCCAACGCATCTACTAGTGGTTTAAGTCTAGGAAACCTAAAGTAGAAACCTAATTCACTTAAACCGAAGCTCTGATACCAAGTTGTTACACCCCGTGCCCGATTAGCTCAAAAATTAAAACTTTTTGAGCGGAAACGACTCAACTTAACATACATTTTGTTACTCTTTTGACCATTTATAAAAATCCATAAACATTCAGACCATGAGACTATTTTTAAATGAAACTAGACTCAATTACCTTCAAAACGCCGGGTGGCACGACCCTTGACGACTTACGGTTTATGTTAGGAATATAAATATTCATATGAAAGACTCGGTCACCCCAAGTAATCATTAGCATTAAGTTAGCTCGTAGGCTTATTAATACAAGTTTAGTTATAGTGATATTAGTTTAGTCGTAGTAATATTTGTGGAGTTGGGTCGGGTCTTTACCCACTGTCAGCTCACTTCACAGCCCACTCGGGGCACACTAGCTAGAAAGTATATATACCCCTTCCCACACTTGGGAAGGGTTGGATGTTCTTCACATTTAATCATACAACTATTTGTTTCTTTCTCTAGAATATCCCTCTTTCTCTCTCTAACTCCTTATAATTCGATCTTGATCTAACTCCAACATTGTGTTATGATATCCAATATCCTACAATTGGTATCAGAGCTCATGGTTTGATTAGTTCGATTGTATGTGCGTTTTCTTGGGTAAGTTAGATCAAAAGTTTGGTTCTTGGAAGGTTATGGTCTTATTTTTGGCTCTACTTTAATTCTCACGTTTGTAGTGTTAAAGGTAGTGTTTTATTAGTGTTATAACCCTCCTAGATCAAGTAGGTAAAAAGAATCCAAGTAAAAACGTTCAAAAGGGTGATCTTTAGGTGATTTTAGGTGAAATATTGACACTGCGGTTTGACTCTCGGTACTAGTTTCTTCACTGCGGTTTGACACTGAGGTGACAGTGACTTGCGGTTTGTCATCTGCGGTTTGATAGTGACTGTTCTGTCTGGTAGCGGTTGCGGTTTGACCAAAAAGGTATTGCGATTTGACTTCGTCTGCGGTTTGATAGTGACTGTTCTGTCTGGTAGCGGTTGCGGTTTGACCAAAAAGGTATTGCGGTTTGACTTCGTCTGCGGTTTGATAGTGACTGTTCTGTCTGGTAGCGGTTGCGGTTTGACCAAAAGGTATTGCGGTTTGACTTCTTGTGGTTTGAGGTATTGCGGTTTGACTTATTGCGGTTTAACCTTCTGCGGTTTAGCTTTCCTGCGGTTTGATCAGTCTTGTGGTTTGACCAGTACTGCGGTTTGTCATATACTGGTTGAGGTTTGACCCAAACTTGGACTGAGTTTTGTTCAACCTTCTTCATTGTGGTTTGATCTTTGATTATTGACTGTGACTTGTCCAATCCACCACGTAAACCCATCATTACCTACTCATATCACAACGACATTACAATTCACCTAATCCTACAAACAATCATCACTTTTAGCATACAATCACTAATCATTGTAACGATCCAACAACTATCATAACACATCCAATTTATCATTATCTCACGGTTTCTTCTTGATTTTGTAAAACTCCGCGAAAGTAACGATTTCTCGGTTTAAATCATAGACTTGTAAAATCCCGTGCACGTTTTCACAATGCCTACCAATTCAGATTCTTTCATATATGAGGTACTCAAATTGTACGACACGAATGATAAGCATGTGACCTCCAATCCTGCACATCAAATAAACGTGTGTGATTCTGATAATGCTAGTATGGAATTGTCATGCTCGAATTCTCACGAGAAAGAATGTCTTCAGCCACTAATGTTGACTAATGAAAAGGAAAGTCCCATTGAATGCTTTCGACTGCTTCATTCACATCTCAAGGTTCTGTTTGAACAACCTGGGTACTTGGGAGGTTACAAACGGGCTTTCGCAACACTCTTTGGTCAAGATGTTCAAGACTTCACAGTCAAAATGATTCTATACTTAGATCAACTTGAACGACAACTTGACAAAGAAGAATTTTCTGAAGGTAGATCCATGGCTGCCTTTTGTGTGATCAACAACCAACTCCAGGTGTTCATTGATTCGCAATACACTGAGGATTATGATTATGATAGTCAAATGACAAAAAAGTGTTTTGCTAATTACACTGGAACTGAGGTTGACGTGTTCAGAAGGACTTTACTCCAACTTATGAGTAATGTTAAGGGGTTCATTGATGAAATGGCTCAACGTATGGGAAATGGGACAGAATCAGACAAGCCAGATGATAGTAACAGCTCAGGAGCTGATATCACACTGTGTGTGGATGCAGTTCTCAAACCAGAAAATCACCAAGTACTGTCTGCTGAGGTACATCTGTCTAATCAAGATAATGTTCTTTCTAATGAACAACAACATACTGATCAAATTAAACCTACTTATGACACATATCTGATGAAAAAGACTGATAGCAATATCACCTCTGATTCAACAA
The DNA here is from genome assembly GCA_021014915.2 of Artemisia tridentata subsp. tridentata. Lineage (NCBI taxonomy): Eukaryota > Viridiplantae > Streptophyta > Magnoliopsida > Asterales > Asteraceae > Artemisia > Artemisia tridentata. Next base: position 106,162,125 of record CP139507.1, on the reverse strand, counting down.
ATATGAGTTATAAGGGGGGAGAAATTGATCAGGATGCTGAACAAGATGATGCGTCACGATCTTTGCTTACGGCTGAGCTATCCAAATCAAATGATATGGTTGAAAAGGAAGTTTATAATGAGCTTTCAAACAGATTTTTATAGTTAGAAAAACATTGCATTTCTCTTTAAATTGGAATGCAACAAAAGGAAGAAAGATTTCAAATTAACCTACCTTGTAAAAATCCGGAACTCCCTGAATTCCGTGAATTCTTCATGATAAACGATTTGAAAGCTCAGCTAGAAGCCAAAAACTTGACAATCAAAAACCTAAAAACCAGTTTGGCTGAGATGCGTGACATGTGCAATGAAGTTAAGACTAAGCATGATAATAAAGTGGCTAAATTAATTACTGATAATGAGACTTTGAAAATGCAATGTAAACACCTGTGTGACTCAATCAAAGAAATGAAATCTAAGTTTATAGAATAGACGACCTCTTTGATTGCCAAAATTGATGAATTCAAAGCTCAAATTCAAGAGAAAGGTTTCACAATCACTGCCCTTAAGAACGAAGTGAGGAAATTAACTGGAAACAGTGTGAATACTAAGTTTGCAAAACCATCAATCTTGGGAACGCCAGTTTCACAACCTCTTAGAAACCGAACAGTGGTTAGACAACCAAATGAATTTAGATCTGAACGATCAAAATCTTCTAACATGAGGTGTGCAACCCAAGTTGATGTGAAACAAGTTGTGTCAAAACCAGTCACTTCACAATCTAGACCAAATGTTCAGACAGTTAGTGGTCGTTCTAAGGCTCAATCTCATAAGTCTAAGACTATGGAAGTAAATGCTCATTCTAAGGTTCGATCCCCTAAGACTAGAAGCCACAACAGGCCCGTAGGACCAAAGAGTCATGCTCAGAAACCTAGTGGGCAGATTGCTGTAGGACTAAAAGATTCTCCCAACAAGCATTCTAAGGGATATAAGAAATCTAACACTCCGAGATCTTGCCTTAGGTGGTTACAGACGGGTAGAATTTTTAAGATGGTTGGTCTTAGATGGATACCTATTGATTCAGATAGCACTTCCAAGAATGATTGTGAAAATCCAAAAGACCGGGATACCAATGTCACTAACCCATATAAATGTGAGCAAAATCGTCGTGTTAGTGCAGGGAATCCTTACTTAAGTGCAGGTACATCTACCATCTCCTTCAAGGAAAAGCTCATGGTGTGGCGGCCAAAAGGACTGAAATCTCCTAATTTGGGGGTTCAGAAAACTCAACAGTGATGTTCGTGCATAATGATTTCTGAACAAATAAGCTCAGAACTCGTACTGCAACAGTCTATCTTGGGAAGAATATCGGTGGTTACTCTTCATGTATCCTCTGTATATATCTTAAGTCAAAATATAGAATAGAGATGTATAAATCTAATGTGTAAATAGATAGTTATAAAACAATCAAAATCCATTAAAAAAAAAAAAAAAAAAAAAAGTTTCTCTAGGCATGTCTTCTGTTTATCGATAACATTTACGGTCCTAGAAATGTCATTCAATAATGACACGGGTCTTTAAATGAAGCTCGAGCAGAAGTTATACTAAATGGTTAAAACATGTCTTTCGGCTTGCAGTTACTTCAGACTGCAACCCGTGCATTATTATGGGGAAAGCATGTCGCCAAAAAGACGGTTGTTCCTCCAACTGGGTGATGTTCACCTGGGCATGGATTACTTTATATCCATGTTTCTCTGATTTAATGTACGTGTCAGTACATTATTTCTTGCATATGAAGAGAAATCTTCTGCAGATCTCAAATTCTTTCTAGTCTATGATTATTCAGGAAAGAATTTGGGTTTCACATAGTGATTACATGCACTTGAAAAATAAATTGGAATTATGATTACATAAATTGTTACTCAATCAACGACTCCAGTTCTTTCAATAGAAATCGGGTCATTGATTGAGGGGGAGAGTAATTTATGGCAATCATCAGGGCATCCTCAATGCATTAGGTTAATCTATGGAGAAATGACGTGTTTCAATCAGGGGTTTAGTTTGAGAAGATTGTTGCTCTAGGGTTGTTAACTTCAAAAAGGGCCATATGTCTTTTATATGCTAGCATAGGGACTTACATGCAATAATTGCAAATTGATTCCTAGGCTTATTGAAAATTGGAGGACCATTCTTGCCTTATTGAATGTTAAAATCCAAAGTAGGAAAGACAAGGACCAATATTTCCAATTACGAAAAGGTTAGGTTTAGGATTTAGATTCACTGCGGTTGGTCTTGGTCAAAAATTGCAAATCTGGTCAAACCTTGTCCCCTTTTCTCTCCCAACCGCAAAACCCACGATTTGTTTGATCTCGAGCCTTAAGTGATCTCTTGCCTAGGTAATGTTTGTCTCACATTTTGATCTATATTCAGTAACTTTATCTTTATCATCTTGGCTTGAATCTCATTCAAATCGTGTTTTGTCTAGGGTTGCAAATTGATTCGTCTTCTTCTCCTTGGTTTGTGATTAATCTTGTGTTTAAATTGATGGGATTAGCCTGAAATATGTTTTAATTGCTTCGTTGAGTGGTTAATTAGCCTCCCCACCTCATTCGTGTGTTACATTGATTTTTTGAAATATAATTGACTTTTAAAAGGTCAAAGAAACATGTAATTGCTACTGGTGGTATTATATATGTTGTTGTAATTAATCATTCATGTGTTATGCTGAGTGTGATTTCAACGTGAATGTTGAATCCTAGGTGTGTTGTAAACTCTAGTCGTGTTTCACTCACAAGTTCTTCACTGCGGTTTGTCGGCACATGTCTTGCTATGTTTGCTTGCTTAATAGTCGTTGGTTGCGGTTTGCTTAGATGTACATCTTTGGTTACGGTTCAATGCCCAGGACTGGGTTTAAGAATAAAGAGTCTTGATTGCGGTTTTGTGAGTATGCCTAGGGTGCGGTTTATTGTTTTGAAATTATGATTGTGTGTTAATCGTTCACTGTTTCTGGAGTGCGTGTTGGATGTATGATGTCTCATTATACTTGACTGAGCGTAGCTATTTGGCTTGTGTGCGTGTTGGAAAATGGTTCTTGACTATGTTCTGAACCAATGTTCTTAACTGCGGTTTATAGCTGTTGTTCTTGGTTGTGGTTTGATCAAAATGCTCTTGGCTGCGGTTTTGCACAAACGTTCTTGATTGCGGTTTGGCGGTTCTTATGCTTGGTTGCGGTTTGTGTATGTTAGAATATTATATTCTTGCAGTTTGCCTGTTACTACGGTTTGATTATTTCAGAATTTAATATTCTTGTGGTTTGCCTGTTACTGCGGTTTGATTATTTTGAATATAATAATATTGCGGTTTACCTCTTGCTGCGGTTTGACTATATCAGAATTTAATATTATTGCGGTTTGATTGTTACTGCGGTTTGATTAATTCAGAATATTATATTCTTGCGGTTTGCCAATTGCTGCGGTTTGATTATTTCAGAATTTAATATTCTTGCGGTTTGCCTGTTACTGCGGTTTGACTATTTCTGAATATAATAATATTGCGGTTTAACTATATCAAAATTTAATATTATTGCGGTTTGATTGTTACTGCGGTTTGATTAATTCAGAATATTATATTCTTGCGGTTTGCCAATTGCTGCGGTTTGATTATTTCAGAATTTAATATTCTTGCGGTTTGCTTGTTACTGCGGTTTGATTATTTCTGAATATAATAATATTGCGGTTTACCTCTTGCTGCGATTAGACTGTATCAGAATTTAATATCATTGCGGTTTGCATGTCACTGCGGTTTGATCATCTCTGAATCTTAGTCTACTGCGGTTTGATTGCTGCATTTTGCCAACTGCGGTTTGACAATCTTTCATTAATGCTGCCTTTGCGGTTTGGTCATTGCGGTTTGGCACACTGCGTTTTGTATCATTAACTGACTGTTTCTTGTAGTGTGAGATTTGTTTGTGCAATTTGATGGGTCATGTCTTACATTGTCTATGCTATGTTCATTAAGTCGTATACCTTATGCATAGCATTGATTCTATGTGCCTTGTCTGATACATTAGTATGATCATAGTGTCGTGGTCACAGGGGTATGTCCTGACATAAGATGTATTAACATTTGTTAATCTCTTAGTTGACACTATCATGTGATCATCTCACACTTATGATGCTTGTGATTATATATGTTTTGGCCGTTGAGTGCATATGTCATAATAGTAATCTATGTCTCACTCCTAACACCACATTTTTCTACATGGATATTTCTTGTGGTGGTGATTGTGCAGCAAAAAATGTCTGACGCTAACGCATCTGTTGTTCTAGCTCCTGCTCTTCCTCCACCGGTTCGCACAGATGAACAGATATTGCCTCATGACCGCTGGGTTGCCATAGGAAGGAGCAACTGTTATCTTGATATGGACAAATCTCAACACAACCCTATCTACAAGCTTGCTGTAGATATTCTGAAGCAGACAAATTTCTTCCGAGCATTTGTAGCCTGCTCCTCTATTCCATCCATTTACATCCAACAGTTTTGGGACACTGTGAGATATGACAAGGATACTGCAAACTACAGCTGTCAACTTGATGAACAATGGTTCACACTCACCAAAGAAACCATCAGAGACGCACTTCAAATCACACCTGTCATTGAGAACCAACCGTTCACTTCCCCACCAGCACCTGAGGAACTCATCAACTTTGTCAACGATCTGGGTTACCCCAAAACCATCAACACTCTCTCTACAGTCGTTACATATGACATGTACCAACCCTGGAGGGCCATCTTAACTATCATCAACTTATGTCTCACGGGCAAGACGTCAGGGTTTGAGAGACCAAGAGCCCCTATGATACAGATACTTTGGGGAATTCTGAATCATGCCAACCTAGATTATGCTGAGAGGATTTGGGAAGAATTCACACATTCCATTCACTCATTCATTGGAGACAAGAACAATCTTGCACAACAGAAAACAGGAAAGAAGAATGTCAACCTTCTTATGATTCCAAACATCAGGTTTACCAAGTTGATGATCTTCCATCTTCAAAGTGTGCACAACTTTCACCCAAGATTGGATTCTCCACTTCACTTGCCAGATGACGAATATCTTCTTGGAAATCTCAAGTTCACTGCAAAGGGATCTAAATATGAAGTATTTGGGAAGGCTGTTCCTGAAGACCTTATCACAGATGAGATACTCAATGCTCCATACTATCAAGAGTACTTGAAGAAAGTTGACAAGCATCAGAGATTCATGGCTGGTGAACAAATTAGTGATGCTGAAACCCCTCCTCCAAAACCATCCATGTCTTCAAAACAACTAAAAGGCAAACCCAAACCTAAGAAGCGCAAGGAGGCATCAACTACAGACAATGCTCCAGGTCGCACTAAGAAACCCAAGAGGGGAGATGTAAGTATGAAAATGGGAGCCAAGATACAGAGAAGGTTGGTTGATGAGGAGGATGATGACCTCCAAAAGGCTCTGGAACTTAGTACTAAAGAATACGCGGAGACGGTGGGACACACTACTAAAGGTGTGACCCTCAGAGAACCGGATACAGGAAGACGTCTACCGATGGCTGAAGTGGAAGGAAAAGGAAAGGGTACTGTCACAGAAGAACAGGTTGCTCAAACACTTTTGGATATCTCCTCTCCTGCATCCAAGGCAACTACTACAAAGTTCATTCTTAAGAGACGCGAATCTGAACCCTCTAAAACCGTTGAATCGTCTGAAGTTGGGAATGAAGAATCTCCAAGCTTAGAACTCAAAGTAGACTTCAGTGATACTGAATCAGATGAGCTGGTCACGAGAGAGAAAATTGCTGAGATGGATGTTACACACTCTAAAGATGAAGCTGGCCCCGAACCTGACAAAGCTGAGAATGAGACCCTAACTCATGAGAAGGAAGTTACATCTGATCCTCCAATTGAATCGATGCATGAAGAGTTTGTATCTACAGCATACCCAGGGGTTCAAGAAAACCTGAAAATGAAAGTCGATGATCTGACACACTTGGAGGAACCGGCTGGGTCAACAGGCACACTGTCATCCCTCAAAACCCTTGACCACGACCTCACTTTTGGTGATCAGTTCATTATTGACAAGACTACTGATGCTGAAGCTGAGATTGAAAAGTCAAATGATGAAAAAGAGGTTGTATCAATGGTATCGGTCCCCATTGAACAAGACACATCAGCACTCCGAACAATGGCAATTCCAATACCTACCACTACACCAACAATTGCCACTCCCTCATCTGAAACAACCACAACTGCAACTGTCACAACTTCGATCCCAATATCAACACCTCTATCCACCCTCACCAGCTTGGAATCACAACTGGAAATTGCTCTCAAACGTATTGCTGATTTGGAAGGTCTGAATCTACCACAAGTTGTATTAAATCACAGCCGTAGGCTGTCAAAGCTGGAAAATCTCAACCTTGAGCATAAAGTAATTACTGCTGTTGATGATTATGCTGCTGAAGCTGTAAGATGGGCAATGGAAGCACCAATGAGAGCTCGCTTCAGAGATCTTCCCACCATTGACATGAAGGAAATTCTTCGTCAGCGAATGTATGAGACAAATCAGTACAAAGGTCATGAAGATCACAGAAAACTATACGAAGCATTGGAAAACTCGATTGACCTTGACAACGCTGATCAACTCATGAAAGAATTGGCTGAAACACGCAAAAGGAAGAAGAAGAGCCAAGAGAAACCAGATACACCATCCGGGTCTTCACCGCATCCTCCACCATCTGGGGCATCTGGAGCAGCTGGTTTTTCTGGAAATTCAGGATCTTCACAAGCTCACCAACAATCTCATCCGTCGGCATCATCTACAGAAAAGGATCAGTCGAAGCAGTTGATGAAGCGAAAAGTGTACCGCTTTTAGGGGGTCATTTAAGCCCTAAATCGTATTTATTTGATCAAATATTGCCCTAAATCGTTCCTTTTGTCATTTTAGGTACTTTGGAGAAGAAATCTGGAAAAGGAAGCATTTTGGACGTTTTTGGAGCATAAAAGTGAAGAAAATGACAAAGTCTCAAAAATCTGCTGGAAAGTACCTGTGACGGCGTCAAGACCCAATGTGACGCCGTCAACCCTTGATAAGCCAGAGAGGATTTTGGAAGATTAAAGGGGGACGGCGTCAAGAAGGTCGTCAAGCCTTGATAAGCCAGAGAGGATTTTGGAAGATTAAAGGGGGACGGCGTCAAGAAGGCCATCAAGAAACCCTAACCGCGGCGAGGTGACGGCGTCACGACCCAAAGGGTGATGCCGTCAGATCTGTTTTCCTATATATACTTTCATAATTTTTAGTCATTAGTGTGCAACTTTGTGAGGAGAAACCCTAAGACGATTTTTCTGCCATTTTTAAGGGTTTTATACCCTTGGATCTCCCATGTTCAATTGAAGATAAGTAATCAATTAATCATTCAATATGTCTATGTGTTGTTTGATTATATCTTGTTCTTGTCTTTTATTTAACATGCTAGGCAAGATTTATCTTGTGTTTGCTTAGATCTAATGAAACCTAACTATTGATTATTGGTTGTTGGTGTGTTATTAATTGTATTGGATGATTGTTTATCGATGTTAGGCTTAAGAAAACTGGCTAACCTCCTATACGGTAACTTGCTTGAACGTCTTAAGAAACATGAACCAATGCGTACTAAGGTTATTATGGTTGTATTTAATGCATGAGCGAATTCTAATGATCCCATGTTAGGAGCTTCTTAGCCGGCTCGACATAGGAGTGAAGTAGGAGCTTGTAGAGTTGGGGAAGTACGTACGCCACCCCACGATTGGTATTAAGGAATACACCCGTCATCTACGCAATTAATACACACTAATCAACCGGTAAAAGATAGTTAGGGAGTAAGGAAATCTAAGTAAACACATTTCTCTCCATATAAGTTCCACAACCTTTTTATTTTCAGTTATTTTATTTTATTTGCAATTGTAGTTATTTGGGTTAGTTGACTAGCAACTAATTCCGCCCACTCCTTCAAACCCGAGATTTTTACTTGCTTTCCATAAAATATAAAAATACAAAAAGAATCTTCCCTCACCCTTAGACCTATTAGAGTAGTTTTTCAATCCTAACGACACTATTCCCCTAGAGAACGATCAATCCCCCGGTACTTGCCACTACACTATACTACATCGATCAAGTACACTGCCTGGTGGGGATTGCAAGCCTCTTGAGATCCCTCGAGAGGTAAAACCTGTTGCAAGGTCGCAAAACCACGCATCAAGTTTTTGGCGCCGCAACCCAAGGAATAGTTATTGTTTAGGTTGAAATTTCTTTTTATTAGGTCTACTCATTAGATTCCTATCTTAGTGAGATTTTTATTTTCTTTTTATTAGCTTTCTTGTAGTCTATCTTTTTCTTTGTGCCCTTTGTTTGTAAAACCATTTTCATTTGTCACTATGGCGGATGAAACTCCATTTAGATCATTGACAATAGAGGAACAACTATATTTCACTAATAGATTTGCTTCCTATCATTCCAATGAGTTTTTGTGTGCTCTTAGTGATTTCCAAGAGGAGTTGGGGGTAAAGTTAGATGGGTTTAATGAATTCTATGCATGTGTGATTTCTATTAGACGATCATTATCAGGATCAATTCCTTTTAGTAAGACCCTTTGGATGAATTTTGAGGAAAGCTTCCTAACCATGACCCATAAGTGGAACGAATTAGTGGATTTGTATGAGCAAAAAGACCTAGTTTCTAAGAACATGGACTTAGAGTCAAACCAAGATTCTGAAATGGTTAGAGTTGAGACACCTAGCTGCATGTCATGGTTAGGCACTACCATAATACAGGGTGAACACTTAGGTGATCTTGATGTGATGGAGGATCTAGCCGAGCATGATCACATTGATCAAAAAGACCTAGGTTTTATGATCGATGACGATGAATCTCAAGAAACACATGATGAATCTTTTAGGCAATTTGAATATAGCAGTCAGAATATTGAGGATGATCCTTATGATTCGGACATAGAAGTTGAGATGCCTAGAGAAGCACTTGAGATACTTGGGAAAATGTTAGGGTTAGATCCTACTAAAACACATGATGAGGATATAGGTGATCTTGACACAAGGAATGATGAGGTAAGTAACATAAGCCCACCAAGTACCCCACAAGTCCTACCATCATTTGAGGCACCCACACCGCCCGTGACTTACCCGGAAGAAGTAGAAGAGACTTTAGGAATCCCGATGGAGGTAGAACCCTTGGACCAAGCACAACTAGAGGATATAGGTTTGAACACTTTTAGTGATGACCTTACTCTTAGTTCTAGGGAATTTCCTAGTGTTGATGAGCTGGAACCTCAACCTTTACACAACTTTTCATCCTTAGATTTACATCTAGGAGACAAAAGAGGAACCGACCCACCCATAAACCAATATTATCCGGGTAGTTTTAGGATGAAGGAAGCCATTCACTCACCCCCTTCACCTCACATGGCATATTTCCACCCTAAGGGTGTGTATCACTACTTCCACCCGCACTTAATCCTAAGTGTAGGAAAAACCTCCCCTATTTCCGTTAAATAAGGGTAGAGTCAGGCTCGTGACTCAAACAAAAACAAGCGCTTCTTGGGAGGCAACCCAAGGTTTATTTGCTTTGTGTGTTTATTTATTTGTTTGTTTGATTTTATTTGCTTCCGTATGTACGTTTAATTTTTATTATTATTGATTCATGTTCGAAACTAAATTGTGAAAATGCTTTATCTTGTTTTTAACTTCTTCTTAACTACATATAAAGGTATTTTGCAAAAGTTAAGTGTAAGGGAAATCCAAATCGGTTTATTAGAACAAATGAACATGAATCGTAACAATAATAAATTAACATACATATTAGTAATTGTTTGAGTCAAATGCTTGTATCGAGTCATAATGATGTTTTGCAGGATTTCCAGGAAGTAAGGTATAGGTTTTTCCAGAAATTTTCGGGAAACTTAACATGAGAATTCTGTCAGATCATTTCTGACGGCGTCAGGTTTTAATTTTCTGAAATTTTTGAAAGTTTTGTTTTTCTACCGGAATCATAAAAAGTTTTTATTAAATCTCTAACTTATAAACTCCAGGAATCTGCAAAATAATCATTCCACAAGCATTATATCCTTATACAGATTTATCCCGCCGATGTTATGCAGGTTTTCGTGTTTATTTTCTCAGGTTTAACAGGTTATTTTGGACAAGGAGATGTATGTGGAATCTAGCTTTTGGCGCTGCTTTAGTCTTGAAACTTCAACATTACCTTGGAAGAAGATTTAACCATGTTACCCCTTTATCCACCGAGCGAATCAGGGGAGTATTTGATTTCATTCTTTTACCTTGTTTACTTTTACATCTTGTTATTTGAACATTGGGGACAATGTTCATCTTAAGTGTAAGGGGGGGTAAAGTACGATACTTTAGAGAATGCTATTACGCTTGATTTTTTGTTTGTTTAATGGTAGATGTGTAATAAAACTGAGAGAAATACCTGTTAAGGCAATTTTAGTGCCAAATTTAAATTTTTTTACAACATATAGGAGTGAAACTTTGGTCTTAATGAGCGTCTCACAGATAGGAGTTATATGACTAGCACAAAACCGTACCACTAAAAAATTTTCCACCCCCAAATATGTGAGGTTCGCCCCTAGAATTGGTAGGAAAAGCATTTATGCTATGATGTGTGTACCGGTAGCACTTAGATTCTAGAACTTGCGTTAGGACCATTCCGAGGCCACAAGTGAGACTACATTCGTGTAGTTAGATTTACTACATGATAAGAGGCATTAGGATTAACCCATTGTTTTACACCTGTGTTTTTGTTATAATTACATTGGCTACATTGGTCAAGTAATTCTCCACCCTCGTAATTTTCACACTTTTAGTGTCCACGATACCCCTAGTACACCCCTCAGAGCCTATCTTTTCGTTTCTAACTTTAAGCATTTTACTTAAAGTAAGAATTTGTTTACACCCACTTAAATGTACACCCAAATCGCCTTAGCCTACCTTGTATGCACTCATTTTTAGTGCATTATTGTGACAACATTTGTTTAAACCCTTAGTTAATTATCTAATTGATTACATGGTTGCTAAGTCGAGTCATATCCTTGTACATATTGTTTTGGGACGATTGGGACTCATGGGTAAAGTACTAGTGTAATGGAGTAATGGGGAAGAACAACATTATTACCCCCATATGTGCTAAATATTTTAAAAGTACTCCAAGTGTTTCGATTATCTTAATTCGAGTCATTAGAATAGTTAATTGTAAAGTTATGTAAAAGTTCAAGTGTAAGGGGGATAGAACCGAGGCCCCTTTGATGTATTATTTTGGATGGTAGGGCAAGAGTGTATGAAAAAAAAAAAAAAAAGTAGAAAAAAACAAACGGACTACCATCCCGTTTCATTTTATGTTTATTTTATCTTTTTGTTATTTTTTTTTCATTAGCTTAAGTCGAGTCTAGTCTTGGCTTAGCAACGCCATATTGTACATGTAATTAATCAAGATCTTTAACTCGCCACCAGTAAAATATCCTTTATCCAACAAAACCGTGTTTATCATATCCCTACACCTAACGTTATAACCCATGTAAAAGCCCTCTTTGATAGTTTATCTTAGGTGCTTACGCCTAGTGGAGGAGGTTTTTGATCCTTTCCCAAGCCTATGGTAATCTATTTTCTATGACAGGTAGTGAGAGATATTATCCATTTTCATTTATGAGATATACTTTTATGACACCTGAGAGATGTGAGTATCTAAACACTACTTGTGAGGTGCTAGTGTGTAATCTCCGTGCTTATTATGATTAAAGTGGAACGACTATTTGTTGTAATTACTTTTATATTAGCATTAAATGACCCCTAACTTGTATTTTGATTAGAATAAAAGCGCATTTGCTTGGGGACAAGAAAATCTCAAGTGTAAGGGTATTTGATGAAGCGAAAAGTGTACCGCTTTTAGGGGGTCATTTAAGCCCTAAATCGTATTTATTTGATCAAATATTGCCCTAAATCGTTCCTTTTGTCATTTTAGGTACTTTGGAGAAGAAATCTGGAAAAGGAAGCATTTTGGACGTTTTTGGAGCATAAAAGTGAAGAAAACGACAAAGTCTCAAAAATCTGCTGGAAAGTACCTGTGACGGCGTCAAGACCCAATGTGACGCCGTCAACCCTTGATAAGCCAGAGAGGATTTTGGAAGATTAAAGGGGGACGGCGTCAAGAAGGTCGTCAAGCCTTGATAAGCCAGAGAGGATTTTGGAAGATTAAAGGGGGACGGCGTCAAGAAGGCCATCAAGAAACCCTAACCGCGGCGAGGTGACGGCGTCACGACCCAAAGGGTGACGCCGTCAGATCTGTTTTCCTATATATATACTTTCATAATTTTTAGTCATTAGTGTGCAACTTTGTGAGGAGAAACCCTAAGACGATTTTTCTGCCATTTTTAAGGGTTTTATACCCTTGGATCTCCCATGTTCAATTGAAGATAAGTAATCAATTAATCATTCAATATGTCTATGTGTTGTTTGATTATATCTTGTTCTTGTCTTTTATTTAACATGCTAGGCTAGATTTATCTTGTGTTTGCTTAGATCTAATGAAACCTAACTATTGATTATTGGTTGTTGGTGTGTTATTAATTGTATTGGATGATTGTTTATCGATGTTAGGCTTAAGAAAACTGGCTAACCTCCTATACGGTAACTTGCTTAAACGTCTTAAGAAACATGAACCAATGCGTACTAAGGTTATTATGGTTGTATTTAATGCATGAGCGAATTCTAGTGATCCCATGTTAGGAGCTTCTTAGCCGGCTCAACATAGGAGTGAAGTAGGAGCTTGTAGAGTTGGGGAAGTACGTACGCCACCCCACGATTGGTATTAAGGAATACACCCGTCATCCACGCAATTAATACACACTAATCAACCGGTAAAAGATAGTTAGGGAGTAAGGAAATCTAAGTAAACACATTTCTCTCCATATAAGTTCCACAACCTTTTTATTTTCAGTTATTTTATTTTATTTGCAATTGTAGTTATTTGGGTTAGTTGACTAGCAACTAATTTCGCCCACTCCTTCAAACCCGAGATTTTTACTTGCTTTCCATAAAATATAAAAATACAAAAAGAATCTTCCCTCACCCTTAGACCTATTAGAGTAGTTTTTCAATCCTAACGACACTATTCCCCTAGAGAACGATCAATCCCCCGGTACTTGCCACTACACTATACTACATCGGTCAGGTACACTGCCTGGTGGGGATTGCAAGCCTCTTGAGATCCCTCGAGAGGTAAAACCTGTTGTAAGGTCGCAAAACCACGCATCAGCAGTCTACTGTTCCAAGCTCGTCAAAGGATGTATCATCCACTGGATATGCTGCGTGGACGACAGTTGACACTAGATTCAAGCCTTCGGTCTCCTCAATTCCTGAAGTTTGTATTATGCATGAAGAATCAGCTGAAGACAACCAAGATTCTCATTCAGAAGATGATGAAGATACCACAAATGTTCATATTCCAAAGGTCGGCAACACCTGGTGGCAATCTTTCTTCGGGGAGGACAGGTCAGCAGCTCATGAGATCACTGTTACTGAAGAAATGAAGCAGACATGGTGGAAGACATCCAGAGATGACAGACCCCCAACACCTGAGCCAGATTGGTCCATTCCTTCTTCTGATGCACATGTCCTTGACAACTTGATGCGTGGGTTTTGCAACCTTACAACAGGTTTTACCTCTCGAGGGATCTCAAGAGGCTTACAACCCCACCAGGCAGTGTACCTGACCGATGTAGTATAGTGTAGTGGTAAGTACGGGGGATTGATCGTTCTCCACAGGGAATAGTGTTCGTTAGGTGTGAAAGGCTACTCTAATTAGGTCTAAGGGTTGAGGAAGATTCTTTTTATGTTTTTTATAATTTTATGAAAGCAAGTAAAATCTCGGGTTTTGAAGGAGTGGGCGGAATTAGTTGCTAGTCAACTAACCCAAATTACTACAAATGCAAATAAAATAAAATAACAAAAATGAAAAGTGGTGAGAAACTTATGTGTAGAGAAATGTGTTTACTTAGATTTCCTTACTCCCTAACTATCTTTTACCGGTTAATTAGTGTGTATTAGTCGTGTGGATGACGGGTGTATTCCTTAATACCATTCGTGGGGTGGCGTACTTACTTCCCCAAACTCTACAAGCTCCTACTTCACTCCTATGTCGAGCCGGCTAGGAAGCTCCTAACATGGGATCACTAGAATTCGCTTGTGCATTAAATACAACCATAAAAACCTTTAGTACGCGTTTGGTTCATGTTTCTTAAGACGTTCAAGCAAGTTACCGAATAGGAAGTTAGCCAGTTTTCTTAAGCCTAACATAGATAAACAATCATCCAATACAACTAACAACACACTAACAACCAATAATCAATAGCTAGGTTTCATTAGATCTAAGCAAACACAAGATAAAATTAGCCTAACATGTTAAACAAAAGACAAGCATAAGATAGAATCAAACAACACATAGACATATTGAATGATTAATTGATAACTTATCTTTCAATGAAACATGGAAGATCTCAAGGCAAGAAGCCCTGAAAAAGTAGCTAAAATCGTCTTAGGGTTTTATCCCAAAATTCCACACACTAAGCTCTCCCTTAATGACAAAAAATTAGAAAACTATATATAGACTTTGACATCTGACGGCGTCACCTTATGCATTGTGACGCCGTCACCTCGCCGCTTTTAGGGTTCCCGGATGACCATCTTGACGCCGTCCCTCTTTAGCTCTTCAAAAATCCATTCTGGCTTATCAAGGCTTGACGCCGTCGGATCCTAAACGTGACGCCGTCCCCTTATGATTTAAGCCGTGACGCCCTTGATTTAGTTAAAGCGTGACGCCGTCAGAATTCTCATGCAAACTCACTGGCCCGTCATGAGTAAATTTCACATCCAACTTTTCTTGCCAAGGCATGACGCCGTCTGGAGTTAATGTTGACGCCGTCAAAGGTGACTTTCAGCACAATTTTGAGACTTTGCCGTTTTCTTCACTTTTATGCTCCAAAAACGTCCAAAATGCCTCCTTTTCCAGATTTCTCCTCAAAAGTACCTAAAATGACAAAAGGAACGATTTAGGGCAATATTTGATCAAATAAATACGATTTCGGGCTTAAATGACCCCTTAAAAGCGGTACACTTTTCGCCTCATCAAATACCCTTACACTTGAGATTTGCTTGTCCTCAAGCAAATGCGCTTTTATTCTAATCAAAATACAAGTTATGGGTCATTTAATGCAAACATAAAAGTAATTACAACAAATAATCGTTCCACTTCAATCATAATAAGCACGGAGATTATATACTAGCACCTCACAAGTAGTGTTTAGATACTCACATCTCTCAAGTGTCATCAAAATAAATCTCATAAATGAAAACGGAAAATATCTCTCACTACCTGTCATAGCAAATAGATTACCATAGGCTTGGGAAAGGATCGAAAACCTCCTCCACTAGGCGTAAGCACCTAAGATAAACTATCAAAGAGGGCTTTTAAATGGGTTATAACGTTAGGTGTAGGGAAAAGGAAAACACGGTTTTGGTTGGATAAAGGATATTTTACTGGTGGCGAGTTAAAAATCTTGATCAATTACATGTACTATACAACGTTGCTAAGCCAAGACTAGACTCGATCTTAAGCTAGAAACCAAAATAACAAAACATAAACATAAAATAAACATAAAATGAAACGGGATGGTAGTCCGTATGTTTTTTTCTATTTTTCTTTTTCTCATTTTTTTTTTTTTTTTTTTTTTTTTTTGTATTTTTCTTGATTTTTTCGATTTTTTTTTTTTTTTTTTTTTTTTTTTTTTTTTTTTTTTTTTTTTTTTGCATACACTTTTACCCTACCATCCAAAATAATACATCATAGGGGCGTTGCATCCCCTTACACTTGAACTTTTACATAACTTTACAAATAACTATTCTAATGACTCGAATTAAGATAATTGAAAAACTTGGAGTACTTTTAAAACATTTAGCACATATGGGGGTAATAAATGATGTTCTTCCCCATTACTCCATTACACTAGTACTTTACCCACGAGTCCCAATCATCCCAAAACAATATGTACAAGGATATGACTCGACTTAGCAACCATGTAATCAATTAGATAATTAACTTGGGTTTAAACAAATGTTGTAACAATAATGCACTAAAAATGAGTGCATACAAGGTAGGCTAAGGCGATTTGGGTGTACATTTTAGTGGGGTGTAACAAATTCTTCCTTTAAGTAAAATGCTTAAAGGTCGAAACGAAAAGATAGGCTCTGAGGGGTGTACTAGGGGTATCGTGTACTAAAAATGAGTACAACGCAAAGGGTGTGGGAGAATTACTTGACCAATGTAGCCAAAGTAATTATAACAAAAACACAGGTGTAAAACAATGGGTTAATCCTAATGCCTCTTATCATGTAGTAAATCTAACTACACGAATGTAGTCTCACTTGTGGCCTTGGAATGGTCCTAACGCAAGTTCTAGAATCTAAGTGCTACCGGTACACACATCATAGCATAAATGCTTTTCCTACCAATTCTAGGGGTGAACCTCACATATTTGGGGGTGGAAAAATTTTTTAGTGGTACGGTTTTTTGTGCTAGTCATATAACTCCTATCCATGAGACGCTTATTAGGATCAAAGTTTCACTCCTATATGTTGTAAAAAATTTTAAATTTGGCACTAAAATTACCTTAACAAGTATTTCTCTCAGTTTTATTACACATCTACTATCAAACAAACAAAAATCAAGCGCAATAGTATTCTCTTAAAATCGTACTTTTACCCTCCCCTTACACTTAAGATGAACATTGTCCCCAATGTTCAAATAACAAGATGTAAAAAGCATAAAGTAAAAGAATGAAATCAAATACTCCCCTGATTCGCTCGTTGGATAATGAAATTACACGGTTAAATCGTCCTCCAAAGAGAATGTTGAAGCTCCATGACTAATGCATCGCCATAAGCTTGATTCCAAAAAACATCTCCTTGTCCAAAATAACCTGTTAAACCTGAGAAAACAAACACGAAAACCTGCATAACATCGGCGGGATAAAATCTATATATAAGGATATAATGCTTGTGGAATGATAATTTTGCAGATTCCTGGAGATTATAAGTTGGAGATTTTAATAAAAACTTTTTAAAAACAAAAATTTCAAAAATTTCTGTAAATTAAATCTGACGCCGTCAGGTTATAACCCCTGACGCCGTCAGAAATGACCTGACAAAAATTTTCATTTTAAGTTTCCGGAAAATTTCTGGAAAAACCTTTACCTTACTTCCTGGAAATCCTGCAAAACATCATTATGACTCGATACAAGCATTTGACTCAAACAAATACGAATATGTATGTTAATTCAATATTATTACGATTCATGTTAATTTGTGTTCTAATAAACCGATTTAGATTTCCCTTACACTTATCTTTTGCAAAATACCTTTATATGTAGTTAAGACGAGGTTAAAAACAACATAAAGCATTTTCACAAATTAGTTTTGAACATGAATCAATAAGAATAAAAATTAAACACACATACGGAAACAAATAAAATCAAACAAACAAATAAATAAACACACAAAGCAAATAAAACAAATAAAGCTTGGGTTGCCTCCCAAGAAGCGCCTTTCTTTATTAACGAGTCTTGTAGCTAGACTCAAAGTCACGTACATTACGTGACTTCTTCATCAAAAGTAATGTCTTCCTCATTGATCATTTCATTACCATTCTCTTGATAATGCTTGATTCGTTGAATGTTCACAGTGAATTCTCTATCCTCGTCGTCAATTAATACAACGGCTCCGGTTTTAGAGGAGCTCCTTACGGTAAAAGGTCCATACCATCTAGATTTAAGTTTCCCAGGAAATAGCCTTAAGCGAGAATTATATAATAAGACCTTGTCTCCTTCTGAAAACTCCTTGGGTCTCTTAATCCGTTGGTCATGCCATCTTTTCGCCCTCTCTTTGTATGTGATGGAAGATTCATAAGCCTCTAATCTCAACTCATCAAGCTCTTGGAGCTGTAAGAATCTATTTGTTCCCGCAACTGTATAATCCAAATTACAAGCCTTAAGTGCCCAATATGCTTTGTGTTCCAGTTCTACTGGAAGGTGGCATGCCTTTCCATATACCATACGGAACGGGGTTGTCCCGATTGGCGTCTTATAGGCGGTTCGAAATGCCCACAAAGCCTCATCGAGCTTAAAAGACCAATCTTTTCTGTTTTGATTAACTGTTTTCTCTAATATTCTTTTTATGGCTCTATTAGTGTTTTCGACTTGACCGTTGGTTTGAGGATGGTAAGCGGTGGAGAATCGGTGAGAGACTCCATATCTTTTCATGACTTTCTCCATTTGTGAATTGCAAAAATGGGTTCCCCTGTCACTAATAAGAGCCTTCGGAATTCCGAACCTAGCGAACAATTTCTTTAAGAAATGAATGACTACCCTAGCGTCGTTAGTCCTAAGGGCTTGTGCTTCCACCCATTTCGAAACATAATCAATGGCCACCAAGATGTATTCATTCCCTCCAGAAGATGGGAATGGTCCCATGAAATCAATTCCCCAGACATCAAAAACCTCACAAACTTGTATATAATTCTGTGGGGCTTCATCCCTCCTAGAGATATTCCCAGCTCTTTGACATGCGTCACACGTTTGTATCATTCCCTTCACATCACGAAATATTGTAGGCCAATAGAATCCCGCGTCGAAGACCTTTCGTGCAGTAGTGCTTATTCCGTGATGTCCTCCAGATGGACCCGCATGACATTCTTTCATAATTCTGACAGCCTCTCTTTCCGAAACACAACGCCTGATTACCTGATCTGGACATCTTCGAAATAAGAAGGGTTCATCCCAAAAGTAGTACTTTAATTGATTAAAGAACCTCTTTTTTTCATGCCTGCTCATATGCTCAGGGATTACTCTACTTGCCAGGTAGTTAGCATAATCCGCATACCAAGGTTCAGAATCATTTATTAACATGAGCTGCTCTTCAGGAAATGTTTCCCGAATCTCACTCTTGTCAGATTCAGCGAGGCTGGGGTTTTCGAGACGAGAGAGATGATCAGCCGCAAGATTCTCTGCTCCTTTCTTATCACGAATTTCAACATCGAACTCTTGCAATAATAGGATCCAACGAAGTAACCGTGGTTTAGCATCCTGTTTAGCGAAAAGATATCGAATAGCTGAATGATCCGTAAAAACAACCGTTTTAGAAAGGACAAGATACTGGCGAAATTTATCAAAAGCGAATACCACGGCTAGTAATTCCTTTTCAGTGGTAGTGTAGTTTTCTTGAGCAGGATTCATGGTTTTGCTAGCGTAGTATATTGGCTGAAAGTGTTTGTTAAGCCTTTGGCCTAATACTGCTCCAACAGCATAATCACTAGCATCGCACATGATTTCAAAGGGTAACTCCCAGTTAGGGGTAACCATAATTGGAGCTTGGGTAAGTTCCTGCTTCAATAGATCGAATGCGTCCTTGCACTCTTGAGAGAAGTCGAACGGGGCATCCTTCATGAGTAACTGAGTCATCGGTTTGGCTACCTTTGAGAAATCCTTAATGAATCTCCTATAGAAGCCAGCATGACCCAAAAAACTACGGATTGCCTTGACAGTTGTTGGATAGGGAAGTTTAGATATAGCTTCAATTTTTGCCCGGTCTACTTCGATTCCACTTCCTGAAATTTTGTGTCCCAGCACAATCCCTTCTTTTACCATAAAGTGGCACTTTTCCCAGTTTAGTACCAAGTTGGTCTCCTCACAACGTTTGAGCATTTTCTCAAGGTTAGCAAGACAGCGATCAAAAGAGTTCCCAAAGACTGAAAAATCATCCATAAAGACCTCCATGCTGTCTTCCATTAACTCATGGAAGATCGCCGTCATGCAGCGCTGGAAAGTGGCGGGGGCGTTACATAGTCCAAAGGGCATTCGCTTGTAGGCGAAGGTGCCATAAGGACATGTAAACGTGGTCTTTTCTTGGTCCTCAGGAGCGATAGGGATTTGGAAATACCCTGAGAACCCATCTAGGAAGCAGTAGTACTCATGCCCTGCTAACCTTTCCAACATCTGGTCGATAAATGGGAGAGGGAAATGATCTTTTCGGGTTGCATCATTCAACTTCCTATAATCGATGCACACACGCCATCCAGTTACTGTTCGTTGAGGTACTAACTCATCCTTATCGTTCTTCACCACCGTCATTCCTCCTTTTTTTGGTACAACCTGTACAGGACTTACCCATGGACTGTCCGAAATCGGGTAAATTAGTCCTGCGTCTAGGAGCTTAATGACTTCCTTCTTTACGACTTCCTTTATGTTGGGATTTACTCGCCTTTGAGGTTGCACGCTGGGTTTATAATCCTCCTCCATGAGGATTTTATGTGTACAAAAGGTAGAGTCAATACCCTTGATATCGGCTACACTCCATGCTATAACTCCTTTATATTTTTTTAAAACTCCCAAGAGTTGATCCTTTTGTTCACTTTTCAAAGAAGAGCTTATGATTACCGGAAGTTGATCTTCCCCTTGGAGGAAAGCATATTCAAGGTTGGTTGGGAGTTCCTTGAGTTCTACCGCAGGTGGCTCGATGATGGAAGGTTTAAGTTTGTTCTCGGGTTTACGAAGCTCAAGCTGTTCGATTTCTTGTCTGGGATAGAAGGAGACTGCATTCACATCCATAGCCTTCTCCTCCTCTAAGATGGGTAAGAAAGCTTCATCTCGCAACCAACCGGCTTCCACCTGTTCATCTACACAATTATCAATCTCGTCGGATAGTTCATCGATTTCTTCGATGAAATACAGTTGATTATCTGCTTCGAGAGAAAGATTCATTGTGTCCTTGATGTCGAAGGTTAAGCTATCGGCCCCCACTCGTAAGGTTAGTTTGCCGTCATGAACATCAATAACAGCACGAGAAGTTGCAAGGAAGGGTCTTCCTAGAATGATGGGCACAAGATCATCTTCTTCCATTTCTAGGATGACGAAGTCAACTGGAAATTTAAACTTCCCTACCTTAACCAGCACATTCTCGCATATTCCTAAGGGGTATTTGACTGATCTATCGGCCAGTTGGATGCTCATACGGGTTGGTTTCAACCCAGAATACCCTAGCTTGCGGAACAGGGAATGCGGCATAAGATTGATGCTTGCTCCTAAGTCGGCTAAGGCATTTTTGACTGAAAGAGATCCAATTGAACAGGGCAAGGTGAAACTACCTGGGTCGTCCACCTTCTTTGGTAGCCCTCGTTGAGTCACCACAGAACATTCTTCTCCTAAGGTTACAAGACCCTCGAGCCCTTTCCTGTTGGTGAGCAGCCTCTTGAAGTATGTACTATATTTGGGCATATGATAACATGCATCAAGAAGGGGTATGGTGACGACCGAATTCTTTAAATATGACAAGAATCTTTTATTATCACTTTCGACCTTTTGATTCTTGAGGCGAGATGGGTATGGGACTTTAAGGGGCTGTTTGGCAGGAGTAGGTGGGGATGGAGTTACCGGTGGGGTTTGCTCGGGATTTTCGTCGTTCACATTATCGTTCTCCTCATGAGGGGTGTTGGGTTCCATGGCGTTAGATGGTTGAGCTGGGTAGAGTGGATCCTTAGTAGTTGTTCCAGCACGAGTGGTGATGGCGAGTAAAGGATCTCTTTGTGGTTCGCCAAGGCCGTCGAGAATGGCGTTGAGTTCTGCGAATTTGGCCTTCACGTCGTTTTGTTGGCTAGTGACGAGGTTGTCGAGACCATTTAGTTGCAAGTTCTTCTCAAACGTGAAGTGCCCAAGATCATCCTCAAAAGTGCTCCTAACCTTGTAGTCAGGATATTCACCTCCTCCCTCTTCTCTCACAAGATTTCCCCAGGGGGTGAAATCATTGTTTTGGTAGAAAGTTAAGAGCGAAGGATCATCGAAGATGTCGTGGCTTGACAAGCATGCTTGTTCGGTGGTGGTAACATCCTCGCATTCCTCTACTTCATGCGGGCCACCACATTGATCACAGATCAAGTATGGGTTTGATAACCGCTTAGTTGGTTGCGACTTGTCTAGATAAGATACCTGATCATTCAATCTACTCACCCGGCTAGCAAAAGGAGGCTCTTTCATGATCTTGGAAACGCTCATGATCGAATCGGGTTCATCCCAGGTATCGTCTTGATCATTCGCGTATTCCTCAATTCTATTCCATCCTTCCTCAACGCTTAATTTGGCTATTTTTCCTTTCGATGAATTATTAATGCCCAATTGGTCATTTTTGGAGACACTGTCATAAAAGATTTGGACAAAAAGCCAGAGTTCAATGCCATGATGAGGGACCTGTCTAATTAGATCCTTGAATCTAACCCAAGATTTGTGAATAGGTTCTGCTGGTCCAACATGGAAGCGGAGGATTTCGTCTCTCAACTTTGAAGTTCTTCCTATGGGAAAGAATTTCTCATAGAATTTTGAGATAAGCTGTTCCCATGTGAAGATGGATTCGGAAGGAAGTTGGTTATACCAGTCTCCGGCTCTTTCATGAAGGGTAAGGGGAAAGAATCGCAACCGGGAGGTATCTCTAGTGGCTCCGTCCGTGTGGAGGGTATCCACTATTTTCAGGAAGTCCTTGATGTGTTGGATTGGATCTTCAGTTTTCAATCCGTGAAACTTGCATACACTTTGGACCAGCCAAATATCAGTTGCACGCAAGACCCCATCCGTGTGTTCAATTGGAAAAACGATAGCATTGGAAAAACCACGAGGGGTGGGAGAAGAGTAGTCCTTGAGACATTTGGGGATTGGGATTTCGGGAACTTCCATATCGTGATTGGGTTGAGGGCTAGGAGGTGTAGAATAATGATTGGATTCTTCCTCGGAGAGGGCATCATCAAAATTGATCGTGGATGGTTCAGCCGCTTGGTGGAGTCGCCTTAATTTATGCATTTCCCTTTCGGGTTCAGCATAGGGTGTGGCAAGAGTCTTTATCGAGCTTCGGCTCCTAGTGATTCTAAGATTAGGGGGGTCATCATCCAAACTTAGGGAATATCCTCCTAAAGTGCGGGTTCTAGGAGGTGGTGGTGGGTTGTGGGGGTTAAGGATATTACCATCTTCCATGATGTCGGACGGTAATGGTTACGAACAAAGACACGAAGAAAATAGATAGACTAAAGAAAACCTAGAAAAATAAAATAAAAATCTCACTAGAAAGGAATCTAGTGAGTAGACCTAATAGAAATAAAAATTCAACCTAAACAATAACTATTCCCCGGCAGCGGCGCCAAAAACTTGATGCGTGGGTTTTGCAACCTTACAACAGGTTTTACCTCTCGAGGGATCTCAAGAGGCTTACAACCCCACCAGGCAGTGTACCTGACCGATGTAGTATAGTGTAGTGGTAAGTACGGGGGATTGATCGTTCTCCACAGGGAATAGTGTTCGTTAGGTGTGAAAGGCTACTCTAATTAGGTCTAAGGGTTGAGGAAGATTCTTTTTATGTTTTTTATAATTTTATGAAAGCAAGTAAAATCTCGGGTTTTGAAGGAGTGGGCGGAATTAGTTGCTAGTCAACTAACCCAAATTACTACAAATGCAAATAAAATAAAATAACAAAAATGAAAAGTGGTGAGAAACTTATGTGTAGAGAAATGTGTTTACTTAGATTTCCTTACTCCCTAACTATCTTTTACCGGTTAATTAGTGTGTATTAGTCGTGTGGATGACGGGTGTATTCCTTAATACCATTCGTGGGGTGGCGTACTTACTTCCCCAAACTCTACAAGCTCCTACTTCACTCCTATGTCGAGCCGGCTAGGAAGCTCCTAACATGGGATCACTAGAATTCGCTTGTGCATTAAATACAACCATAAAAACCTTTAGTACGCGTTTGGTTCATGTTTCTTAAGACGTTCAAGCAAGTTACCGAATAGGAAGTTAGCCAGTTTTCTTAAGCCTAACATAGATAAACAATCATCCAATACAACTAACAACACACTAACAACCAATAATCAATAGCTAGGTTTCATTAGATCTAAGCAAACACAAGATAAAATTAGCCTAACATGTTAAACAAAAGACAAGCATAAGATAGAATCAAACAACACATAGACATATTGAATGATTAATTGATAACTTATCTTTCAATGAAACATGGAAGATCTCAAGGCAAGAAGCCCTGAAAAAGTAGCTAAAATCGTCTTAGGGTTTTATCCCAAAATTCCACACACTAAGCTCTCCCTTAATGACAAAAAATTAGAAAACTATATATAGACTTTGACATCTGACGGCGTCACCTTATGCATTGTGACGCCGTCACCTCGCCGCTTTTAGGGTTCCCGGATGACCATCTTGACGCCGTCCCTCTTTAGCTCTTCAAAAATCCATTCTGGCTTATCAAGGCTTGACGCCGTCGGATCCTAAACGTGACGCCGTCCCCTTATGATTTAAGCCGTGACGCCCTTGATTTAGTTAAAGCGTGACGCCGTCAGAATTCTCATGCAAACTCACTGGCCCGTCATGAGTAAATTTCACATCCAACTTTTCTTGCCAAGGCATGACGCCGTCTGGAGTTAATGTTGACGCCGTCAAAGGTGACTTTCAGCACAATTTTGAGACTTTGCCGTTTTCTTCACTTTTATGCTCCAAAAACGTCCAAAATGCCTCCTTTTCCAGATTTCTCCTCAAAAGTACCTAAAATGACAAAAGGAACGATTTAGGGCAATATTTGATCAAATAAATACGATTTCGGGCTTAAATGACCCCTTAAAAGCGGTACACTTTTCGCCTCATCACAACTCCTGGGCTGAAGCTATTTTGTCCAACTATGTGCCTCCACCGGAGAACTCACTGCTGGCCCAGACTAGAGACATGGGAGCTTTTATAAATTGGTACTGTAAGCAGCAAGGAATAGACAAACTAACCCCAAAGGACTTGGAAGGGCCAGCATATAAAATTGTCAAAGCATTTCATCCTGATGTGGTTCATCTTCAGTACCAGATGGAAGAATGTCATAAGCTCCTGACCGATCAGGTTGACGAGGGAATTCGCAACTTCAATGTCAGCACGCCACTCCCTCTGGGTGGTCCACCTGGACAGGTCTCCATCCAAACTGACTTCTTCTTCAACAAAGATCTAGAGTTTCTCAGGTTTGGCAGCAAGGAGCATAAACGAGCCTTGTCCATTACTAAAATGAAAGCTGCCTACTATCCAGACATTGGGTTAGAACAAATGGTGCCAGATCAGATGTGGGTTGAGGAACAGTACAAGTATGATATATCGGCGTCGTATGGCATATCACACTGGTGGTTCAGGAGACAGCAATTCTACATCGAAAGATTCGCTGCTGAAAGAGACCGCAAGGCTGTACGATCCCGCATGCAGATTCTCAGTGTAGTCAAAGTTGAAATCTTTACAATATATGGCTATGATTATCTAAAAAGAATCGTCCTCCGCCGAGCTGATCTCAAGGAACATGTTATTGCCGAAAGCGATTTCAAACACCTGCATCCAAGTGACTTTGAAGATCTGTACCTGTTAAATCTTCAAGGCAAGCTGCATCACCTACCACCACACGAAAAGAAGACTCTTGCCACTGCAGTCAATCTATGGACCAGGGGCCTAGTCATCAGACAACGGGTAGAGGACTTTCAGCTTGGGATTGAAAGTTATCAGACTCAGCTCAACCTCACAAGGCCTCGTTGGGAAGCGAAAACCATGGAATCCAGGCAAGATTTCACGGTTCTTGAATCCCCAAAGGCTGTGGTGTTTAGAGACAGGTACGGGATTCAGATGATCATGCGGCTTGATGAAATCCACAAGTTCAGTGATGGTACTCTACAACAAATTGAAGAAGCACTGGACTACAGAATTAAAGAGTACAAGATCAGATCGGCTAGACTCGGAAGATATACCACGCTCTGGACAAAGAAAGATTTCGATATGAACAATGAATTCCTCCGTGCCATACGCAAACGATTGAAGACAAGGAGGATCTTCCGCAGTCTTGAGAGCTATGTTGGTGGAAGAGTTCGAGAGGGTGATTACAGACTTCTACAGAGAACCGAATGAAAATATTCTCTCTGTAATAATTAGTCCTCTCCTTTTGCTGTTGTGTAATTTTGTAATATAATAAACTTTGTACTGATCAAGTAGTGATAAATATGTGATGTGTGTGTTAGTCTTACCTCCCTCTTTGATTGAGGGGGAGATGTAGAATGTTCAATTATCAGAACACATGTTAAACCTGACCATATTTTCTCCCAAATTTTCTAAACATACTTAAATCAATTGGGATCACAAATCTCAAATGGTTTAAAATTTTTGATCGGGGGAGAGAATGTGATTTAAATATGAAAATCTGATAAAGAATGTGATTTTTTGGACTCATGTGTAGGCTCTCCCATATGTGCTAAACTTTTTCGTATATCGATGCACATATTGAGGGGGAGCAAATGATTTGTGATGGCAATTGTGGATGAATACCAAAGACCGACCATTTTACTTGATGTACTGGAGTAATAAGGATTGTGAGGTTAGGTATTAGTTCCCATGATCCAGCCAGAACCGGAGGGATCTTCCCAGGGACAATCCTCTAGTTAGAATAGAAGTCCTTAGGAATGATTAAAAAGGAGAAAAATGAATAAGGGAAGAGTGCTGACTGAGATGGAGCTAGTATTGGAACAAAACCAACAAGGTGCTAGTGATGAAGTCTCGGTAAGCGTTGAAAGAGTTGAAGAATGAAAAAGAAAGGTAAAGATAAAGGGTGAAAAGAAAGAAGCCCTCCTTACACATTAGGCAAAAACCGGGTCAATACATATGCTGTCAGAATCACTTAGTTGATTGCTGACATTGAAGAAAAGTATCATGGACCCAGTGATACGCTGCACAACCCTCCCTAGCCACTCAAGGTCCCTCAAAGGACTCTTGTTTCATTTGTCACGAAGATCAATACATGTCTATCGTCTCTCTCACTCCGAGTTAGATGATATTGAAAAGGTGGCAGTCCTCTCCAGCCTCCGATCACTAAATCAAAACGCACTATTGAGTTTAGAGCCAAGAGATCATCCATAAATCTCATTAGGACACATTTCCAATATGCTTGTTGTTTCATACACCATGAAAAGTAAGAAAACATATATTAAGAGTCCTACGCATTATCCTTGTGGTATTGCCAGAACATCCGAGTGATATGTAAAGTATTCACAAGGAAGATGGAAATCCTTCTAGAGCCAACATCAAACAAGCTCTTGGTAGGTGACATGTGAGATCCTTCATGGATCAAACTAGTGACAACTGGAAAGAAACGATGGGGCGATTCACATTTGAATCAAACTTGTTCCAGGAATTGGATTGACGGATGCTTTTGGAAAACCTTTCAATGTGCTCACCAACTAAGTTTCGAGCACATTGACTGTGAAAAACTTTCAAACAAAAGTGTTTACGACAGAAATGTGATTCAATTTATAAAACCCTCATCGTGTTGCATAAAATGTTTATCCAGTGACACGCGAGTGATTTTTCTAATCAATTTCTCGTCAATCAGTGGGTATTTAATTCACTGATTCACTCTACCGTGCTGTCTGCTTTGAGACGTTCCGGTATGAGAACATGCTTAGTATGATGATTCTGACATTAACTTGTTGGAAGACTCATTACTACATGCTGGAAATTCCTGTCAAGGAGAATTTTCTTTAAAGGGGATTCTACCTGATCACAGGTCGGTCTTCACAGAACCGAAGGTTAAATCCATCCACCACGAACGAATGACAAAGCCATATTCGTTCTCCAACTTTATTGCTAACTGTTTTATTTCAGATTCATATAAAGATGGTGATGGTGGTTCCTGATTCCAGCAGAAACGTGTCAATCCACACTCCATGCTCATACTTCCAAATCATTATCAAAGACATCATGACAGCTGAAAGACCTACAACACAGCTTCCGCAACTCTGATGATAGTTATCATGATCCAGAAGAGTGTGAGCATGCGAGTCCAATGGTCACTAAATTCACATGGAGGCAATATTACATCAAGGATGATCAAGAGATTTACTGTAGCTGATGATCTCAATGCAAGCTCGAAGATCACAACCCAAAGGAACAATACGCACAAGATCACGACTAAATGTACAAAGTTTACCTATCATGAAGAATCAAAGACTACGAGTTAAAGAAATTAATCTTTTCAGAATGCTAGAATTCAAAGTGTAATTTTCGGGGTGACCTCCCTTAGGGGGAGATTGTTAGGAATATAAATATTCATATGAAAGACTCGGTCACCCCGAGTAATCATTAGCATTAAGTTAGCTCGTAAGCTTATTAATACAAGTTTAGTTATAGTTATATTAGTTTAGTCGTAGTAATATTTGTGGAGTTGGGTCGGGTCTTTACCCACTGTCAGCTCACTCCACAGCCCACTCGGGGCACACTAGCTAGAAAGTATAAATACCCCTTCCCACACTTGGGAAGGGTTGGATGTTCTTCACATTTAATCATACAACTATTTGTTTCTCTCTCTAGAATATCTTTCTTTCTCTCTCTAACTCCTTATAATTCGATCTTGATCTAACTCCAACATTGTGTTATGATATCCAATATCCTACAGTTTAAAAGTTATGATTTTTCAAAGATTGCCGAAAGCTGCCAAAAAATCACCCATCCGATCAGCATGCTCCTGCATCCGATTCGGATGGGCTGCAACCGATCGGCAGGAACCTCCAACCGATCGGTTGGAGGCTACTGACCTCCTGGAACCACTTCCAAGTCCCGTACTTGAAAACCCGACCTCCCGAACTTGATATTTCACCAAACCTTCCAGATTTACTTAATATATCATTGGGCTCATTTCCATTCAAAAACATTTACCGTTTGACCTTCGGAATAGTACTTTACAAGTTGACGGGTTTTGCACCAAAACCCGTTTTGACTCATTTACACTACAAACCACCTTTACCACTTCATTTGCCCACCAAACTTAACCAACATCATTAATATATCATAATGAAATGTTTCCATAATCATTTGACCCGTTTACAACCCAAAATGGGTATAAACACACATTATGCCAAACACCCCTTTAAACATGACTATAGACACTTAAACCATGTTATGACATACCGATTGACCACCAAAGTACTTTAATGACCATGCCATAGACTATGACACTCGACCACATGATTACAAACCATTTATAGACCATCGGGGGTTCAACTTTGACTTGGAGCTCGGTATTCTACAACAAAGCTCCTATATACATACTACCTTCTAACCTTCCGCATATCCAATCCTTAATCCACAAACCAAACCATAGCGCTTCCAAAGAACCTACAAAACATTGATAACTATAACGGTAAGCGATTACGCTTAGTGATTAATTGGTTAGTACATGATTAATACGTTCATCATCATATATGCATCATGAACTCATAACCATAAACACATAACTATAACGCACATAAAAACATTGAAACCTCAACACATACCTTAGGTCCATCCATGATCAAGACTAGTCCTATAACATTCCAATAACCAAGTCTCTAGGTTCGTCACACCTTCTAAGTATCTATAACTCTTCTTACACTAACATTCATAAACACATAATACAACAACTTCCACATTAAACACATAGTAACCGGATTACTTACCTTAGCTCCAAGCTAAGCATATCAAGGCATCATCATCATCCTTATCACCATCATTATCATCCTATGTTAAATCATCATAACCATAATCACTTAAAACATAGAAAATAAACTATGACAATGATTTACCACAACTTAGCTCACCTCTTAACACTTCTAATTATCATATCATCATATATTGATCATATGATAATTATCCCTTAAGATTATTAACTTAATTTCAATACAACTTATTCCATAATCATTGTAACATCTTTAATTAGCTTATTACCATCTTTTACCCAAATACCCAAATTAGGGTTCATAAACCCTAACTCCTTAATTAATCAATTAATCACAAGATTGAGGTTACTTACTTGGAGGGAGGATTGCTAGGTATAAACTCTTAATCTTTGGCCTTAATCCCTACACTTGATCATCAAGACCTCCATTTTCCCTCTTCTTTTCTCTTGGGGTCGAGACACACACCAACACACAACAGACAAAATGAATTTTCTGGAATATCTATGATATTTCTAGACTTAGTTAGTTGGCACTTTGGCCAAATGACACAAATGGTCCTTCAAGTCATTTCTCTTATATTTTAGCCACATTACATTTTATAATATATTTACTACTTGGCAACCTAGGTCCCTTAAGTCCGTTTTCTCTTATTTTGGACACATTAAACTTTAATACATATTTAACACATTACAACATTAGCCCCTTTAAGTCTATTTTCATTTCACATGATATCTTCTATAACTATCTAACACATTCATTAACTATTAGATTGACCATCGGGTTTGACTAGTCAATCACAAAAAGCCTTAGTCAATTTCATCTAGGGTGGGGCCTAGTTGTATCCGGGAAACGGGTCTAACAATGTGTCAGTCAACGAACGAATCTCGTTCTTGTTAGTGTGATTGATTGAACAATTACACCTTAAGTTTTTGGTCAAGTTGTGACTCTCTAGTGTCATTGAATTGCATTATGCATTCACATCTTTATGTCGCTCAACTTTCTTGGGCTTTCTTCTTGGTTTTTATCCTTTTGGCACACTTTCATCAGGTGTCTAACTTCTTGCATACTTTGATATGCTCATCAAACTCATTTTTTTTTGTAGCTATGTTTTAACATAGTTTAACCCTTGCATGTCTTGCTATGTGTAATATATCCCAATAATGTTGCTCCTATTCTATTATATATTATGTTGCACGAAGCTAACTCTTGATGTAGGAAAAGCCTTTGTAAGAATTTGATCCATGGATTCGCTAGAAACAAAGGTAAAAATAGAAGGGAATACAATTACCATAGGGGAGCATTGAGCTAGGGGGAGCTCGGTAGTATTTGAATACATAGCATGGAGTCTTTTTAACAGTGGTGATAGAAGACTTCACTGGGATGATGCAAGCTCGCATTTTTTGGGAAGAAAGGAAAGTAGTGTAATAAGGGGGAGTAGGGAGTGAATTCAAGGGAGAGCTCGAGGCAACTACCTTTTTGCTTCGACAAAAGGGGGAGAAGGAAGTGTAAACATGTAACTTTTACATTTTACTATGTGTCACGGTTTACATATTTGTCATCATCAAAAAGGGGGAGATTGTTAGTGCAAATATTACGATATTTAAACTAAACGGTTTCTTCGGTTTTAATAATGACAAACATGTAACTTGTAATGCATAACGTAAAATGCACAAGTTACTTGTAAACACAAATCATCAATGCATACTTACATCAACATCTCTCGACGTCTCAAGTATTGTTCAACATAGTCGAAGATTTCCATTCCGACATAAATCATTCAAGGTATGAACAAACAAATTTAAACTTGACGGATAATCAAAGAAATAAATTTTTTGTTTTAAACTTCACATTTTTATGAATGTGACAAAACATTTTTCAAAAATACATTTTACAAATTATTTTTGAATTAGAAAGAAATGTTTTATTTGAGAAAATTATTTCAAAAATAGTAACAACTATTTTTCCCCCTAAAACAGCTCCAAACATTCCCAAATAAACCTTCCCCACTAAAAACAAACGGAGGAGCATTTTTGTCCCCCACGGTAACACTAAAGGACCGACGGTACCATTAAATTTAGTGGTGTCGTCTGACAATTAGTGGTACCGTCTGTCTGTAACAGCTAGTTTTTCCTTTGCCTATAAATAGTGGACCATTTTACACTTTCAACTTGATTTTTTCAGTCAGTTTTCTCTGGTCTAATCCCTTCTTAGTTAGATCACTTTCTTTGATCATTTCAAGAGTTTTTCTTTTGTTTAAGAGTGATTCTTTTATCCAACCAAAGATCACCTTCATTCCTTTATAGTCCAAGAGAAGAACACAAAGTATCAAGAAGATACAAGGTGTTAGAGTCATTGTGTAGTGCACTTGCATTGCATTTATATTTGTGTGGTTTGTTGCTTATATCATGTTAGTTGTGTTTGTGTCATGGCATGTTATTACTAATATGTCTAAGTTTGTGTTAATGTGACATGCCTTACTTGTTGCTTTATATTATCTCTAGTTCTTGTAAGACTAATGTTGACACTTTTCATATTATGTCACACTTGATCGGATGTTTGATACAAAAGTTTTTAAGTTTTTAAATGAAAACGTATTCACCCCCCCTACAATATCCACACAGTTGATTTTTTCGAGGTGCATCTTTTGTTTCTAGAGTTGTAAGTGCTTATGGCATGTCATAAGCAATATGTTTAGGTGTTTATCAAGCTTCTTAGCTTCAGGTTAATATGGTACTTCATCCATATTCCATTTGTATTTAACTTTTTTCGGTTTTAATATATTTACCGGGGTAACCCTTTACCCAATTTTTTTGCTGAATTTGTTACTTGCAAATATGTAAATGAAGTGTAGATAGATAATGTTACCTTGAATCACTAATAATAATTTTCCACTAAACCAACTAATATGATGTCAAGATAAGATTGTTGTATTCTCCTAACAATTTTTTTGGGTTGATTTATAATATTTTATGAAAATACGCCTATCAAACGATGATTTATTTGAATGGTTACCCGGAAAAAAAAAAAAAAAAAAACTACATTATTTGAATGTTCAAACGCTATTAGACCAAGAGTAGTGGCCATTGAATTGAGCTTCGTTGCCCTTTCAACGGGCGTTGGACCACCCCCAACCACCGTTGAAGCCCGTTGAATCTCTTTAAAACAAACGTTTGTTGATCCAACAACGGCCGTTTCTTTTATTCTTGCTCTTACAGGTGGGACCCCAACCACTAAATATTTTCTTTTCCTTTAATTTTATAAGCTTCAAGATTTTTGATGGCCGGATCTTTGAAGATCTTTTAAGAACTTTATGTAGTCACCTCTGATCGGATCTTTGATGGTGCATAAAGATCCACCTCTGATCGGATCTTTGAAAGGTGATGTGGAGATGGGTTGTTGAAGATAAGCAGAAGACAATTGGTAAAGGGTTGTTGAATTGTATTTTTATAGTCATCCTGCATTTGCTACTGAATTGTTATTTTTAATATATATATATATATATATATATATATATATATATATATATATATATATATATATATATATATATATATATATATATATATAGGGAAGGGTTCTTTTCAGAACCAAATAAATGTAACCAATCAGATTTTTTTGAATATTTATTTTTATTATTTAATTCAAAAGGGCATAATAGTAAAATTACATTTTTTAATTTCTTTTTGCTTTTTTTTAATAAAAAAACGTTTTTTAGTTCCTAAATTTTAGGATTTTTTTTATTTTTTATTATTTTTTATTTTTTTTTGAAATAATTTTTATTTTCAGTATGTATGATTTCAAAAGTAAGGTGCACATGTGTTTTTTAATATAATGTATGTTTACGTATATTTGTAGTGTTCAATTTACGTGTATTTGGTAAGGTGCATATGTGTTTTTTTAGATAATGTAAATTTACGTGTGTTTGTAGTGCATGAAATGGCAAACAAAAAGTATTTTACATGTATTGTTTACAATTTAAAACAAAAACATTATATACAAAATTTAAAATCATGTGATAATACACTTCAAATACAAATTTCTAAAAGCAAAAATGTTGTCATATATGCACATGTATTTTCCCTCGTTGGACACTTTGTAATTCTTTGTATGTATATGTGCACTTGTATCTGCGGCTGCACTTGTGTCTTTAATCTTTAAATCTTTAGCTTAACTATCTTATCGCTAGATAGTATGTACAAAACACATGTGCACTCTCCATATTGCTCATCATACTCGTACCTGTAACCACAAAACACAAGTGCACACTTAAAATAGAACTAAACACAAAAAATCTTTATATCATAACTACAAACATATATGCGTTCGTTTCAAACACGCATGTTCATGACATAAACACATGTGCATTCTTTGTCAATTCATCGTTTTTATTACGTAAATACATGTGCATTTGTTTCAAATTCTCTTGTTCATGACGTAAACACATGTGCATTATTTGACTAACACATATTCAAGAGCAAATGCAACAAAACTGAATCTATATCAAGTGATGTACACGAATTTTTAATCATAGAAATTAGCATAACACATATTCACAATATTTACGTACATCGAAATATATAAATACACTGCACATGTACATTCTTAGCCAAAACACATATGCACAATAGACATCAAATTCACCAGAAACTTCAAAAACACATGCATTTAAATACTTGACCGGATCTCGTGCTTACCATCAATAGACATCAACTTCACAATAGACCATCAATGCATTCAATTAACCCACAGTACACGTCAAACAGATCAAGCAATTTAAATAACCACAACCCCTACGTGAAGATTTGGACCAATAAAATCAATTCAATCAGTACACACAATCAATTTAATAACCACAATCGACAATAAATTCAGGCCCACAATTGAACAACGATCGATCTCATTTATTATTTCCGATCAGTTAAATGAATTAACTGAGTTTGTCAGATGCACAAATCGTCTTAATAGTACGAGGTATTTAAAGAATAAATATCGATTACCTCAGAATATCAAGATCCACATATGTCAATATCGATTACCTCAGAATTTCCAGATCCACATCTCGTGCTTACCACCAATACTTGACCGGATCTCGTGCTTACCAAGAGAGAAGCAAGAAAGAAGTGGCGGAGAGAGGTGGCGGCGCGTGACGAAGGGCTGTGAGGGCGCGTGCACCTCCAAAACGTGTTTACAAGGTCGATATAAGGGTGGGTGTGATGGTGTTTTATTTGTAGGGGTGGCGGTGAGCGACGATGGTGGTGATTTTCGTCGGATCCTCAAGAGAGAGGCGGCTAGGGTTTTTTTTGGGGTGGGAGAGAGAAATGAAAACTGAAAATGAAGATGCAGTTATTAAGTATGTTGGTTTCAAAATAAATAAGATAAAATTCCATTAGTACCCCTCCAGCACTTATAAAATAGAGCACATGTTTCTAATTATTTACATTTTTGCCACACTCATTTATATCCATTGATTGAAAAATAGATGGCTAGGATCGGTTCTCGCAGTTCTGTACATTTATTTGGTTCTGAAAATAACCCTTCACTATATATAATATATATATAATAATAATAATAATAATAATAATAATAATAATAATAATAATAATAATAATAATAATAATAATAATTGTGTAATGATTACACTTACAAAAAACGCTCATTGAACCATTACCCTCAATTTTGCTTCAACGACCCTTTTTCTCTCACTGCCAAATGTCGCGATTTGCCCATTCAACGCCCAAACCACTACTCTTTGTCTTAATACACATAAAATAATCTCTTATCAAAATATCAAGTTTCAAGTATAACCAAGTTCAAACTAAACATTTAAAATCATCAACATTTACATTTACAATACAATTTAATCATACAAAACCTGGTTCAAAAGTCAAAACATATATTTCAAGAGTACTTTTTAACTTTAATCATAGATTATGCTAAGCTATCGAAACAAGTCCTATTAGTAGACAAGTTCAAATCCTAGAAATGACATTTAAGCTAAAGGTGTGTATACAATCCATTATTGGTCACATGTCTTCACATTTTTATCTTAACATGAATGCAAGTCTCATTCTTTAGATATGTAATCAGCCAATAATGTACATATATTAGTTTAGTTTACAAAACATTTCTTTTATTTACTATTAGTAACAAAAAATAAATTCTATTATGACATTTCATGTTTAATATTCACTAGTTACATTTTAAGGGCGGTAACGGTAAAAACTTTTAAGTTTAAGACTCATCATAACCGGTATACTAATTATTTTGAAGACAGCTAGCCAGTTAGGAGTGTTAACGATTCGGGTAATACCCACGCGAATCGAAAACCGAAACAGAACCGAACCAAAAAAAGATCGAACCAAATTTGTAACCGAACTGAATTTGTCAAAACTGAACCGAACCAAATTTAGTATTCGGTTTTCGATTTGGGTATGGTTTTGACAATCTAAATCGATAAACGAATTTATATAAATATATATATTTTTATATATTTATAGTGACCGTTAAAATTCTTTTATTTTATAAATATAACATTTTTTAAGCTTGAAAATATCTTTGTTGCTAAAAATCTATATAGATAAACAAATAATTAATTAAAATTAAGTATTTCGGATTATTCGGTTCGGTTTAATCAAATTTGAATTTGGTTCAATTTTCAGTTTTACTCGAAAAAAAGATTAATTAAACTAACCGAACCGAATAAATCAAACAACCCGATAAGTGAACCTATTAACGCCCCTAATGACAGTTAATTATTGAATGGATTAGCTGGAGCCCAAGTGGGTAGAACATGGGCCTAAAAAGAAACAAATCATAGTTACATCGGAATCACAATTCCAACAAAACATTCTCTTTTGCAGCAACACAAGTATTCAGGTACTGCTCTTCCTTAATTCACCAATTTATAAGGTTTCATGTTCTTTGTTGCATCAATTAATATTTAAACCTACCATTAATATTTGTTGAATTGTAATACTAGATTTTATTAACTTTTTTTTTTGATAATAGATTTTATTAACTTTTAGATCACCTTTATTAACTCATTAGTAAAGTATATATAATAATTCAGTTTGTTTTAAAGATCTGCTTGGTGAAAATATGAAGATCTTGTATCAATAGTCAGGGTAATGGGTGATTCCATGCTTTCTACCAGGTGATTGCCCTTAGATGGTTATGCCTGCCTGTGTTGGGTTGCGGGGTCTTTCCTTGGATTTTTGGATTTCTACGACCGTAATTTTTAGGGCTGTTATAGTTTTAGGGTCAGTGAGGTTGTAATTTTCGTCCCCATACCTCGCTCAGACAGGGTTGGGTATTGTTGCTGATGTTGAGGTCGGAATTGGGGCGACGCTGAGGCCTCCATGGCTTAACACACCAAAAACACAATTTCAGCGTCATTGGGGTGACGCTGAGGCATCCATGGCTTAACGCCGGTGTCATCATGATGCTGAGGCTATAACACCGTGATGCCGTATGCTCTTATATATTTATATGGATGCCTTTAGGAAAAAAGTAGATGGGGATCTTAGTGTGATTGAAACAGATTTTGACATAATCGGATGAGACAAGTATATGTCGTAGGCCGAGGGCTGCAGGCCAGAATACTTATCGTGGGGGGTGCGGTTGTCATCACTTCCTGTGATATGAACCTGTTATAATCTGAGATTTTATCATTTTATGTGTATCAGTCTCAACCCGACATTAGTTAGCTAGGTCTCTGGTTATAGAAATGGGTAGCTAAGGTTCCATGAGTAGTACACTTTGATATAGTCTCGTAAATACTAAATAAGAAAAACATCCTTCCCTTCTATGTATGTATTACATTGGTGTTTTGTGACTGTTTTTCTGCTCTAATTTGTGATTTAGTAGTTGATGTGTTTTTGGTTTTTTGTCTTGCAGAGTGAATCAAGATTGTTTGAGTTTTAACTGTAAAGACTTAATGGCGAGAATTAAGCCTCAAGCGCTGTTGCAGCAAAGCAAGAACAAGAAAGGCCCAAGAAGTATCAGTATGACCACGATTGGATTGTACAGTTTAGTTACTGTTGTTGCGGTCTTTTTCCTCTTTGCTACATACAAACGCTGGTCTCAAAGGTTTGTATCAAACTGATGTTTTCCCTTCAGATGCTACTTTTTAAATTATCGTCACCACTATAGTAGACTTGAAAATATGGTGAATTGTGCCCTATTGTATCAGTCAATTTATGAACTTTTGTTAAATGTTACTGTACTTGAGTTTGTTTGAGGTTCCAATACTGGAAAGACTAATGGTGCTTCTATGTAAAGCAATTGAGTTGAATTTGTATGCTGCTTAATTTTCAAATGTCAAAGATGGCACATGAGCTATTTAATGTGATTTGAGGTCTTTGTTTGCTTGCTGCTAAGTTTTGGGTTTCCATTTTGAAGTCAAATTCTTCCTCTCTAAGTTTCATTTAATACCGTTAATCCTATGTTATATCGAACTTGTCATTATCTAGGTGGTAGAAGTACACCTTGTAATCCATTGGATTGTCAGTTCTATTATTAATATAATTGGCATTGGGACACTTGGTGTTAAAGATTAATTATGTGCCGCATGGTTGTAGAGAACGCATTATTGATTATTGTAGCATAACATTAGAAAACAAAATATCAAGTTGTTATTGACATAAGTTGATACTTTACACCTTGCCAATCCTAAGATTGTATGACTTGTAAACATTGCGACACTGGGACACATGGTTGTAGAGAACTCATTATTGAGTTGTGGATTTTTAAAAGTCTGAAGTTCTTTTAGGTTAAAGTTGATATATGCGTTTGTTTGATGCAAAAGTATACTATGACCCTATGAGTAATAATGGAGGAATGTTGGTTTATCTTTAATTTAACAAAAAACATTATTTTCCACTGAAACTATAATGGCCAAAGTGATTCACAACAGAAGATTATCTTTGATCATGAGTCGCCGAAATCTTGTTGGTTGATTTTCATTTTGCCTCATGTTGGCAGAAATTGTTTATATGATGAACACTGAACGTACGGTTGTTTTTTTTGTTAATAACATCCATTTTTTGTCTGTTAAGAAGAAATTTCGAGGTTTGGTAAGCTGTATTATTGTTGCATCATCATACACCTCACAACTGTCTATTTCACATCCCAAGTTGTTCCTATTGTTTTTTTTCAGTAACTGTGTTATCCGAAAATTTAGCTGGCTCCAAATCCACCATGATACAAAGTCAGATAGGGCAAGGTTCTCGTAAGGGGAGGCCGGCATAACCACATGAGTAAAACTTGTTCAAAACGGAGACAATGACTCGTTTGTTGTCAATGATGTTGCAATAAGATTATACATTTATATACTTGTATTCTTCGAACATATCTTTTTCCTCCAATTCTATATTATACAGATCAAATACACCTATCAAATGTACATACTTTGTTTAACATTAATTTTATACTAAGGTTAAAGAAACTCTAAACAAACAATTAAGTAATACCTAGTCAAACTAAAGTACTAAACATTTGAAATCATTCAAAAACTTCTTTAATTTGTTTATCATAGATTCCACCCACTCATATTTTAAGACTTGTAAAATGATAATCTGCTGAAATGATCAAAACGACTTCCATTAACTTAAAACATATTTTATAAAAAATAAGTTAACCAAAAAAAAAAAAAAAAAGACCTTAAATAAATAGCTCATCACTTTAATTCGAACTCCTTACTAAAAGGCCACTAAACAAATGTTAATTTTCTTGAACGGCAATCTCTTTATAATCTACACATCTGTCTCACAAATATTGTTACACACATGCTTCCAATGAGACTTGAATCCACAAACTATTGGTTGATGGATCAATTATTACTTGGGGTTAGGTCTTTGGGGAAGGTGGGTCCGCACCTAAAAGTGCACGGGGTTGGAATTTCTCCGCCAGTCTAATAATTTTGAGGAACAATTCATTTATATATCTTTTAATTTTCTAATCTAAAACAACTAAGGGCCGACCTAGTGACAAAAATATTAGTTACTATTATCATTAAAATATGAGATATCTCATGTTCAACTCTTGCTAGCTACAAACAACCCTTAAGTGGAGTTTTGGAGCATTGATTGGCATGACTAACTGGTATGCCTAATTATATGCATCGTGTTGGTGCCATCAACCTGTCTTTCACAAACCCAACAAATTATTCACATAATTAGTCACAATTTTAGGCGTCACAGTCATTTTCCAAAGTTTTAATATGACAACGTAAAAAGAGATATGTTGAGAGACATTATACAGGGGCTGCTTGGTTGATAGTGGGGAGGGGCTGCTTGGTTGATAGTGGGGAAAGGGAAAGGGAAAGGGAAAGGGAAAAGGTAAGGGAATGCAAATGAATGAGTGTGGTGGATAATCATTACCTTACCCCCCAATTTACTCTATAATGGTTGATTACCCAGTACTGGGTAATCAATACCTTAGCACATACGAACCAAGCACCACTTTTCTCTTCACGTGGGCCCATTTCAATTTCTTTCCCATTCCCCACCCCCCTTTCCCCTGTACCAAGCATGCCCTAAATAACATTTATTGGGGTTCTTATGAACAGTGCCCCTTTGGCCACTGTTCATGCTACAGTATTTTTTATTTTATTTTTAATTATAAAAAAAAGTTAAAAAAAAAATTCTCTAAAACTCTCCCGCAGCAATGCGCGGGCTACCCACTCGTGTCAAAAAAAAAAAACACGGGCCTTAGATAAACACAAATGAAAAATGAAAAATGAAAAATGAAAAACAAAATCGAATCGACATCGTAGTAGAATTGAAATTGAAACAAAAAAAAAGAGGGGGTTAACAACTACTACCTTCCTTCCTTCCTTACAAACATCCTCTGCAACAAACAGCGTTCGCATCGCATATTCTTATCGGGTATTTTTCATTTTCTAGGGTTTCCATCTTCTTCCTTACAATTATGTAATATTTTTAATCGTATTACGAAATTATATATATATATTTGAATCAACCAAGTGTTTTGTTTTGTTGCTAAAGATCGATCTGCTACTATTTAGGGAAAGTAATGATATCTTATTATATCATCTCATGGATTCTTTTGTATTATGAATCTCGGTTATCTCGCCCTGTATAGAATTATAGTATACGTTTTTACTACAGTAGTTTTTTTAGGATCTTACTGTGAATTGGATTTGAGATTTTGACATAACTGAATGGGATAAGTATATTTGTCTTTTCATCGCCCCTTTTGATATGGATGTGTTATAATTTTAGATTTTATCACATTAGCTAGGCTTCTGGTTTTCAAACTTGTAGCTAAGCTCCTTTGAGTAAATACGATAACATCTTCTTTGCGCCTTTGGCTTAACCATGTAACACTTTCTTAATTTTGCTTTTAGTCGTTGGTGTGGATATTGGACTAGAGTTTATACTTATTTGCTTTTTTTTTCCTTGTTATGCAGAGTATAATAAGATAGTGTAATAAGATTGAATTTTCTTAGGATAAATGGCGAGGATTAAACCTCAAGCGTTGTTACAGCAAAGCAAAAAGAAGAAAGCACCAAGAAGTATAAGTGTTACCACGATTGGATTGTACAGTGTTGCTACTGTTGTTATGCTCTTTTTCCTCTTTGCCACATACAGACACTGGTCTCAAAGGTTTGTTATATTTGCTTTCTTCTCCCGTACCTGATAATCGTTCAAA
The DNA here is from genome assembly GCA_021014915.2 of Artemisia tridentata subsp. tridentata. Classification (NCBI taxonomy): domain Eukaryota; kingdom Viridiplantae; phylum Streptophyta; class Magnoliopsida; order Asterales; family Asteraceae; genus Artemisia; species Artemisia tridentata. Next base: position 106,120,794 of record CP139507.1, on the reverse strand, counting down.
TTATAATGGTCATGACTTATGAGAAGAAACCGAAAACCATTTCTGTTGGCACTTTTGGCTCAATTAGTTCAAGGATTCATGCTAAACACCCTCTTTACATGGTCTTCACACCTTTGGATGGTGGTTTTTAATGATCACCACTATGAGTAGACTTGAACTTATGGGAAATCATGCCTTATTGTATTACACTATTACTTAAATTTATGAAGTTTGGTTTTTGTGGCTCATATACGTATATTGCAAAACTAGGTTATGATGTCATGCATATAGAATAAGTGCCAAACAGTATACACGCCTAATGAGTGGTGTATATTTACTTTTAGGTCGATGGTTCAGCCAGAGGAAGGAACGTCAAACTTTCAGGTACAAGTGTTCACTCACTCTGCCGCTTCTTTTGTTTAGTGGTTTCTTTTCCTTTAGGTGAAAATTCTGTCAAAATTGATATCCGGCTCCTTTTTCATCTCTTCGTTCACTGAGTTAATTTTTTCACAATGTAATGAGAAGTTAAGCTTTTAACCTTAGAATATCGTGCCGTTCCAAAGCAATTTTAAAACATGGTGAATCATACCAAAAGTGTTCGCTTTAGATAATTATACTACGTTTGGTATGTACTTGACAATGAAATGGACTGAAAAGTTTGTTGTTTGATTACATATCTGTTATGGTCTTTTCATTTCTAGAATTCAATATTTTTTTTTATGTAGAATTCATCATTTCTGGAATTCCTTTGTCTTTTCATTCCGTAGGAGTAGGCGCTCTTTTTTGCATTCCATTAAGCAATGAGGTGATATGTGCGCTACTTCATATATCCTTAATTCTGTTTCTTTATTCTGTGACAGGTCGAAGATGATTTTTCAGATTCAAAGAAGTCTGACATTCCTAGATATGCTGTAAGTTTCTGCATCTCAGCTGTGTGCTTTCACTTTATATGCTTTTGTTTCAGCACTATAGACACATTTTTTTTTTTTTTTTTTTGGTTTTTCTTAAGCATGTCTGATGGTCACCCCTTTAAGGATGTGTTACAGTGTAATGTTATATGACGTAGCTTCAATTCTTAGTTGTATGCGACACAAAAAAAGATTCACAATCAGAGGGTCTTATCCATTTTCGAAAGATTACGTCAGCGAAAACTATGCATTACTATTCATTTGGCTTTCTGTTGGTTCAATTGTTGTTGTGTTACGTTGCGTGGTTTGACATACCTTGTGTATGCAGATTTTTAACACTTCTAAAGGTTTGATCACGGTGGAACTTTACAAGGAAGGTTCACCTGAATTTGTGGATGAATTTATTGATGCCTGGTGAGTATGATTACCTTATAATTCCTTGCCTACAATTAAATTTATACCAGATAATCTGATGATTTCTTTCTGTAGTTCATTTGAATAACTTGGATCTTAAAGTTCTGATTATATTTCTAGAGAGAAATAAGAGAGAGAAAGACTGTGTAATACTCTGTGTATATATCGTGATAGATGATGAATGGATACCTGACTTCTATATATAGGATTATAGGAATAGGAGTATCACTAACGTGTGACAAACACCGAACATAATTTAACAGAACTAACTGATGTAGCTAGGTGATGTATATTCAGTTTAATAACTAGCTCACTGATGTACTCAATCTTGATAAGTTTCCTATACTCTAGTGATCTAGTCTTTCATCTTTAAGGTTCTGCCTATAAGAATACATCTGTTTCTTACTCAGTTCTTGGCAATTTTGACAGTGCAGCTTTAGCTAAAGTTACCAGTTGATTGGTTTTGTATTTAATTTTATGATGGTTATTGATCTTTTGAAATGCGTTCGCAGCCAGAAGGGACACTTTAAAGGGATGCTATTTCAACGTGTGGTGAAACATTTTGTAATCCAAGGAGGTGAGACTGATAATCATTCAGTAATTGAGGATTGGACTTCTAGAGAGAAGCACTACAATCAGCTCGAGAAAAGGTTTCTCTTAACTCTACACCAACCACTTTTTTTGACATTAAATTACTATTGATACTCTTTAATTTACTTTTCATCTACAGATTGAAGCACGAAGCCTTTATGCTTGGTACATCCAATACGAAACATGAGAAAGGTGGATTTGATATTTTCATCACAACCGCACCAATTCCAGATCTAAACGCCAAACTTAATGTATTTGGACGTGTCATCAAGGGAGAAGATATTGTTCAGGTAAATCTAATATTACAAGTTGTCGTGTTTGCTCTTTTCTAAGGTCAAAATGCATTTAAATAACCACCAGTTGTTCTTTACATGATGATTGAACACGAACCATGATTGGATTTTGATCTGGAATATATGCATTCCAGGAAATCGAGGAGGTGGACACGGATGAACATTACAGACCTAAATCTCGAATTGGGATCATTGATGTGACACTGAAACAGAAGATTTAAGGTTTCTCTTGATACGATTTCATCGCCTGCAATATCATGGGCCAGACATGGTGTCTGGAGATAGAGAGAGCAGAGAGTTGGGTTTATGGTTGTGTAATCCATGGATTAAGGTTGTTTGTGTGTTTTGTCTTTGTTGTTATAAAAGGACAGTCAGTTTAATTAGAGTTTTAGGTGACACGATATTAACCTCAATATTTTTCTGCCAATTTTTTTTTGTGTTTTGGTTGTTCTTCATAATATTGTGTTTATAAACTAATAAAGTAATTATGACTACACAAACAATGCACCATCATCTTCCAATGTTCTTGGTACCTATCTTAAACAAAAATAAGTTATTGCATCAACTATAGCTATAGCTGTTTAGTTGAGATATGTCAAACAATGCAACATCAAGTCCAACAATGCTTTACATCTCTTTCATAACCTGCATTCTTTGTTTTGTTTTGCATTTCGATGTTATCAAAGTGATGTAATGTCACAGACGCCACTATAAATGCTGGTCGTATGTATCATTTACTCATGTCATAATAACTAATCACCACTCGATCATTGTGAAAGATATACTCAGGATGGTTTTCGCCATGAAGACAATGGGTGTGACCTGGATCATTATGTTGTTCCTTGTTGCAACAACTGCAGTTGATGTGCATCCCAATGTACCTTGCTGCGATGGGGAGTACACATCCTGCTGCAAAACTGGGGATGTTGTTAATATTACTACCTTTGCAAATGTTACTACTTTTGCAAAGGTAGTTGGTCGTATGGGGGTTGCGATTGTTTTTTCAAATGCTAATTAATTAGTTGTTGGTTACTCGCTTTGGAATACGTCGTTCGTATGGGTTTTGTTTTTCTGTTTATGTTAAAGGCGTCTACGTACTTGCATGTATTTCTGTCCGGTCTCTGTCGTCACAATAAAGGGTGCTTTTCATATGCCAAACCTGTTGGATATGAAATGAGTAACAATGTCATGTCTTAATAAGATCCTGCCTTTATATTCTCATGTCGTCAATCTATCTTTAAGGATTTTGAATTTCCAAATCAACATTTCTAAATTACAACTTAGTGCTGCATAAACTTGATGATTAAACGAATTTAACAACGTCCAAAGCCAAAAATATCAAGGAAGTAAACTTTTCGATTAATTATCTGATTCTTATCCTGTGCATGCTGTTATTTAGCTAGACTCAATGATCTTTCATGTCTTAACTCAAGTGTTTAACCACGAACACACACGAGAGTTATCTTGAACCGACTATCAAGCATAAGATTGATTGCAACTTGTCCCCAACTCCTATATAAATATCATTAAAACATGATATCAGGATGCATTAGTTTTCCTTAATGCTTGTATTTTTGTCGCAAACACGCTATTAAAAGCAGCAACTAGTTACTTAGAAAATGATAAATAGAACTTCTGTTTTTACAAGGAAAGGGGAAGAAGAACTTATCCACAATAATGATGTCCCAGTTGTTTATTATAGATTAGGAGACAGATACCGTATGTTTATATTTTTATACAATGAATAACAAAACAAAACCATGTTTCATGTTTAATGATTCATATGGAGTTAGTAACTAGTCTGCCATTAATCACGGATTAACAAAACACCTAGCCCTATTACCACTTATTTAATACTTTATACGAAACTAACCTTAGCCTCTCTCATGTTACTTAATACTAATTATTACCACATATTCACATCCTACATAGTTTTTTTAGAACAATGATTTCATTAAAAACAACCTCTCTAATGCCAGTAGCTTATGAGGATGACATGGTATAGGCGTATTAGCGTAGAGCTAACGAGTTCAATACTTGCTCTTGAGAAAATCCTCAAAAAGGATGATATACTTGGATTCTTTGGTTCTCAATATGGACAATTGCTAATGAATTCTTAGTTCTCGATAAGCAAGTTGACCTATAAAATAGCTCGACCAGTCGACCCACTGAATTCACGACACGTGGTTTTGTCCTATTATTAAAACAAAAACTGTCGTCGGTCGACTCTATTTGGGGTGTCATAGCAAAAACTGTCGTCGGTCGACCCATTTTGAGCTCCACAACCTTCACTAGTACATTTTTGGTAGTCACCAGCCGTTGTTAATCGCACCGTTTAATAATAGGACAAATTAGTGTGTAATATAAAATAAGTGGCTCGATCGTTTTCACTTTCTATGAGTCGAATTTCGAGCGTAGTATAAAATTTTGATTAAAGTTCGTCAATATCATAGACCAAGTTATGTAATTTGTCTATGTTGTGAAATTTCTTCTGTTTTTATGTCTTTATAGTAGTCCCATTACCTAAGGTCTCATAGCACTTAATATGAATTGAACAATTCTTTTAAAGGATGTGTTCGTTAAGTTCTATTTTTACTTATTACTCTTTCTGTCCTAAATAAATGTACATCTTTGTTATATTTGGTGATATCAAAATAACTATTCATTTTTAAATTTAATCAATCAAAACGTTTTTAAATGAGTAGTAATAAAATTTTATTGGTTAATATAGTCTTGCACCAATATTTTTTTAACTTTATGAAATCTAAAAATGGACGTCCCGAGGTATCGAAATCTTGGAGATCTCTTGACTTTCTTGTAATGGTAATGTGGAGTCTAACCTTCATATCTTTTTCAAGTGTAACATTGCCAAAGATATTTGAAGGCTTGTTCGTACTTGGTGTGACGCCTACATACCTTAATTCGTATCTCATATCCATTAGAGAGATTGGCTAAGCTCTAAGCACGTTTTTAAAGAGAAGATTTATCGTAAGTATGACATTTCGCATCTTCTTTATGGTGGATTTGACGATTTCGTAATAATGCTACTTTTTTTTTTGTGAAAAGGAGAAATATTATTAATCACAAAAAGAGCACTTAGACACTCATTTTTACACTCATGGACAACCCCACGATGAGATAATGAGGCTAAACAAATATGAATTCATACAACAACATTCAATGAGACTAAGCTAAACTATATTCAAAAACATTCACAGAATGGAACTATCTAACTCAGAAACAGCAGACAACATTATCAAACTGCTCTTTTAAGCTTCACATTCCATTTGTCTTCTACACTTCACACTGCATTTGAGTCCTTGACAATGAAACTCATAATCCTCCATTTAATACTTTCCATGATATTTTGCGCAAGTGTATCAACACTTCTTTCATTGTTCTTGAAAATCCTGGAATTCCTTTCTTGCCACACAAAATAAACTGAAGCACCCAGGACAATTCTTCTAACAGCACTCCAAATATTCCTGTTGGCTTTCAATCTAGAGAATTCATCAATGATTTCTTTCCAGTTGAATGAGAACCTTTTGTCAATAAGATCCTGCATTTTGCTTCACACACTATAAGAGTACTGGCATTGGAAGAATAAATGATCATGGGAATCCTGGCATTGTTTACAAAAAACACATCTCATTTCATCATCTTGATACCATGCTGCAATCCTATCTTGTGTCATCAATCTCTCTTGTACTGCCATCCAGATAACAAATGAGTGTCTAGGAATATTCTGAGGGAACCACACCAAGTCTTTCCACACAACTGTGCTCCCATTACTTCTCATATCCTTCCAAACTACTTTTGTATCATATTCTGTTTTCTTCTCTAAATTTGACACCCACACAGCTTTATCCTTACAACTAGTATTCAAAACAGGAACATGAACATTATTCAATCTAGAGAATTTAACATTCCAATTCATTGGCCATCCCCAATTATTATCAACAACCAACTCCTCAACTGTGCATTCTATACTCAGTCTAGCATTGTAAATTTCTCTTGTTGAAATAAACTCACACAAAGGCCCTTCACTGCACCATTTGTCAAACCAAGCAGAAACACTTTTTCCATCACCAAGCTTATAGAACACATGCTTTCTGACTTTTTCTCTAAGATTCAATATATTTTTCCATCCAATACTACTAGTACTATCCTGAGTTACTTCCCATACACTCTTTCCTTTCAATTTTTCTACATTTATCCATTTTACCCATAGAGTATCTTTCTTAGCAGCTATGTTCCATAGATGTTTCATTATCAAGATTTCATTCCATGTCTGCAAGTCTTTAATACCCAGACCCCCATGGTCTTTAGGTTTACAAATCTGTTCCCAAGAAACTTTTGCTTTACCTTTAGTAATTTCACCTTGGCACCACAAGAACCCTTTAAGCAGCTTATTGATTTCCTTAATAACTGTTCTTGGGAGAATGAAAACAGAGGCCCAATAAACTTGCATAGAGGATAGAACTGAGGCAATAAGTTGTAATCTCCTAGCATAAGATAGTGCTCTGTTTCTCCAATCACTGACTCTGTTTCTAACTTTTTCTATTAGAGATTTACAATCATTGACACTCAGTTTCTTGGTTATTAATGGTACTCCTAAATACCTAACAGGTAACCTTCCAATAGTAAATGGTAGAACTTGAATCAAATTGGCTTGTTCAGGTACTGAGAGACCACTAAATAAAATAGTACTCTTCTGCATATTGACCTTAAGACCAGAAAAGCTACTGAATTGATCCAAAGTATCTCTAATAACTCCAACTGATTGACAATCACCATGACTAAATACAATCAAATCATCAGCAAAGCCCAAATGAGTAATCTTTAACTTCTTGCATCCCTGATGATACCTAAATGCTTCACTGTTCTCAATGTTCTTTTTTAGAAGTAAGTTGAAAACTTCCATTACTAAAGTGAATAAGTAAGGTGAGATAGGGTCACCTTGTCTTAAACCTCTGCCCCCACTAAAATATCCAACTCTTTCACCATTAACATTCAATGAAAACTTAGTAGTTGAAACACAAGTCATAATCCACCCTACCATTTTGCTATGAAATCCAAAATATTCCAAAGTACTCTTAAGAAAATTCCAATCCAGGGTATCATAAGCTTTCTGTAAATCTATCTTAAGAGCACATTTCTTGATCTTTTGTTTTCTATTATAGCCCCTCAAAAGCTCTTATGCTAATAAAATATTATCAGTTATCTGTCTGCCTGCTATAAATGCACTCTGGTTTTCACTAACTAAGCTCCCAAGAACTTCTTTGATTCTATTAGTGATCACCTTGCTAATACATTTATACAAAACATTGCAACAAGCTATTGGTCTGAAATCAGAAACTTTATTGGGAGTAGAAATTTTAGGCACTAGTGAGATTAAAGTGGCATTCAACTCACCTAGTAGTTTCCCAGATGTAAAGAATTCTTGCACTGCCAACACAACATCACTTCCCACAATGCTCCAAGCTGATTTGAAAAACTTGGAAGTGAATCCATCTGGTCCTGGTGCTTTAGAATCCTCAATATCAAACATTGCTTCTTTAACTTCCTTCTCAGTTACTTGTCTTACCAAATAATCAGCCTCCTCACTTGACAATTTGCTAGTAAAGTTCACAGTATCACTTGGAAACTCAGTTACACTATCTTTTATTCCCAGAAATCTTTGAAAATGCTCAAGAAACTGCCCTGCAACTTGCTCTCTATCATATCTGACACCATTCTCTCCACAAACTTCCATAATTCTGCTCTTGTGTTGTCTTCCTTTGATAATTTTGTGAAAATAACTAGTGTTTCTATCCCCTTCCTTAAGCCACTCAATCTTTGCTTTTTGAAGTAAAAGATTTTCTTCATCTCTAACAGCTTCACAATATTCTTGTAACAATGAACACCTTTCCTCTTTCCATTTCTCACAAAAAGGATCTTTATCAACATTTACCTGAGCAGCCTTCACTTTTTCTCTCAAAATACTTACCCTTTCATGCACATTACCTTTTTTCCAGCTCAGGTGATTCATCTTATGTTTGAGCAACTTCATTTTCTGAACAACTCTATACATCTGGAACCCATTGATACTTTTCTCCCATTCTTCTTTAACCATAGGCAAAAACTCATCTTTCTCTGTTATAAAATTTGTCATTCTGAATGCTTTTTTCTTTCTGATTCCCCCTTTTGGAATTATTAGCACAGCTGGTGAATGGTCAGAAATGATATATGGTAGAAATACACTGTATGCAGTAGCAAAACTTTCCAAGAACTTTTCACTTACCATAACTCTATCCAGTTTCTTCAAGGTTTTACATTTTGGATTTTGCAAACTCTTTGTCCAGGTGTATTGAAACCCTGAACTCAGTAAATCCTCAACTTCAACTTCATCAACACAACTCTTAAACTCAATCATATCATTAGTAGGGACTGAACTGCCATTAGAGTGCTCATTAACATCCAAAGTAACATTAAAATCACCCATTAGGACCCAAGCAGTTCCACTTGTAATCCTTTTATAACTTGCCAATTCTCTCCATAGCTTCCTTCTTTCCATTCCTGAGTTACTAGCATACACAACAGTGCAAAAGAATCTAGTTTTCCTGCATAAAGACTCAACCAGAAGTAGCATACTCTGCTTGGACTTGTGAATCAACCATGCTTCAATCAGATTTTGATCCCATCCAAACATTATTCTACATCCTTTGTTATTGTCTTCAGCATTTGATACGTATTGCCATTCACCAAAAACTTTATCACCAACTTTTTTGACATTCTTGTATCTGATATGAGTTTCCAGCACAGCACATACTTGTATTTTTTCCTCTATGATAAATTTCCTGACCTCTTTTTGTTTGTCAAATGTACTGAGGCCTCTAATATTCCATGTTGCAATTTTAAAATCCATAACTCTCTGTCTATTTTTGGCTCACTATTTCTCTCAATTCTTTTGGCTCACTTATACACTCTGTCTATTTTTATACACACAATACTCTCTTTCTGTTTTTATACTCACAACTTCTCTCAATTCTTTTGGCTCTCCCAATCACTCTATCTGTTTTTAGAACACACAAAAGCTCTCTTTCTGTTTTTACTCTTTCCAACTCTCTCAATTCTTTTTGCTCACAATACACTCTGTCTGTTTTTATACCACACAAAACTCTCTTTCTGTTTTTAATCTCACCAACTCTCTCAATTCTTTTGACTCTCAATTCACTCTGTCTGTTTTTCACACACAAAAACAAAATACTATATACAAAAAACAAAATACTTTCTATATACATTGCACTATTGGGATGGAACTGATAGCAATTCTTAGTTAAGAGAGTGACTACACACCCCCTCAACTTCATTCCTAAGAAGACATTCCTCAGTAGATGATAAGTCTTGCACAATATCTTCCTCATCAATTGACTTCTTATTATCATTCTTTGCTTTTTTTGTTTTTCTGTAATACTTCTTCATTCTATCATTCCAGCTATCCCATTCATTCACAGTTGGGTCATCATTCTTTTCTAGCATTTGGTTAACTAAAATTCTTTCCTGGTCATTTAGATCCTCAATCTCCTCATTAATCAAACTCTCTAAAGGTGCAAAACTATTACTCCCTATGATTCCAACATTTGCTTTCTGCTGACTAGTACTTGCATCAGAAGTTTTCTTAATATGAGATTTTGTAACACTTTTGCTTATATCATTTGTTGCATCACCTTTTTCCTTATTCTCACTAACTCCTTTCCCTTTATCTGTACTAGACTTAGTAGTTACCTCTGCACTCTTTTTTGACCAATTCTCTTTCTTATTGTAATTTTGCTTAGAACCATTCATTCTCTTATTGTAACCTATATTTTTAGACTGACCACCCACCCCATTTTGATCAAGTCTGTTGTTCTTATTATTATAGCTTTCATTCTTACCTTTTCTATACTGCACTTCTTTGAAACCATCATTACTTACATCCTGTTCCTGACCTTGATTTTCAATAGCAATTTCCTTAGGAACCATTCTACAATTGCTCATTTCATGTCCAAACACACAACAATGGCTGCATCTCAAAGGTTGCCAGTCATATTCAACTTGAACATACTTAATCATACTAGTGCATGCCACTTTACTTCTATAAGCAATTTCAATAACATCTTTGAATTGCTTTTCAGCATTAAGCTCAACAAGCACCCTAGCAAATCCAAGCCTACCAACACTAGTCTTACAGACCTTAGTTGTAACTTCATCCATTATCATAGGCCTACCCAAACAACTTGCAATTGAACTAATACCTTTGACACTCCAGGCTTCTAAAGGTAAGTTTCTCAATTTGACCCAAACAGGAAGTTTCTTAGGCTCAGTTTTATCCAGACAAACATCAATACTCCACCTTTGTACAAATAATGGCTTGTTATTAACCATCCAAGGACCATTACTTATTACTTGTAAAATACCTTGTTCATCTTGGAATTTAAAAAAGAAAATCCCCTTATCATTAACAGTCATATCCACTAGGCCATACTTACTCCACATTCTCCTTAGGTGGTATCTAGCCTCATTGAAATTAACCACACACCCTAGGAATTGTCCACAAACAATCATTTGCCACTTAACACTTCCTAGTTCAATAATCTCCTCATCAAAAACAGCAATTTCTACCCCACTCTCATTTATCTCAGTTTGTACCATTTGCAAAGTGTTATCCATGACATTAGCAGTAAGGATATCAGCAAGTGTGCTTTTCTTAGCCATATTAGTACTATTATTCATATTACTATTCTCTTTCACCTTCACTGAATCAACACTAATATCCACTTTTGCATTAGCACTAACTTCATTAGCATTTACAGTACTACCATTACAAACACCTTTATCATTTGACTCAGTCATCACATTATCATCATTCACAAGATTATCCAATTCACAATTCTTATTGACATTATTAGCAGTTAATAATTCAGCAGATACCTGACTTTGAAGACCAGGAAATTCATCTCCATTCAAGTCACCGTCAAACACACTCTTAACCCCATCACTTTTATCCTCATTGTTATCTTTCTTCCCCCTTGATTCTTAACCATCTCACTTTTTCTTTTTTCTTGATTATTGCCTTTACCATTGTTCTTATCGTTATTCTTCTGAGTACTTAATACTGAATCCCCATACCTAGCCGGAATCCTAACAGAACGATTCGATGCTCTTTTCCTACCAGACATACTTCCAGAACAATCAAGACTTCAATTCAGATGATATAACTGCTAATTTTTGGTTTTACTGAAAGAAATGAAAAGAGAACACTATATTCTGCAAAAGCCCTAATTCAATAAAACTAGGTTAAAAATGGCGCCAAAATACGATATTGGGGGTTTTCTCAGTACTTAGTATCAAACGAATCAGATCATATCATTGAATGCACAATGAAAAGACGAGTCGTTTGGTGTTTACAGAATAGAAATTGGTGTAGGCAAAATTGGTCTTTAAGGGATCCCTTATTTTGCAGATACCGCATATTTGATTTGCGATACCTCATAATAATGTTACTTTTAACTCTCACTCTATAAGTAAAAGTGACATATTTGATAATATTCGTTTGTACTCTTTTTCTTATTTTAAGTCTAGAGGTCGTATGCTTTATAGTTGGACTGGTTGGTTAAAATCTCCTATATAATTACTAGCTAGTTTTCGTTTTAATAAAATGCCGTCATTTAAAAAATAAAAATATTTAACATTATTTTTTATTTTATGAAGAAAAAAAAATAGATTTTGGAAAATAATAATAAAAAGGTACGGAGTAATTAAGTAGTAGAAGAAAACAAAGAGAAGAAGGTTCGAAAAGGAGAATAATCGAGAAAAGCGCGTTGAATCCGGTGGTGCACGTGGTGATGCGTAGATATTGGGGGATTTCTTTACACGTGGACATCAACCATTGGCTGTAACTCAACCGCCTGTTTTGGATTCATCATCCTTTCATTTCAAATTAATTATGGCGCCTCTATATCCTTGCAATTATTGTGCTTTCATTTCCAAAATTAAAATTACGAGGCATGATACAACCCGTGCGATGCACAGGCTTGTTTGCTGACTAATTAAATTGTTTTCCGTAACGTTGATGCATCTTTATCTTTGTCGGGTCGGGGTAGCACGTGATGGTATTTATAATAACTTTTTGCATTTGAATTAGTTTATTTTCAATAAAATTTTCAATGAATTGTGACTTGGAAAATAGTTCACTAATCATAGCTCTAAATCTTTCTTTAAGACCCAATAAAGTTTGGTTACAATAGTTACCCTAATCTCACTCCTAAAAAACGCAGCCCCCATTGTCTTCTTAGCTTCCTCATTTGTTGAAATGAGCCATCGATACTGTCCACCGCGTCGTCGAATACTTCATGGCAATCGTGTATTCCGGCATCGATTCTTGGATTGGCTACAACAAATAAATATGTCATTCAGGAACAAATATATGTCATTCAGGCACGTTTATTACATGACAAAAGCTACAACGATATAATTTTCCCACAAAATAGATAGTGATGATTGTTGTCTTCTTTACCTCATTCAATCGATTTGTTTTCTAGGGTGTTGGTGTTATCTTCTTCGTTCATGTTTTAGGGTTTCGCTCTTGAAACCGGTTTGTTTATTGGCTGCCGTGGATAAGTCGCTTCATCAAATCAGATCGAGTTGTGTGAACAGTCCTAAGTTGCTAACCTGTAGGTGTTTCTCTGCGACAAAAGAGAAAAAGCTAAAAGAATAGGTGTGCATGTTTTGCGACAACATATGAATAAGAAGTTTATAACTAAATGAAGATGCTTACCATCCAATCCACTCTGTCAAATCAAGCGTTTACCATCTAGAAAATAAAAAAATATATTACATGTAAGCAATAAAAATATGCTGAAAACATATGAAAGTATGATATCGTACACGTACTGATCATTAAACTAACCGCTTGAACTCGGGAGACTGTTTATATTTCTCAAACTCAATCGCCCAATCTTCATCTGATAAAGGAGGAAGGCTGCCAGTGAATTTCCAGTCAGTCATTGAAAGACCAGATCGGGTAAGCCGTGTGACACCACCAAGAATAACCATACTGAAGACCTATGCAGCCACGACTATCCTACAAAAAAAATAACCATACTGAAGACCCATGCAGCCACAACTGAGTTTACTTGTTTTGTTTAACCCGCGCGTTGCGACGGGGTGTTTTGCAATAAAGTTGACATACAACATATATGTTTTCATGTTTGCAAACTGTAGCACAGCAAGTTGACATACAAATGTAATACATAAATTGTAATGTTAAACAAATGGAACATAAGACTGCGACGGGGAACATATATGCTTTCATGTATGCAAACTGTAGCACAGTATATACGTCACTTACTTTACAACAATGGGTTAGATAATTTGAATCCCATGCACATATTGTCATGTGCTTTTTATTGATTCAAAAATTTCTTATATCACCAAAGGTTTATGCTTTATATAGTCTTAAAACTATTAACAACTATAACAACTAAAAAACTGATGAGCATGAAAATGTAAAACATGGTAAGAGAAATGGCATGAATTGCAATGAACATGAAAACATCCAACCTGGTTAATCAATTGAATAGACATGGGACCTTTAATCCATATGTTTGCCATATGCATCCTCTTTCCCAATCAGACTTCATCCACTGGGCGTACAACACATCTTGTTGCTACAAATTACAAATACCAACAGTCAATTATTTATTTGCTTATTTAGCCTATTGCCTTCCACATTAAAATTAAAATAGTTCTTTAAAAAGACAAAGTATGTAAATGTCAAAATATATTACTGATCATAAACGCAACTTAGTATACAAAAAGTTCAGAACGTATAGTTTTTAACATCCCATTTGCAGACTGATTTTGAGGTATGTGCAGACTGTTGTGAGGATATGGTGGCCATATGCATAACTTTGTCAAGCCCACCACTGTCTTAGTCAACACTATTACTCTAGACCAAATATTTGCGCATTCAATCTATATAACAAAATGCAAAAGTATCAAAACAAAACTACCTCGGCCGCTTTCGAAGGAATATTGTACCACATATCCACAATGACCAAACATCCTATATTAGTTATCAATTTATTTATAAACAGAGTATCTACTTTACTATGCTTTACTTTTCACAAACAGATCAACTATACTTATAAAATTTTTGAATATACTTCGGTGTAATCACTTGCGACATAATCATTTATAACAACTAAAAAACATCATCTACTTAGTTAAATTTAATATGCGCACGTTCTATTCTAACTATAATCACTCTACAATGATACACTGAAACTTTATACAATGTAACATTAAAATTCGATCTATATAAATATACATTTAAGTACCGCCGTCTAAAAACACAATTCAAGATTTAAATCTATAGCAGATTTTCTTATACTATATCTTACCCGGGTGCATGCTGTAAGCCACAACTATTCAGATCGCTTTCTTGATGTCCTCACCGGGTACATCGACGGATTACTTTTGTTTCTTAAGTTCATCACTTTGGTCTGCAAGATAACAAAGAGTTCAGAAAATTGAGGAATCAAGATGCCTGTACATAAGAGATCATACAGCCGCTTTCGAAGGAATATTGTAACCACATATCCACAATGACCAAACATCCTATATTAGTTATCAATTTATTTATAAACAGAGTATCTACTTTACTATGCTTTACTTTTCACAAACAGATTAACTATACTTATACAATTTTCGAATATACTTCAGTGTAATCACTTGCGACATAATCATTTATAACAACTAAAAAACATCATCTACTTAGTTAAATTTAATATGCGCACGTGCTATTCTAACTATAATCACTCTACAATGATACACTGAAACTTTATACAATGTAACATTAAAATTCGATCTATATAAATATACATTTAAGTACCGCCGTCTAAAAACACAATTCAAGATTTAAATCTATAGCAGATTTTCTTATACTACGTCTTACCCGGGTGCATGCTGTAAGCCACAACTATTCAGTTCGCTTTCTTGATGTCCTCACCGGGTACATCGACGGATTACTTTTGTTTCTTAAGTTCATCACTTTGGTCTGCAAGTTACAAAGAGTTCAGAAAATTGAGGAATCAAGATGCCTGTACATAAGAGATCATACATTTGTACCTAATGCTTTGAAAAGTGCTCTTTTAGCAGATGCCTGGCGAGTGTGTTTGGTTTGAGTGTACATAGAAGATGTAACTGGTGGAAGTGATGGTGTAAGAGGAACAGGTGTTGCAAGATCAAGTGTTGTCGTGCCTCTTTTGATGCTGATAAATTGATGCTCAACTTATATTTACATGGAAAAAAACAACCACAATAAGGAATAATCAAATAGATCACTAAAGCATATACCTCAAAGTACTATTATGCTCCGGCAATGGCGGCAACAAATACCACCGGCGGCGTATCACATAGTTCATCCTTTTCAAATTAAGCATATAAAAAGTAAAAAAATCCAAATGAATATAAACAACAATTAGCATAATAAACATCTGACCTTAGTAACTTTGTGTTTCATTTGAGGTTTCATGAATCGAAAACTACTACGGAGACCCCAAATCCTTACTAAAATCTGAAAACAATAAAAACCCCAATTCAACATAAATCAAATATATCAAAACCAAATTCTTAAAAAATTGAATAATTAGATCCGGAAAATTTATATCCCCATTTGATTTTATTCCCAACGGAACATTACCCATCGATAGTCAGCTTGTGGTCGGAGGAGGTCGCCGGATGATTTGGGGAGGCTGCCGGTCGGCGGAAATTGAGCGGGTGATGATTTGTTGTGTGTGTTTTTTTGTTTAGTATATGATCGGATATATGAGTCCTGTAACTACACAGGATGCTTTGTATTCTTATGCAACCTTTTCGTGTTCCGTAACTCTGCATTCAATTAAAAGCTCATTTGTATGTTTGATGTGGCTTCAACTAAACGAAATTAGTTTTGGTGTGCAATGCATTGGTTGTACAGTACTTATGGTTGTGCACAACCCCCCTTGTGCATTGAATTAAGGTACTCAACTTTTAAGTATAATAGATGGCGCCTCTATAAAAACAATGGAAAACGTGTAAAAACGAATAAAAATATATAAAAACGGAGAAAAACATATAAAAATTAATGAAAATGTAAGAAAATAGACAAAATAAAAAAAACGGACGAAAACGTGTAAAAACGTATAAAAACGGATGAAAACGGATGAAAACGTAAGAAAACAGACGACAACGTAAAAAAAGGGACGAAAAAGTATGAAAATGTATAAAACCGTAAGAAAACGGAATTGTAAGTTATTTACTAACGGCCGTTAGTATAAAGGACTAATGATGCGACGTTTAGCTGACGTGGATACATACAATAACAAAAAATGTCAAGTTCGATGCATACAATGAAAAAAAAATTAGTTGGCCTTGACACGCTGGTAGCTTAGGTGTCACAAAGGACACGCTGGCATATGACAAGGTGGACATAGTACATACAATGACACAAAATCAAAAGTTTATTGATACAATGAGACGAAAAAAAGTTGACAACATACAATAATAAAAAGTGTCAAGTTAGATGCATTTTTTTAGCATTTGCCCATTAAAATTTTGATATTTTCAATTTAATTAAGGGATTGGTTACCGAACATAAAAGCATAAAAAATTGTCTTATTATGTCGATAAAGCGATTACCACCGGCGGCAGCGTCCAATCATTGCAAACACGGCCTATATGGAGTGTTAGGATAACACAGGCCTTATTTAATTTTTGTTGTTCGAATTCTTGCTATATTTTTTCAGAATATAAACATTACCAGGTACACATTTTAAACGTTGGTGAGAAAAGAATCAGAAATGATCGGAGATCTTTAATTAAATTGCGTACATATAAGTTAAAGGAGATACTTTCAGAAAATCTGAACATAATATTAGTACTCCAACAAAATTTGGTTTTTGTATCTTTCGCGTTACAATATATTTCTTTTCATATTATAAGTAATATAATTTATTTTATTTAAGTTATTAGACATATGACATAACCTGGTTATGCATTAGTTTGACTTATAAATACGATTTATGCTCTAATATGTAAATTTTTTCGTTCCATTCCATGAAACAATACAAGGCATGTTCTAAACTAAATACTAGTAACATTTTATGTGTATGTGTATGTCAAATGAAAGAAGGTTTCAAAGCAAATGTTTATGTTTACATATTTAAATTCTAACCTAGGGTCTCTTTTCTAACCTAGGGTCTCTTTTCTTTCTACTCCCTCCATCTTAAAATTATTGTCATGAGATAAAAATTAAAAAGTTTAATAAAAGTGAGACAACTATAATTCTCAACCATTTAAATGAAGTATTTCTCAGCTAAATTCTCTTTTTCTTATTTAAAATGAAAAATATACAATTATTTTGACACATTCTAAAAAAGTAATGCGGACAATAATTTTTAAACGGAGGGAGTACTATTCTTGTATCATCAATAACACATAGGTGATGTTGACCGGACCCTCCCTTAGGGAGGGTGTGTTGACTTTGACCAGCTGCCACCGCTTGTATTGTCTGTTTTAAAACTTGTATATTTTGACTAAAATAGGTGGACCCCCATGGTAGGGAGGGTCCGGTCATTAGTACCCATAACACATTTGGGTCTAGTTAGTTTGATTGTTCTAATCATGCTTTTGTTAATCCCAATGGATAGCATCGTGATGTTTATACTTTAAAATTTTACATCATCTTTTTTTTGTTAATTAGATTCTGAAAATATACAAAAAGAAATTGATAAAAATGTTTTGTGGGGTAAAGGGGCTCTATGCTTCCTCGGGATCTTACAAGCAAAAGCTAAAAGCCACCATAATCTATCACCCGCTTTTTGACAATTATCGCCCTCTTCTTTTCCTTTTCTCCTTCTACATTTTTCTCTCCATATTCTTTGGTAAATTTCAAAGGTTTGTATACCTTTTTTGAGTTTTTCAATGTTATTACTTGGTTACTAAAATATAAAAACTTGTTTCTTCTGAACTTATGGTAAACTAACTTTCTTAGGTTATGTATACGTTTGGCAAGTATAGATGTAGCGAGAAGCAGTAACAGGAAGTTGTATCAGTAAGCGCCTAAGCGGTAGCAATAATCAATAACAAAAAGATGTGTGTTTTGTAAATGTTGGTTGGTGGTAGCATTTTTATTTGAAACGTTTACAAAAATAAAGAATACTAGTGACTTACTTCCAAACAAGCATTTTGTGCAAAATAACAAATACTAGATGATAGTTGATTCCAAACGCTCCTAAACACTTGATACCAAACATACAGTATATATGAGTAAATGTTGATAATCAGCGAATATTTTTTGAGACAAGGAAACACATTATTCTTATACAAATCTCAAGGAACCTTATTGGGCAGAGAACAATTCAATTCATGTTTTTTTTTTTTTTTTTTTTTTGAAAGGTGAATTTCGTTTCAATAGCGGGAGGTCTAGCTTACGTTGTCTTAACCGGGCCCGCGTTAAAGAGCTCCCTCGAAGTAGGAAAGCCTTATTCAAATACCCGATGGGGGAAAACCCCCTACAAATCCGTCTGAAAGCACGCCGATTAATAGAGGTAAACCCTGCCCTCTCAGACTTGAACCTGAGTATACCCAAGCCAAGCCCTCATAGAGGGACTTCATAATATCTCAAAGTTGCCATTAGCGGGATTTGAACTTGAGACCTAAAGGTCACCAAGCCAAGTCTCAACCACTGGACCAACTCATCGTTGATAATTCAATTCATGTTACAAGTGTTTCCTATAAAGTTAACTAATCACATATGTATATGCATGTATACACCGTTTAGTGATTGTGATGTGATGATAATATTTTATAAAGGTCTTAATTTGTCTGGATTAGTGAGATATTTTTCTTATCATATCATGGTTTTTGCCAATCAAGTGAAGACGGGTTCATCGAAGACCTATTCCAATAATACGTACGTAAAACTATTGATAAAACCAATTCCATGTGTCTCTATTGTCTATAGTCTATACTTTAATTTACGTTAATGATGCTACCATTTAAAACTTTTACATTATGATAATGAAATGCTAACAAATGGTTAAACTTATTGTTATGTTTATTAAAAAAATAATAATAATAAAAGAAGATAAAGAAAATAAAGTAAAAAGCATGATGATCGAAGTTGGTTTTCGAGAGTGCACGCCCGCTCATTCAAAAAGTTTTCGGTGATTTTTATGGATTTCTTAATCTAAATCCTTTTATTAAAGAAAATTAAGATAAATCTAAAAATAAATATTTGATTTGAGCATGGTGCAAGTTCTTAATTTTTGATTTTATGCAACAGTAATAATATTTGATTTGAAGTGTTTGCCCTAAAGTGTTGTTTCGTTTTTGTGTGTTTGGTATGTTGAGAGTTATATCGTAGTAAGTATGATATCCAATTTGTGATATCTCATGTAGGTTGTAGGGTCAGTTAGTCGGTGTAGTGAGTTTATATTTAGTTTGGTCGATTTTTTATACGAGTAGTCGTTTCCGTGTAATTTTAGCATCTTGAAAGTTTTTATTAATATATATTGCCTTTCAAAAAAAAAAAAAAAAAAAAAAAATTGATTTGAAACATGATTACTGCAAGTTTTTCTACTGATAATTAACCGCATGAAAGAAAATTAAGATAAAGTATTAAACAATGTAATAAGCTTTATTTTTAATTATTTTTAAATTTAAAATGTTATAGTTTTCATAGCCTCCTAAAATGGATAAATATATATAGAGGATAGTGAATATGGGGTTGTCTCACATCTAAGTTTACATGCGAAACCGTCAAAAATTACGTCGTTTTAACAAGAAAAACATCAAATCTACCTAATTTGTATCATGTCCTTCACAATATTAGTGTTTCCTCTTGATTTCATCACAACATCACTTAATTTGGGTTCACGTTGATACATGCATTTTCTACATCATATTGTTAGGTGATTTCATTAACTAACAAATTAGGTATAGATTCAACAATGGTTTGATTTAATTCACCATTAAAATGTGTTTCACTATGCATATATTAGTTCCACTACTCAAATTTTGAAAAAATAATAACCAAAATGACGTATTTTTTAGTGATTTTCGATAGTTTCGCATGTAAGCTTAGATGTGAGACAGGCTCATATTCACTTTTCCCATATATATGAGGTATCTATATTAGAACAAGTAGATATCTAATTTTGTCACGATCTAAGGGTACGTTTGGTTTGTAAGTGGGATTGGAATTTGATTCGAATTTAGGAAAGGTTTGAAAGAAAAGAAGGAGAGAGAAAATTAATTAATATTTAAATTATATATATGTTTAATAAGTTTTATGTATTTGTTTGAAATAAAAAAAAGTATAAAATAAGAAAAAGAATAAATAATGTGGTTGAAAAAATTCTATCAAATAAAAAAAAATTGATTAGATGGATTCATAAAAGCCCACCAAAATATAATGGAATGACATCTATCATTTTTCCATTCCTTCATTCCCAAATTGTGGGCCCCAATAGCAACAAAATATGAGATTTATTTTTTATTTCATTTAATTCCCTTGAAAACCTTGAACCAAACGCACCCTAAAATCATTAAATGAACGATGGTATTATAATATTGAAGAAACGATGTGACTTGTATACTTTCAAATTTATTTCACCCTAAAATCATGAACCAAACGCACCCTAAATGAACGATGGTATAGTATATCCCATTATAATATTGAAGAAACGATGTGACTTGTATACTTTCAAATTTATTTCATATGCTGCCACAAATTTATCTTTTGTTGTTATCCCATATAGCGTGGGTTCGTACACTGTCGTATGCATTTGTATTTCATGGAACACGATGTCACTTTTTTTCAAAAAAAAAAGTAGGTGTAGATCACCAAATCAATTCACACTAGTAAACTTTTCTATGAAGTATACTATGTTGTTGATATTTGTAGTGTGTAAGTTAATTTCTCATAAATTTTATTTATTTATTGTGTTTAGTTCGTTTTTCTAAAAAATGATAGATCATCAACAATCTTTTATTTCTGCATATATATATTTTTTAATTTGGTAAATCTCTTACATTAGTACTATAATTTTGTTTTAAAACAATACTTAATATTTGAAGAAAAATAGGAGTAAATGGAAGTATAAAAAGTGGTACACGGCATACACACACTACCACAAATCCAACAATAGTTGCACAAATCCCCACTCTCATACGTCGCTGTAAATACCCCAACCTACGTTCACACCTAAACCCTCATATACTTTATTTTTCGGTCCCTTTACGAACTGTTTTTTCAAATTTCATCCATCAGTTTTTTATTTTAACATGAGCTTTGCTACACTATCCTACCATTTCATACTACAAATCCTTCTACACACACAACAATATCATTTAGTTTTTTTTCACTCATTCTCTCTCTGCATCCAAACCGTCAGTTTGAGTTCTGACAAGTGTCAACATCCTATGAATAGACACATTTGTAGAAAGTTTTTGCAGGAATGTTTAGCATTTTTTTTTTAACATATCATGTCTAACTACCTCTTCAAGAGTGCTAATCTTCTAGTAATCACATATCCTTCAGTCAACTTTCTTATGTATGTTGGATTAATTTAACGATTTTGCTAATTATAGCCCTAAAGGCTACGTTTATTAATTAAAAACATGTGACGAGGAGTGATACATTTAGTTTGTTTAGATAAATTAAAGAGTAATGCTATTTAGGCCTACAATTCATACCTAAATTATGAGGTGAACGTTTATTTTGAAATTGTAAGTAATATGCATGTCATAATTTATTAAACATAACTTAAATGTTACGTTTAAGGTTTTCTTTAATTTAATAATAACTAAATTTGTTTCATTTATAGTTTGGAAGTAGGGGTGTTATAAAATCCGACCCGACCCGAACCCGAACTCGAATATGGCTTTTCGAGTTGGGTCAATCGGGTAAAAAATTATATTCGGGTCAATCGGGCCAACCCGAGTTCTAAATAAGGTCGGGTTCGGGTATGTTTTTATTAGCCTCAACCCGAATTGACCCGGCTAAACGAACACTTTTACAATATAAAAATACTCGGGTTGACCCGAACCCGAATTGACCTGAACCCGAGTAACCCGAGTTCTAAACAAGGTCGGGTTCGGGTATGTTTTTCTTGAGTCTTGACCCGAATTGTGTCACACCCCCAGAATCGGGTCCAGCGGAAGCATACATGTCGCTGGGGTGCAACTCAATTGGTATCACAACACAAGTACAAAGAACGGTTTTCACCTCAATCATTTAGAATAAAATTTGTTCAACAAAAGTGTTGAATTTACATTGTTAAAAGTAGTGCGGAAATAGGCCCTTTAAACAGTTAAAACGGTCCCCAAATGTTTATCAGAGTCTTCTGTGGAAACGTAGAGGGGGAAGGGGTGAATACGTTTACCGTTTTAAAACTTAAAACTTCTTGTATCAAATTTCCAATTTGGCTAGTTCTAATATGAAAGATGTTTGTTGTAGTTTATGACTACCAAGTTGTCACACAAGTATTATCAAATAATCACAACACAAGCAATCACATAATGCAAACATAAAAGTAAAGAGATAAGTAAAAGAAAGCGCAAACCGAACACGATGATTTATAGTGGTTCGGTCACGGAGCTCCTCTCCGCCCTACTCCACTCCCCGAGTACCCAACTCGAGAGTTACTTCACTAGATCAACAAGCTCCCTTTCTTAGGCGGAGAAAACCTTTACACGTTGCTTACTTCCTTTTCCGGTACTAAGCTAAACACCGGGTTCTACTTTCAAGTCAGAACCTAACTTAACGTTGCTTATACAATTACCGACACTAAGCTAGATGTCGAGTTCTTCTACACGGGTACAACCACTCCCATCGTTGCTTACTTCCTTTTCCGGTACTAAGCTAAACACCGAGTTGCTTTCACAAGGGTACAACCACTCCCTACACTCTTTGTGTTTTGAGGACTAAAACACTAACCACACTCACTTATCTAAATGATACAATGATGGTTACAACAATGATCCATGACATAAGTGTATCATGGATATGGATGCCTAATCTATATGAACTTCCATTGACGGGAAGTCTTCAATCATTGAGGATGTCAAGTGTCCTTGAATCTTCATATGTTGGAATGCTATGGTGGATAATGATTTCAAGATCTTCTAACCTTCTTGGTAGATCAGGAAGTATGCTATGAATGATGACACATGATCTTGAGCTTGCTTCACAGGATCATTAACAATGTATGCTTACAACATGATGAAAGTTAGTAACATTATGATCATTATGTAAAGGGTGATTAATGTATGAATCTACATGTTTAGCTACTGATCTAAGTGTGAAATGAGTGAGGGAATGTGTGTTCTAATTGCATGAACAATGGGTAAACAATAGGCTAGTATTTATAGGCAAAATGTAAAAACAACTCACTGCTTTGGAGGATCCTGAAAAAGGGATCCGCGGGATCCGCGCTTTATATCAAAGGGATCCGCCCTTTATACCAAAGGGATCCGCGGATTAGCAAAGGGATCCGCGGGTTCCGCCAAACCAGACAGCTAGCAAATTCTTACCATATCTTACCATATCTTGCCATATCATTCCATATCTTTGTCAAGTCATTTCAAGATCTTCCAATGTCAACTATCTTACTTGAAGATCTAAACAAGATATCACATAATCTTTCCAAGATTTCATTTGTGATGTATGTCATGATGTCATCCTAATATTTAACTAATAAAGTTTCCATTTTAAGAAATAAACATGTAAACTTGTATATGTTATTCCTAGTGAACTTTGTAATGTGTATATGTATGTAACATGTATCCTAGTGATCATGTAGAATGAGATTCTAAGTAGAATGATTAGTCTTTTTAAAATACTTAATTACCTAACCGTATTTTAAACATTCTAAAGGGTTTGTTACGGGTTTGATCATAATGCTACATAACAAACATGTACGAACCTGTGTTGTATCATACGAGGACTTGAGAGGAGTTGAATGTATGTTGAGACAAGATATGATTACAAGTAACTTGTACATTTTACGCCATGTATCAAGTTACATGTTTGTCATCACTCAAAACAAACGAGACTGCTTGCACTAGCAATCTCCCCAACGAGACTGCTTGCACTAACAATCTCCCCCTTTTTGATGATGACAAAATATGTAAACGTGATAGAAAGTAAAATGTAAAAAGTTACTTGTGTCTGTACTACCTTTAATATTACCTTCTCCATTTACACATTTCTCAACTATTACTTTCTCCATTTACACCTTTCTCCCCCTTTTGTCGAAGCAAAAAGGGTGTGTCCTTGGAGTTAACTTCATTTCTCCCCGAAATGGCGAGCTTGCATCATCCCTAGTGAAGTTAAATATACTACTCCAATCTCCTATGGTTGTTGCGTCCCCTAGGTTGTTAGCGGATCCATGGATCAAACTAGACTCTTAACCTACATCAAGGTTAGTGGTGTGCAATATAAAAAGAATATATATGAAAAATGCATGATGAATGAAATGCATATAGCCAACGATACACGTGAGTAAGCAATGTTGGACTATGTTGACCTATCTCCTCCTTCTTGTCGAAGCAAAAAGAAGATATGCGTAGCGGAATGCGATTTTGAGAACTTTAAAGCTCCCCCTTGATTTATACTCTCCCTAAATGGAGTGACAAGGATATGATGTATGATTATGCATGATCCTACAAAACAAATACTTAGACTATTATATGCTCCCCCTTGATGTATACTCCTCATTGCTAGAGTACCAACGTATACGGTTCAAGGTATGAAAAATCCTACAAAATAAAGATTAGTATAAAACAATATTTGTCCAAGGACAAGTATGTGATATACACCAATGCGTATATATGATGCATCCTAAAAAAATGCTTGACGAAAACTCCCCCTTGCTCTAGGGCGTCAAGATGAACCTACAAAACAAAAGATTAGTGCACTAGAAGCTATGTCTTAAGTCATATACGACCAATGTGTATAGACGATGCAATATGAGTGCTAGACTAATAATCCTCCTGGTTTGAGAGCGTTAAGCAGCACCTTATAAAAGAATAAAAATAATCGATGCAAACTACATCCTATGATGAGTATGCTATATACGATCGAGCGTATATGATGATGAACCTACAATGCAATGGTTAGTGCAATATATTTTATCTCAAGAAAAAATATATGCAACATATCTAATTACAAACAACTTACCAATTGTGATTGTCTAATCAAAGAAAAGTATGATGCAGCATACTAATTGTGATATCAATCGTGATTAACTAGTAAATCATGTTATAAATAGTGTAATCTTCTAATAAGAGTTACATTTACAAGAATATATTCCTACAAAACAATGCCTATGATGAAGATATGAAGTGGAGTTAAAGTTAGTGATGCTAGTCACATATTAGTAGTTACATATATTTTAGGAGAATTTCCGGGATTTGAGCGAGTAACGCAAAATATGGATATCTCTCTGTTGAGAATTAGGACTTCCATATGGCGGATATGACGGATCCCAAAATTGTGATGTTAGTGTTGGTGATGGTTTACTAGTGATGACTCAATTTATAACTAAATGTTGATGCAGGTAGGTTTTTCGCTAATCCATGGGGTTGATGATTAGTGATGGAAGGTTGTGGTTATAATGAATGGAATGAATTCAGAAACTCTAATGTATAGCAAATGCTATAAGACTATTGAAGACGGTTAAGGTAATGATATTATCATCTACCAAAGATGATGAGTCGTGTCATAATAAATGCTCGAATGGAAATAAGAGGAAGTGACGACAATGATCACTTAGGAATAGAAATTCCATATGCAACAATTAGAAATACTAGATACCTATATGCGGATGAAAATGACATCATATGATGAGAGTGTTGGTTGGAATAACGTGTTGAGAATGATGGTTCTGTTTGCACTGACAATGACATGCTTGATATGTATCAAAAATGAAAAGGATGAGATCCTATGATGGTGTTCTAGACACTGAAGATGTTCTAGACAATTAAGTTGTGAGATTAAGATGAAAATTCTAGATTCGTTGGTTACGAGAAGGTTGTTTGGTTTCTGAATGGTTAAAAGCTGACCAGGTACCCGCGGATTTGGCGGAACCAAAATTTTGGTTCCGTCATTCTTATCGAAGGGTTCCGTGAGACCAAAATTGATTTGGTCATGTTTTGTCGTTTTTGATCAAACAAAGGTTCAAGCTAAGGTCTATTTACTTACAACTACTGATTTGGTTTCACTAATCCTAGTCAAATTCTAAGAAGACTTAATGTATCTCATTTAAGAGGTTTGTCAAACACATGATGTGTTTTTAATGAGGTATTGGTGCAGAACTGTGATGTTGAGCTAATAAGGTTTGAAACACTTTGTGATTTTGTGAACTGATTTAACTAAGTGATTTAAACCTACATGTTGGTATTTGGGAATGTAAGAAACATGAGTACATGTTCTTTAATGCGAAAAGACAATTATGTGAATGAATTTCTCTCCTCCTTAATTGGTGGACATTCAACATAATCTGTGATGCATCAAATGAAGAATGACGATGAAATGTTTAGGAGGTTGTAGCTTAATGAAAGCGGTGAGCTTAGCAATTTTTATGTGGATGTTGGTTAGCATACAATAAACTTTATCCGTGAAGTTACGTAGCTCTTCTCTATCAATGCGAGATGATCGCACGATGAGGCATGTGGTTTTCCTTATGGGAGATGTATTGTTTTAACTAAAAGATGATGGAGATATTGTTAGGTAAGCGGAAGCAACAATACGATTTGGAGAGAGGTATATTGAAAGATATCCAAACACAAATTTCAAACCTCTAAAACTTAGTCCTATTAGCTTTTAAAGCTATATGCAAGAAAATGGATCCCATAAACATATTACTAATCTAAGTAGTGTAACACCCCCAAATTTTAAACATAGCAGCGGAAGATTTATTTGGGTGTTACTGTGAGGATCGAAAACAAAATCATAGAAAGACAGCCTGAGATGGCATTTTTAATTTACATAGGTCCATAATACTAATTCAGTTACAAAGCGTTACATCAGAGTACTAAAGTTTCTCCAAAGAAACATCATTTTAACAGAATTACAACTTTATTTTACACCATTTATTTAGGATAGGGTGCGTCTGCTCCATGCCTTGCCTTGCTCCTTTTTAGTTTCCTAAGATACATGCTTAAAAGTCAACATAATGTTGAGTGAAATCATGGAGTTTGTAATTTAAATATCAGTTCGGTTCACAAGTAAGATTGTATTGAAGATACAATCGGTTTAGAAATTGATATCGCAGTTCATATATTGCCCTAAGTCTCATGACACGCAAACGTTAACAAAGTACCGCATAAACGGAGGTGTCCACCAATTTAATGATGAAAGTTTTGCCCTCGTGTAATAGGTGATTTTGCCAATTCCTATTTTTCTCAAATATAATGCATCGCGACTAATACGACTAGCAAAAAGCATTCCGTCACAGTATTAGTGGGATAGGTCGTCAACCTCTAATAGATCTATTCATTATATTCGCGTTCACCGCAGTGATTAATGGCTCATGATAAAGGGTCTTATGGCAATATGGTGTACTTAGGCATATATCAAGTCAGGTAGCATACAGAAAAATACTTGTGATTTGTTTATAGCATGTATCCCCCTCACGGAGTTTAAAAAGTATAAAGAGTTTAAAAGTGAGGCCATGACTCACCTTATGCGTTACTGGTGATGGTGAAAATAAACTCAGAGGTGATTATAACAACTTCGATATAAAACCTGGTAAATATATAAATAACTGAGAATCTGACTAATTTCTAGTGGTGTGTGTTTATGAGTGGTGGATGATGATTAACAAATGATATACAACGATCTAATCGTTGAGAGTGAAGGTGTTATATGATTATGGTGCTCGTACTCTCGTAAGATCATATCTTCAAAGAATAAATGAATTTATATGAAATATTAATATGTAATATTTCTAACGCTATTAACTAATATGCAATTAGAATGCGAATATGCATATGAAGTAAAGATATGATGCAAAAATGAAAAATAAGATAAGAATGACAAGTTATAACAGTTGGTCCTTGTTCTTTCCAGATTTTACATTTTCTACCCTAACCGTGGTTTGCGTTACGTCGTTAGTCCTTGTCCAGTCCATAGTCCAATAATAGTACAATAATTGTCCAGATGTCCATATAAGGCTTGAAGTTCAATGGTATGTCAAATTGAGTCCTCTACAACTGTTTTCACAGCTTCAGTCCCTTAGTTTCCAGGTTTGGCAGTTTTAGTCCTTTTTGGTTAAGTCGCGTTACATTTTTAGTCCTTTTTGCATAAAAATGACGGGAAAAATATTCTGAAAATTTCTATAACCTTATTAAGTTTATTTTAACTTATTTCAAGTGCTTATTCCAGGAACGAGCTTATTTTTATATTAATGGGCCGATTAACGAATCTATTTAAGGCCCGTTAATAAATTTAGAGGCGAGGGCGTGAAAATAGTTTTGGGCTTAGACTTGGGCTAATTTTCTGATTCTAAAAATGTTTCATAGGGGGGTATTGGACTGTTTTAACACCGATGCTTAATGGGCTTTAGTTTAGCCCATTTCCGAATTTGGTTTTTGGGTTTATATTTTCTGAAAAAGATATAATGTTCTTCGACTAGCTTGGCTGTTTTTACATAGTTGTAACTCGACTATTTTTAAGTGATGTTCAAGCGAAGTTGGTAGCTAGTTGGGAGGTCTTTGAAGTCATATAAAAATGGGGCATGGCTATTTATCCGAATCGTGGTTTATAGTCTTGTTTCCTAGGCGACGTGACTATGTTCATTTTATAAAGTCTTTGAATTTTCTAAGTGTTATTACACTAGTCGAGTATCACTCGAAATGATTTATTTTAGGTGTCGAGATGAGGTTATGAGGGGGATCTTAGAACATGAAAAATGTTGTTTCTCAGGTGTATTGTCGAGTGGGGTAAAAATATATAGAGGTTATGTTCGTGGATTCGAATTAAAAGGTTCGTGTTCTTGGTGGTTTGGGTCGATTAGTCTACAAAATCCTTTAAATATTTACTAAGTATTCTTCTCATATATTGTATACGTGTGAGATGAAAGTCTTTACAAATTCTATAATGTATTGAGATGAACTATTTAACTGTGAGTGTAGGGTGAGAGGTGGCTTCTAATGCTTTCCAAGGTGAAGGCTCGTCACCTTAAGGGGGTGACATGAGCTAGTGCATGCGAATACGTGACACTATGTATGATTGAATGAAATAAGAAAATAATGCATGGATTGTCATTTTCACATTATGTTAATGTGGCCTCGTACGATATATGTGGTGAGTTCAACTAAGTATATATGTTATGCCTTCAAGTGAAAGTTAAAGCATGCATGATACCCTCGATAAAAATATGAGACGTGCATGGATGGAGCGTGGTTATGGAATAAGAAACAGAAAGTTACAAGATACTTACAAGGCTTTAGGAAAGGTGGCGAGGGAATGGTGGTTGTTCGAAGGAGACACAAGGAAAACAGTGAGCTTCGAAAAGACTTTATACGACTTTGTTCTTACTAACTTTGCTTCCAAACCTCACGACAGGAAGTTTACTTGACTTTTTAGAGAATGTTGTGATTGTGATAGGAGGTGATAGGTGATAGGAAAGAAAGTGGATCGAATGAAAGGTTTTTATAAGCAAAATATCTTCTACTTGCATTGACTTATTGACCAAATGATTGAATGTACTGTGTCTATGGGACACTTGTGTGTCTTTGCTGCCCAAATGTGTGTGTGAAGGAGTTTTGGTAGATGAGAGTTTGGCTTTTAGTTCTTGTATGTTTCTCTTATTGGGTTTGAGGTTTAACATGTGTCCATCGCTTGGACTAGAGAGTCACAATTTATTTCTAGTTTCTTGTTCTACTCGTACAATGTTATTTGAGGTTGCAGTAATACTTGGAATTCATAATAGGTGGGTTTTGGTTTTGTGTTATATTCGGTTTTCATCAACATTGGCCAAGGTTGAGTTTATCGAGCCATAGGTTGTGTTTTTGGTTCATCTTTCATTTTGGAGTATCAATTTTAGTTGGTAATATAGTTGGGAGATCATATGATTAGGTAGAGTGTAATTCGGTTGTGTTTTGTGACTTACTTTTATAATTTCGAGTCGATCATAGGACATTTAAACTAGGCTTCGTTACCATGCGAACACTTGGTATTTCTAGTGGTGTCCTTGAATTATGGTAGTTAGTTGGGTAATGCATTTGAATGTGTACAAATATGTGAAGTTTTAGTTCGATATTTAACATTGCATGTGGTTTTCTTTTTGAGAAGTGTATCGATCGGATCTAAAGAGGAAGCAAATAAAATGAGTGTTGTGATGATTGGGCTTGTGTAGTCCGTTAGATGGCTAGGCGAGTTTTGGGTTGTGTGGTGGGCTGTGAAATTCAGTTGGGTTGAATGGGATTGATGGGCCGAACAGTAAGGTCCAACTGGTTTTAAGGTTAAGTTAATATTAGTGTTTGTATTTTAGTTAAGTATAATTGAGTGATATTAACTTTGGTTAAGTGTAGCGAAATAAATAGATGAATATGATCACTTGTCGTTGTGAGAATGTGTTGTTGCGTCGGAGATATTATCTCGAGTTTCGGTGTGTTCAATATGTATATATATATATAGAATGCATTGCTATTAATAACAATAGTGAAAAGTTTAAATTTCTAGCAAAAAAAAAATGGGCTTTAGTAACGGTAATACGAGATTATTATTAATCATTAAGATTGATTACAAGGGTTTTTCGTAGGATCTTACAAGTAGCAATAATGAGATAACAATTATGCGAAATAAGCATAACAAGGAGAAATAACAAATAATTTGTTATCAATCTACAAGACAAAAGTCCTAATGACAAAAGATGTGAATATCATAGAAATCATAACATCTTATGTAAATGAAGACAAATATTCATCTATCAGACAAAAAGCTACCACATGGCATCAAGACAAATAATCATATTGTAAGATGACATGACATTGTTTTTGATATTACATTGTGAAATTATTTTGAAGTTAGGCTTAGTTACTTAAGCATACTTACCCATTAATTAACACAATGATCTATGTGATTAATAAAACAACTTCTAAGTGTTTATCATACCAAAAAGCACTTAGACATATAGGTGCACACATGGCAAACAAATAGTGTGATGTGGTCACAAAAGTAATGAAACGACAGGTCCATGCAAACAATTCCTATATTTTAGAAACATGCATTATTTAGACTATCCTATGAAAAAGACTCAACGAATGTCAACAAAATACACGAGCTTTCAAATATAGAAATATCATATAAGAATGACATATCATGAGTTAAAAAGTAATACATTAATCTTGCGTAATATCATATAACGAAAGAATGAACATATTATTTAAATCATGTTAACATGAAACATATAATCATGCAGACAAAAACCTTTTTAAGGTTTACACATTTGACAATCAATCAAATAATTATTATAACATTAAGATATCAAACAAATATCATGTAATCAATACATATATATGTAATGCAAGTGATTTAATTAATTATTCCTAAGACAAGATAATTTACCAATACATGACTTAATGACACTCAACTATTTCTATTAAAACTAGTCATGTTATACACGTAAATATGTGTCAACAGATTTTAATCATTGTGTTTGGAATCTAAAGGGTGAATGATCTAAAGGGTGACATCCTTTGAGTTGAGTTTAAGTATGAGTTATTCAAGTGATCTAAGATCAAGACATGTGTTTGTGTGTGGTAATGGGATATGTCATGAACATTCTAAAGAAGGTTCTTTGGAACAAGAATCTAAATAAAGTTACCAACTTTAATAGGTCTTGTGTATGTTCCAGAGATGTGGATATGCACAAAGTTTGACCAAGGTTTAATGTATGCTGAAAGGAAATAGATACGTATGGTATCTTTCAACAAGTAAGATAGAGTCATTATGCTTATGAAAATAAGAATGACAAGATGAGGGGGAAGCTCTAGTTAATAGAACTTGCAGATGTTTATTTAAGATCATTTGCCTACTGAGATGTAATGAAATTTCTTGTAACACAACCGATCATGTTGCAAGGAGAGAATGATGCATAGGATATATGTTATCCTTTTATGAAAACCAAATACATAATGTTTTTTCGAAACATCATAAATGAAGATATGAAGCTTAATTGTTTGGATAGACCTATCCTAAGTTTACTGGATGAATTCACTTTGAGTTTCTTATATATACTTCTCAAGTGTCATTGTTGCTTGGGGTGTATGAGGTTGTCATTGCATTTCAACATATGTTGTTAAAATACTGATTTAAGGGTTAATGAGACTTATTCAGAAGCTTGGTGAAAAGTATTACTAATACTTTGATTACTTGTGAAAGTGGTACTACTAGTGGAAATTGATAAACACTGAATGTGAATATCATGCTCATTTGATGATTGAAGTTCTAATTCTATAGGTGGCAAGGTATTGTTAAGTTGATTCAACGTGTATTTGATTTGGTATGAGTGTTGGACTAAGGGCTTTTTGAGCAATGCACTCAATGGAGTGAATTATCGTGATGTAGGAGTTTGTTGTACTATGGATGAACTTTTGGTTTTCATGAATGTTGAAGATTACAAGAATGGATACTAATTCTTGTGGTTCACTAGCGGATGAAGTGTTTGGTTATGTTTTTGAAACCTAGGGGCTGAATGTGACGGGTTGATGAAAGAACACATGTTCTAGTTATGATGGGATGCGTGTTTTAACATACATTGTTAAAATACTTGGGAGTTGATTGTTTCGGATATGACTTTTAATGACTACAATCGTAAGTCAGATATACTTGAATATTTCGGACGAAATACTTAAGTTGTCAATCCTACTTGGAGAAAAGAGTAACAAGACATGATAATTACATCTATAACCTAAGTGTGAGTAATGAATCGATGTAAATCTTAATTGTCTTGAAAGATGACATGTTAACCAAGCCAGGCAACATATGTGAGTATTGGAAAATATCCACAGTCATGAGTTGGGTTTGTAATCTATGATATATTTGCAAACAGTGAGTCTGAATTAGTTTGGAAGTTGTCAATTTACAAATCAAGTTAGTGAATGAGTAAAGGACGGGAGGATGCAGTGAATGTGTGTAATGATCACAAATACTCAGTGGTTTACCGAAAAGGTACCTTGGAGCATTTTCATGAAATTGAAACTGTGATTAGATATGATTATCCTATTTGGAGTTTGGTGAGATGTCCTAATCCTAATTTGAGTGAACATCAGTGATAGGAATCCTAAGAACTAGAGTCAATAATCTAAGGATCGGGATTAGTCTGGAATTTTGAAAAAGTTACTGTTGAGACTAACGGATCCAATCGACAACACATGCGGATCCAAATTTGTGGATCCGTCTGATCTGTAGGTGCAATAATGGCGGAGCCAAGGAATACACATGGCGGATCCAAATTCTGGTATCCGCCGGATCCGTCGATCAGAATGTCCTAAAACAAACAGAGAGCAATGCAAATTTCGCGTTTTTCGACCAAAACTCGAAAGTACTCCTGGAACATATCTATTATCTAATATGTAATGCAAAACTACCAAATATGTAGATTCTAACACACGTATACACATAGATTAATCCGTTCATAATAACTTACCATAAAAGAAGTTAAGCCAATCAGTGGCTTATTCTCGGAAAATTGATAACACTAAGTGTTATCGTCCTGCATGACATGGTTAGTTCGCATGATTATTCAAAGATAAGTTTCTATCCTAATAACACAACAAGTCATCATATCATTGTTTGAAATATTCTTATGCCAAACACACTTTCATAGATACTACATGTTTACGCATTTTAACACTTGACATTAAGTGAGGGTTTGTGCAAGACAATACATTTTAAGACTCTAAACTAGTTTCACTTAGTTCACATTTCTAAGTAAGATATGTAAGATTTTCACATAACATATGCAAACAAAAATATCTAAGTCTATAAGTGAAACAATCACAGTTTATCAACTTATAGCACAAGATCTAGCAAAAGTCCTATTGTGCATCAAACAAGAAAATAATTGTCATGACAAAATACTTATGTATATCCTATCAACAAATGCAATCACAATTACCAACAGGCAAATCACATGTATGCAAATAACTTAGAACAGATAGTCACATAGCATGGCATAAGTGAAAAGATACTTTTCGTCACTTTGCGTTTAAATATGACGATGTATGCCAAGCTTGATTTGTTTCCTTTATATTACCAAATTCTTTAGTTTCAATAGAAATCATATCAATGTTTAAAGGATACCAACTTACATTGCTTGACTCAAAAATTTAAGTTACTGTGACAAAATAAAACTAAATATTTTGGACAGGTTATACCTTTTGATTTGTTTTACCTATTTCAATTTAGATTCAGGCCATGATATTATTTTTAAATGAAAGTAGACTTAATTCCCTTCAAAATGATAGGTGGCGCGACTCCTACGGACTTACGGTTAATTAGTTATGAATTTTTGAAGTTTGACAAAAAAGTGCATACTGCAGTGACGGATCCGACGGATCCTTTTTGAGGGATCCGCCCTTTATGTGATTTGGATCCGCCTGTAAGATCCCACGAAAATCCGTTATGATAATCCTCGTTAATTAATAATAACCTCGAGTAACCGTTTAACAAAACCCATTTTTACCCGGGAAATTAAAATTTTTCTTTAATATACTATACTCACGACCAACACAAGATTAAGATAAGCCTACATATTTTATATGAACTATTTTCCACTTTATTATTTTTATTAAACTCTTTACGTAATACGAATACTGAACACTATTAGATTTTATTAACGTATACGCGCTCTATTAAAATTATCTCACGTCTAATATAATTAGTTGGAATATAATAATAAACTTTGATATTTTTATAAACGTTATATTTTTACGTTACCCTGTCTTAAATTTTATGACTTAAGGACTTAACATTAGTAATTACCAAAATCAAACTGTATCTCAAATTGTATCTTAAACTATTTATATCAAAAGGCCCTACGTGTTCCATTCAAAAGTGTCATACGTTTTCCATTTTTAAAATACCCTACGTGTTCCCTTTTATCTCCAAATACTTCTTATAACTAACTAAACAAGAACGTGTATCGATATATTGCCAAACATACATGGTAACATAATAATATATATACTTTCTCCTTCACGTATCCACTCACACACACACATCATATACTAAATCACCCACACCTCTCTCTCTCCTCTTGTTTTTTTTCCGGCCAAACAACCGGCCACAGGCGCTCCACCGCCGGTCACCACTTATCACCGCCACCATCAAAATGAACCTTAAGACCTCCTCATTATTTCTACGTGGCTCACGCGCCTCAAAACCCACTCCCATCTATCTTTTCTTTCGGTAACCCAGTCTTCTGGTGAGTTTTCCGGCAACGCAAGTTTGTAGATCGAAGGTATATATTCTTTTTGGGTGTTTGTTTGGTTCGAGCTTCCTACCATTCCACAGCCACCACAGCCGCCTCACATCCCTCCTCTCTATCTTCTCGACATGGTAAAACCGAGAATCCCGTCATTATATTATTATTATTATTATTATTATTATTATTATTATTATTACCGATTATCTTGATGTTGTTAATGTTTTCGTGGGTTAACATTGGATTACAAACGATTTTGATAACTTGGTGATTATGAAACTGATTATAATCGTCTTGTTTTGAATTGTGTTCATGGATAAAAACTGACATAACTTGTTATTATAATTTTGTGATTTAAAACCGGATTTAAAACATTTCTTCTATTGTGTTCGTGTGGTAAGTTTCGACAAATGTGGTGATTCTGTGGTTACGATTGGGTTATAACCCGGGTTTGGTTCTCAGTTTGATGTTGTTATTCGGTTGGTTTGGGTTACGGTATGGTATTGGTTGCGTTCAGGTTGAGACCGAGACCACTAGGGTCTCGGCAATGTTAATATTAATGTTGTTGTTGTTTGTTGGGTGATGTTCGGTTCACCAAGCCACCCACGAGGGTGCAGTTTGGGTTTGTAGAATGTGAGCCGAGACCAAAGTGGTCTCGGCAAATGGTCGTTAGGTCGTGGGTCACTTATGGGTTGGTTTGAGTCTTGGTCGAGTAGAAAAAGCCTCGTAGGGTGTATGGTTAAATCCAGTCGAGTACGACCAATTTCGGTTTGGATTCATTTTGGGGGTGTCGCGATCTGAGTTAAATATTTGGTCATAAGTGGTGGTATAAATTAGTGAAACAAAAGTAACTTAGGGTGGCGAAATATTTTTGGTTCGACAACACATAAGGGTGCGTTTGATATCATTTTGGGCCGAAGCCCAAAACTAGTGTGTTTGATTTATATGGGCTCACTAGCCCACAAGTATAAAATAAAAAGAGTTAGATTAGTTTAGTTATAATTTGTTAGCGCCACATTGATACGGTTTCGGCAGTAACATTTGAAACGGGAAACTTAACGAATAATAATAACTTGGAAATTGTGACATTGATTTGAATACGGATTTTGATTATTATACTTGCACAATTTGGACAATCGTGAATCATTATCGGACTTACAATATTAGAAGACGGACTTATTGAACATTTTATATTAAACTCGGACCGGACACAAAATCTTCAATAAAACCTAAACTAATATTTACGAGGTTAATAGTGGGACATAAACTTGATAAATATTGTAATTTCAGTTTTGGTTAATCCAAGTCTCGATGACTCGAGAAAAATTAGTTTTATTAACTAAACTCATTTTTATTATAAAACATCATTGTCTTATACCAACTATTTGGGAATAACGGGGAAAATGCCGAAACGTACAAACTAGTTATTTGATTTGAGGTGTTTATTTGTTTTTAGCTCCTAAGTTGTCTTCCTTGGTTTGAGTCCTCGTCAATACTCTCTCGACTATGTCGATGTCTATTTCTTTTGGCTTGAGCTGTCTGTCGAGTCTAGGTTATCTTACCACACCACACGAAACATTTAAACTAAGCTTTTGATAAGTTTTGAAAACTGAGTAATCCACGAAAACTACGACACATTGTCTTTTATAGACTTTATTATTGTGCGAGACGTGTTTTGAGATAACTGTATACGTACTAGGTTGTGCCGATCCTAGACCGTTGTGTATCGTCGTGCTATATGTTTTGAGACCGTTGTAATATGCTCTAGATGCCAGTCATGTCAGTGTGATCTTTGCTTGCTGTGGCTAAGGTGAGTCGTGGCCCCCTCTTTTAATACTTGCTTTTAATAATTCTTTTGGGGGAGATACATGCTTTGAAATATTTTACTTATTTATCAACTATATGATTTGCTTTGCGATGAAATACTTTTATAAGTACTATGAAAACTCTTATGACTTACCGTGAGTCGTGGCCCCTACTTTTAACTCTTGTTTTTATAACTCTTTTGGGGGAGATACATGCTTAAACTGTTTTAAGTTACTTATATAAAACTCTCGTGATTTATTTAAGATCATCCACTATGCTTTACATATTTGAATCATATTTGAAAAGAATACATGCTCATTATATGTGCAAATTGCCTGTTTATCTTAAACAACGGAACTTGGAAGATAACATTTTAAGCTACTTGATGAAACTGAAACTCATTGTATGCATTCATGTGACAAATGAATGTACTGCTACTTTAATATGATTTTTCTACATGTCACTATAAATAATTGCCAAGACTAAAATTACGCATGATCCACCTATATTGCCTAAGCACACTTTATTGCCAAAAGTCCCTTTATCATGAGCCATTAATCACTGCGGTGAGCGCGAATATAGTGAACAGCTTCGAAACCTGTTAGAGGCTGACGACCTATCCCACTAAATACTGTGACGGAATGCCTATATGGTTAGTCGTATTTAGTCGCGATGCACTATATTTGAGAAAAATAGGAGTTGGCAAGTACCTATTAACACGAGGGCCATAAAAACCCATCAGTGACCCTGGTGGGACACCGCCGTATTACGGTACTCTGTTAACGTTTTGCGTGTCATGAGGCTTAGGGCAATATAACTTTATGAATATATGAATGTTTCATATATATCCTAGGATACAGCTGTATCTAGAAGACCACCACTTTATACTGATAGACTTCAGATTTTAGACTACTATTACTTTACGTGATATGATTGTGAATCTCGTATTTGAACTTTAACTGTTACCATATGTGACTTAAATGAGAATTCTGCACAAATTAACTCCAAATGCTTGGTATGTCATTATAGTTAAAAGATGATACAACAATCTACATTGAGCATATAACAACGTAGCTCATCTGCATTCATAACTTGAAACTTATGATTTTGAATATCATACACGAATTACTTGTGAATTTTATACAAAACAACTTATTAACTATTTCATAAAGGATTACTATTTATTTCGACAATCACTATACACCTTTTAAATTCATTGAAAGAAAGTTATGTTTTAACAAACTCCACGAACTCACCAACCATTGTGTTGACGTTTTAAGCATGTTTATCTCAGGTAATTAACGGAGCAGGACAAGACACGGAGCGGGCATCTTTTACTCTGATAACTTAAATGGTGTAAAATCAAATATGTCATTCTTTCCAAATTATCACATTCTCTTATGGGATTTTCAAATCGAATAATTCACTTTTATATAAAAGCTATTATTTTGAATGACATATAACTCTCAAAACGCCCCTTCCGGGCCGTTTTCTGGAATTTTAACTTCGATCCTCACCGTAATACCCTAATTACTTTTCCGCTGCCACAAACCAAATTTGGGGGTGTTACAGTTTGGTATCAGAGCCTATGGTTATAGAGAATCAAATGTTTTCAAACATCGAACTATAACCACACTTTCAAAATAAATGATTTTACACCATACCATTTTACGCCCTCCGTGTCTGCAGACTGCCGTGCTCAATACATTACCTATTAAGATTATTTTGCACTAATCTTTACATGCTTGATAATTACTCTTCCCACGTTACACACTGTATTATTTCACACTTACCGTTACGCTCTTAACGTACGAATTACTTATAATTATTATTTTCGGCTACTACAATACCATGTCTTCCAAACCTGTTAAAATTTCCAAAACTTACCCTTCGTACTACTCCTACATCATCTTGTTATCATATCACCACGGATGCTGAACATCTTTATGTACTAATAACTCAACCCCAGCCTAATACGGAACTTACTCACATACCACTCTCATTATCACCAATTCACTCACCCTTACGTCAGAAACTTAAAGGAACTGCAGAATCTTATCCATTGAAGAGTTGATTGGTTGTCCAACAACATTCGAGGTTAGACAGAATTCACACTAAGAAACGATCTGAAAAGAGATTGAGCCAAATTCTCCTTTAACTAAACTACCACACCCATATGCCCCGGTAACTCGACACAGAAAAGTTAGGATTTTAGCACATTATGAGCCCGAACTTTTTATGACACTAATTTGGAGCTACCTCAATGGATTTATTAAGAAGATACACCTATGTTTATTACCAATTATACTATCATCTTCACCTTATTTCACCCCTAGACATGATCAGGATAACGTCACCATACCATACCACCACTACTATCATCATTCCCTCCGCTGTCGGTTGGACCCGACTACTTACTAAGACTACTCACCCAGCCTTACCTGTTTACACCTCACCAACGGGAGTCGACTCCTAGAGAGAATTTACCCTCTCAGGTCTCCCTCATAATTACTACTTCCCACCTGCTTTCACTATTTCAGCCCGAATCCTCAAGACTGGATAGAACTTTAGGACAACAGTTACCCATACACCTACTCCTCCCACCAACATGACGCGACTGGAGCGTCATAAAGAACAGATTGATACACTCCTATTAACATCATTGACAAAACACCACTCACAACCAACGACACCCTACCTGAACTTTTGTCCGACAAGATGGACTTCTAGGACGGACTGATAAGGTTTCAGTCAGAGATATTAAGAAACACTCCCACATGGCAATCCTTACAATGAGGAAAAACAGAAATTTATTAATCTGCTGCATGGAACATTAATAAAAGACCTTGTATCGTTGGCTTTGTAAAACAATCGATCAAGTTATTAATGTTATGATGTTTACATTAATTGTACCCAGACTTACTACAATATCATTTACGATTGTTACGATTCCTCATACCTGCCATAACTAGGCTACGACCATAGAATTCTCTAAGACAAAATTTCGGAAGAAAACTTGATGAATGAAGAGAAAATTTCTGAACTTCGGCTTTTGTGAATGAAACAGTTTGTTCCCTAGCAATCCCATACCAAGAATTAAGCATTTATCTACGACATTACCCAGACACATCGTGATTTAGGGTTCACAACTGGTTAAAGTTTCACATTGTGACCACATTATTAAGACTAGTATACAAATACCTTGTCACTCAAATTACTCTGACATGGCCATTAGGTAGATTTAAATCCATTTTTCTTGAGATATTGATAGAATATGGCCAGCATAAGCATTACAAATACTCCTCTAGCACCAACCACAACCTTGACTCTTAAAGCTATCCAAAAGTTAGTAACCAATACTATTGCTGTGATACTCAAGGTAACTATAGTAGCTGGTCCGAGTAGCAACAAAATAGCAAGAAAAGAAGAGGAGACGACTAAGTTCTATAAGCATATCAATGAAAGTTTCACGAATTTTAGACCAACTCACTTTAAGAATATAGAAAAAGGTGACTGAACCTACTATTACCATTACCCAAGGATTTTAGACCAAAAGTTAAGCGAGACACTGCAAGAATCAATGCCCAACCCAGAATATCACTTAGGACAAGAAGACCAGTGAAAGAAAATGGAAACTCTTTAAAACCTTAACAACGCCAAAGGATGACACCTATGTTTAAGCAGAAGATAAATTCCTATTGTGGATAAGTAAACCCTAGTTTAAAACCTTCTAAGTTGTAATTTCTTTTATACTTTACCTTAAGTACGATTGGATGTAACCTAAGTGTATCCACTACCTTCCTACCGTACGAAGACTCTACCTTGTAATATTTCTGAAATAATCGTAAATCCACGTCTATTTCAATCTCTATTCTATTATCCCTATACATAGTCATTATGTAACAATACCCTGGCACCACTTTAGAAATTTGACTTAAACACCAACTCTGACCAAACAATAGATTATCACCACTTTGTAAAAAAAAAAAAAAAAAAAAAAAAAAAAAAAATTTCTCACCCAAAACTTAAGTTTATACCAAAGGTATCCTAGTATCACTTTAAAAATTCATGACTTATCCTCGGGATATGAACAAAAACTTTATAATTAATTTGAAAATAATCAGAGGGTGTCCGACTTTGTGACGGAACCATTATAATTGAACAATATAAAACACTTTGAAGAAGCATAAATATCACGGTGACTGAGCCAAGCATTACATTATTTGGTCCTCGAATTATACATAGCCTGATCAACTATGTCTAATTTAGGAAGAATCATGTCATGAATGAAACAGTTATCCTTCAGATTTCATAATAACAACTTTCATCCAAAAGCAAAATCTTGAGACAAAGCAAACATCACTTTTGATCAACCACAAATTAATACCTGCACATATTATCCACCATTCTTATGATAAGAGACTGACAAAAGTACAAGCATTAGAAACCTAAGAATTCACAAAGACTTATGAAAAGCGCAATTAGCAAGAAATCTTATTAGAATACACGGAAATTAGTGCATAACTAGCAACGATAATGCAAAAATTACAACTACTTATTCCAACCTTCCTACTACCTATTTTCCATACGCCATATCCGCGATAAGGGCTACAATCACCAACGGAATGACAAACATTAAAATCACGACCAAATATTGAGAGTCTTTGTCCGGAGTGTACCTCAAGTAGATAACCACAAGAATAACGTACACAATTGCTAGCATAATTATGAAATGCATCAGTACTTGACCTAATTATACTGTGATACGTATTTTTATATACATCCATATC
This sequence comes from Artemisia tridentata subsp. tridentata, assembly GCA_021014915.2. Taxonomy (NCBI): domain Eukaryota; kingdom Viridiplantae; phylum Streptophyta; class Magnoliopsida; order Asterales; family Asteraceae; genus Artemisia; species Artemisia tridentata. Next base: position 106,078,507 of record CP139507.1, on the reverse strand, counting down.
TGTTCTAGTTCTAGTCTTAGTCCAAATCATTTTGTAATACGTATTTCTATACACATTTATACTTGTTCGAGACTATGTTAGCAATGGGTTGTAAACACACAGGTTGCAAGCCTGGAATGGGACGGGCTTGGAACTGAGTGGATTTATAACGCCTTTGCTGGGAAACTCTATTTACTTACTGGTAGAAATACTTTACCTGTTTACATGATTGGTAGTATACACTGTTCACTAGCCGTTAAATTTCCACAGTTCCTGACCGTTGTTCTCATTATTCTAAACCTTTAGGTTTATTAATTAACCAAACATTCGAATTTATTCCATATAGCATGAGTAAATCTAATTAGATCTCGTTTCCTCTATTTCCGGATAGAAACCTTTCGACAACATTTTCCATAATCTCTCACCCCAGAACATCACATTTTTCAACACCTATCACGGACTGAACTTCGGGACGAAGTTCAAAATTGAGGAGTAGATACTGTAAGATCCCACGAAAATCCGTGATGATAATCCTCGTTAATTAATAATAACCTCGAGTTATCGTTTAACAAAACCCATTTTTACGGGGAAATTAAAATTTTTCTTTAATATACTATACTCACGACCAACACAAGATTAAGATAAGCCTACATATTTTATATGAACTATTTTCCACTTTATTATTTTTATTAAACTCTTTACGTAATACGAATACTGAACCCTATTAGATTTTATTAACGTATACGCGCTCTATTAAAATTATCTCACGTCTAATATAATTAGTTGGAATATAATAATAAACTTTGATATTTTTATAAACGTTATATTTTTACGTTACCCTGTCTTAAATTTTATGACTTAAGGACTTAACATTAGTAATTACCAAGATCAAACTGTATCTCAAATTGTATCTTAAACTATTTATATCAAAAGGCCCTACGTGTTCCATTCAAAAGTGTCATACGTTTTCCATTTTTAAAATACCCTACGTGTTCCCTTTTATCTCCAAATACTTCTTATAACTAACTAAACAAGAACGTGTATCGATATATTGCCAAACATACATGGTAACATAATAATATATATACTTTCTCCTTCACGTATCCACTCACACACACACATCATATACTAAATCACCCACACCTCTCTCTCTCCTCTTGTTTTTTTCCGGCCAAACAACCGGCCACAGGCGCTCCACCGCCGGTAACCACTTATCACCGCCACCATCAAAATGAACCTTAAGACCTCCTCATTATTTCTACATGGCTCACGCGCCTCAAAACCCACTCCCATCTATCTTTTCTTTCGGTAACCCAGTCTTCTGGTGAGTTTTCCGGCAACGCAAGTTTGTAGATCGAAGGTATATATTCTTTTTGGGTGTTTGTTTGGTTCGAGCTTCCTACCATTCCACAGCCACCACAGCCGCCTCACATCCCTCCTCTCTATCTTCTCGACATGGTAAAACCGAGAATCCCGTCATTATATTATTATTATTATTATTATTATTATTATTATTATTATTACCGATTATCTTGATGTTGTTAATGTTTTCGTGGGTTAACATTGGATTACAAACGATTTTGATAACTTGGTGATTATGAAACTGATTATAATCGTCTTGTTTTGAATTGTGTTCATGGATAAAAACTGACATAACTTGTTATTATAATTTTGTGATTTAAAACCGGATTTAAAACATTTCTTCTATTGTGTTCGTGTGGTAAGTTTCGACAAATGTGGTGATTCTGTGGTTACGATTGGGTTATAACCCGGGTTTGGTTCTCAGTTTGATGTTGTTATTCGGTTGGTTTGGGTTACGGTATGGTATTGGTTGCGTTCAGGTTGAGACCGAGACCACTAGGGTCTCGGCAATGTTAATATTAATGTTGTTGTTGTTTGTTGGGTGATGTTCGGTTCACCAAGCCACCCACGAGGGTGCAGTTTGGGTTTGTAGAATGTGAGCCGAGACCAAAGTGGTCTCGGCAAATGGTCGTTAGGTCGTGGGTCACTTATGGGTTGGTTTGAGTCTTGGTCGAGTAGAAAAAGCCTCGTAGGGTGTATGGTTAAATCCAGTCGAGTACGACCAATTTCGGTTTGGATTCATTTTGGGGGTGTCGCGATCTGAGTTAAATATTTGGTCATAAGTGGTGGTATAAATTAGTGAAACAAAAGTAACTTAGGGTGGCGAAATATTTTTGGTTCGACAACACATAAGGGTGCGTTTGATATCATTTTGGGCCGAAGCCCAAAACTAGTGTGTTTGATTTATATGGGCTCACTAGCCCACAAGTATAAAATAAAAAGAGTTAGATTAGTTTAGTTATAATTTGTTAGCGCCACATTGATACGGTTTCGGCAGTAACATTTGAAACGGGAAACTTAACGAATAATAATAACTTGGAAATTGTGACATTGATTTGAATACGGATTTTGATTATTATACTTGCACAATTTGGACAATCGTGAATCATTATCGGACTTACAATATTAGAAGACGGACTTATTGAACATTTTATATTAAACTCGGACCGGACACAAAATCTTCAATAAAACCTAAACTAATATTTACGAGGTTAATAGTGGGACATAAACTTGATAAATATTGTAATTTCAGTTTTGGTTAATCCAAGTCTCGATGACTCGAGAAAAATTAGTTTTATTAACTAAACTCATTTTTATTATAAAACATCATTGTCTTATACCAACTATTTGGGAATAACGGGGAAAATGCCGAAACGTACAAACTAGTTATTTGATTTGAGGTGTTTATTTGTTTTTAGCTCCTAAGTTGTCTTCCTTGGTTTGAGTCCTCGTCAATACTCTCTCGACTATGTCGATGTCTATTTCTTTTGGCTTGAGCTGTCTGTCGAGTCTAGGTTATCTTACCACACCACACGAAACATTTAAACTAAGCTTTTGATAAGTTTTGAAAACTGAGTAATCCACGAAAACTACGACACATTGTCTTTTATAGACTTTATTATTGTGCGAGACGTGTTTTGAGATAACTGTATACGTACTAGGTTGTGCCGATCCTAGACCGTTGTGTATCGTCGTGCTATATGTTTTGAGACCGTTGTAATATGCTCTAGATGCCAGTCATGTCAGTGTGATCTTTGCTTGCTGTGGCTAAGGTGAGTCGTGGCCCCCTCTTTTAATACTTGCTTTTAATAATTCTTTTGGGGGAGATACATGCTTTGAAATATTTTACTTATTTATCAACTATATGATTTGCTTTGCGATGAAATACTTTTATAAGTACTATGAAAACTCTTATGACTTACCGTGAGTCGTGGCCCCTACTTTTAACTCTTGTTTTTATAACTCTTTTGGGGGAGATACATGCTTTAACTGTTTTAAGTTACTTATATAAAACTCTCGTGATTTATTCAAAATCATCCACTATGCTTTACATATTTGAATCATATTTGAAAAGAATACATGCTCATTATATGTGCAAATTGCCTGTTTATCTTAAACACGGAACTTGGAAGATAACATTTTAAGCTACTTGATGAAACTGAAACTCATTGTATGCATTCATGTGACAAATGAATGTACTGCTACTTTAATATGATTTTTCTACATGTCACTATAAATAATTGCCAAGACTAAAATTACGCATGATCCACCTATATTGCCTAAGCACACTTTATTGCCAAAAGTCCCTTTATCATGAGCCATTAATCACTGCGGTGAGCGCGAATATAGTGAACAGCTTCGAAACCTGTTAGAGGCTGACGACCTATCCCACTAAATACTGTGACGGAATGCCTATATGGTTAGTCGTATTTAGTCGCGATGCACTATATTTGAGAAAAATAGGAGTTGGCAAGTACCGATTAACACGAGGGCCATAAAAACCCATCAGTGACCCTGGTGGGACACCGCCGTATTACGGTACTCTGTTAACGTTTTGCGTGTCATGAGGCTTAGGGCAATATAAATTTATGAATATATGAATGTTTCATATATATCCTAGGATACAGCTGTATCTAGAAGACCACCACTTTATACTGATAGACTTCAGATTTTAGACTACTATTACTTTACGTGATATGATTGTGAATCTCGTATTTGAACTTTAACTGTTACCATATGTGACTTAAATGAGAATTCTGCACAAATTAACTCCAAATGCTTGGTATGTCATTATAGTTAAAAGATGATACAACAGTCTACATTGAGCATATAACAACGTAGCTCATCTGCATTCATAACTTGAAACTTATGATTTTGAATATCATACACGAATTACTTGTGAATTTTATACAAAACAACTTATTAACTATTTCATAAAGGATTACTATTTATTTCGACAATCACTATACACCTTTTAAATTCATTGAAAGAAAGTTATGTTTTAACAAACTCCACGAACTCACCAACCATTGTGTTGACGTTTTAAGCATGTTTATCTCAGGTAATTAACGGAGCAGGACAAGACACGGAGCGGGCATCTTTTACTCTGATAACTTAAATGGTGTAAAATCAAATATGTCATTCTTTCCAAATTATCACATTCTCTTATGGGATTTTCAAATCGAATAATTCACTTTTATATAAAAGCTATTATTTTGAATGACATATAACTCTCAAAACGCCCCTTCCGGGCCGTTTTCTGGAATTTTAACTTCGATCCTCACCGTAATACCCTAATTACTTTTCCGCTGCCACAAACCAAATTTGGGGGTGTTACACCGCCGGACCTGTACCAGATTCACCTAAACTCGTATTTTGACATAGCGAAAGTGTGTGAGACTTGCTAGACTTAATCTTAAGCATATATTACAAATATTTAACAACATTTCTACCTATGTGACTTATCTAAATATTACGGAGGTGATTTTTCAACTAAATTAATGGTTATTCCAAACACTCCCTTAAAACCCGAGTTTTTCGTAAATTAGCTTTACGCACACAATTTGACACTTAAACCTTTTTAAGAAATTTTCTCTTTTGATTTTTCAAAGACATCTTCAAGCTTGTATACAAAGTAATATTTAACAACAAAATTTCAAAGTATACTTAGCGGAACATTTTTCATATTATGTTCTGCCTCAGAGGTAATTTGATACATGGATCTTACTCTATTTTAAAAACCATTTGTTTTGAAAATGAGAGCCAACCCGCTCTGATACCAATTGTGGAAACGTAGAGGGGGGGGGGGTGAATACGTTTACCGTTTTAAAACTTAAAACTTCTTGTATCAAATTTCCAATTTGGCTAGTTCTAATATGAAAGATGTTTGTTGTAGTTTATGACTACCAAGTTGTCACACAAGTATTATCAAATAATCACAACACAAGCAATCACATAATGCAAACATAAAAGTAAAGAGATAAGTAAAAGAAAGCGCAAACCGAACACGATGATTTATAGTGGTTAGGTCACGGAGCTCCTCTCCGCCCTACTCCACTCCCCGAGTACCCAACTCGAGAGTTACTTCACTAGATCAACAAGCTCCCTTTCTTAGGTGGAGAAAATATTTACACGTTGCTTACTTCCTTTTCCGGTACTAAGCTAAACACCGGGTTCTACTTTCAAGTCAGAACCTAACTTAACGTTGCTTATACAATTACCGACACTAAGCTAGATGTCGAGTTCTTCTACACGGGTACAAACACTCCCATCGTTGCTTACTACCTTTTCCGGTACTAAGCTAAACACCGAGTTGCTTTCACAAGGGTACAACCACTCCCTACACTCTTTGTGTTTTGAGGACTAAAACACTAACCACACTCACTTATCTAAATGATACAATGATGGTTACAACAATGATCCATGACATAAGTGTATCATGGATATGGATGCCTAATCTATATGAACTTCCATTGACGGGAAGTCTTTAATCATTGAGGATGTCAAGTGTCCTTGAATCTTCATATGTTGGAATGCTATGGTGGATAATGATTTCAAGATCTTCTAACCTTCTTGGTAGATCAGGAAGTATGCTATGAATGATGACACATGATCTTGAGCTTGCTTCACAGGATCATTAACAATGTATGCTTACAACATGATGAAAGTTAGTAACATTATGATCATTATGTAAAGGGTGATTAATGTATGAATCTACATGTTTAGCTACTGATCTAAGTGTGTGAAATGAGTGAGGGAATGTGTGTTCTAATTGCATGAACAATGGGTAAACAATGGGCTAGTATTTATAGGCAAAATGTAAAAACAACTCACTGCTTTTGAGGATCCTGAAAAAGGGATCCGCGGGATCCGCGCTTTATATCAAAGGGATCCGCCCTTTATACCAAAGGGATCCGCGGATTAGCAAAGGGATCCGCGGGTTCCGCCGAACCAGACAGCTAGCAAATTCTTACCATATCTTACCATATCTTGCCATATCATTCCATATCTTTGTCAAGTCATTTCAAGATCTTCCAATGTCAACTATCTTACTTGAAGATCTAAACAAGATATCACATAATCTTTCCAAGATTTCATTTGTGATGTATGCCATGATGTCATCCTAATATTTAACTAATAAAGTTTCCATTTTAAGAAATAAACATGTAAACTTGTATATGTTATTCCTAGTGAACTTTGTAATGTGTATATGTATGTAACATGTATCCTAGTGATCATGTAGAATGAGATTCTAAGTAGAATGATTAGTCTTTTTAAAATACTTAATTACCTAACCGTATTTTAAACATTCTAAAGGGTTTGTTACGGGTTTGATCATAATGCTACATAACAAACATGTACGAACCTGTGTTGTATCATACGAGGACTTGAGAGGAGTTGAATGTATGTTGAGACAAGATATGATTACAAGTAACTTGTAGATTTTACGCCATGTATCAAGTTACATGTTTGTCATCACTCAAAACAAACGAGACTGCTTGCACTAGCAATCTCCCCAACGAGACTGCTTGCACTAACATCTTCTATGACCATGCCATGCCCTGCCAAAAGCCTCCAGTAGCGTGCTATTGCTTATACCTGAAAATACATGCTAAAGTGTCAACACGAGGTTGGTGAGTTCATAGAGTTTAGTGTAAAATGTATGGCATTGAATGAAGATTTCCCAGCAAAGGCGTTATAAATCCACCCAGTTCCAAGCCCCGCCCATACAAGACTTGCAACCTGTGTGTTTACAACCCACTGCCAAATATGATTTGGTTTAAGTGAACGTCAAATGATTTATGGACCACAAAATTTAATGTTAAGTGTGACAATGTCGCTATATAAAGGTAAGTGTGATAATGTCGCCATATAAATAAATCTGACAATGTCGCCATATAATCTAATCTAGCAGTGTCGCCATGACAATGTCGCCATATATATATATCTGACAATGTCGTCATATAACTAAAATAATACGTAATTAACAGTCCATAACATAGGCAATATGAAATAGCTTAATGTACTAGTGTACATACGGAAATAATCCAGGGTGAAAAATGTAAACACAAAATGCTTTCGAGTAACAAATCAAGTATTCTAGCCAATCAATAATGTTTTGAAAGACAAATCACATTTCAAGTAAAACAAGCATGGAGTTTAATGTAAAACGAGCATGTATTCTCCCCAAAAACAGTTACAAAACAAGTAAAAGGAGGGGCTATGAAACTCACCTGATGCGATAGCTACAATGACGAAAGTGGATATGCTGAAATAAGGTTCGGTCTCTAACCGCGACCTAACATGAATGATATGATCTAGTGTAAGCAATGAAATGATGCTTCACATGCAAATACGTATGTAAACGATACCACTCGTTAGTTTTGAAAGTAACGTTTATCGTCGAAAAATACATTTTTGACGTCTCGTTAAGTTATAAACTACTTTTCGTGTAAACATGTTGAAACGGTACTCCCCGATCCTTGTTTGTTGGTCTATTGGTGAATATAATATTTTCGTCGCAATTTACTATTTTTCACAACTTGAAAATGTGCCCAAATGGCCTCGCAAAACTAGTCGCGAAATATTGTACGTTAAGTGTTAGGACATAAGCTTGACGTTTTTGAAAACCTTGCAACAATGTCTAGGAGTTAGTCATTTAACTTTTGACCATACGGGTCTCGATCAATGAGAAAAATGGCTCTCAACCTGGTTACTTGAAAGATAAACTGTTTTTATACTTAGAAATATTTTTCTAATAGGGCTGTCAAAATAATATATGGTTTGTCGGGTTTCAAACGCATGTATCTCGGTCGTTATAAGCTCGTTTTCTACGTTCTTTATATCCACGGCTTCGTATTAGTATGAACTAACATATTTTCAGTAGGTCGGGTCGTCTAGATCACGTCTAACGCCTCGTTGTGTCCGTTGAAATTCGGCAAACAGCACGCAATTTTTCAGAAATTTAGTCTTCGTCGTCCAACTTTGAAAAATCATAACTTTCTCATCGGCAAACAGCATGCAATTTTTCAGAAATTTAGTTTTTAGTGATTCAAGCGGCCACGGTTTCGTTTTTGAAAGAAATTTCTGAATATGAAGGCCAAAATATCCCCTGAGTTACTGAGTTTTCCAGATTACACGTTTTTGGACAGTAGCTATTTCTATTGTTGAAAAATCAATGTTTAAGGTTCAAGGCTAGTTCAAAACTTAATCAAACCACTTCAAATCAACACCACAACCTATCTAATCTTACCATACACCTTCTTAGGGTGTCATGGGGTCCTAAACATCACTAACAATGGTGGATCTCATGATGATCATACTAAAAATCCATAGATCTATGTTTATAAAGAAAATGTGTAACAAGTGGTATGTTTAACATAATTATTTGCATATCTAGTTAATAATATAACTTGAAAATCAATCAAATGAAAGTATGAAAAGATTAGAAAGATGATATTGAAGCTTACTTGAATATTTGTGATGATTTGATGAGAAATATGTAAGAAACCTAAGGATTTTATCACAAAACCCTAACAAGGAAGGTAAATGAGCCTTGATTATGACTTGATCTTGGAAAAATTATGGATTTGTGTTGGTGTTCTTGGTTTGGCCGAACCTAGGAGATGAAATGAGAGGGTTTTGATCTTTCTTTTAGCTAGTGAAATGGTGTAGTATGTGTTTTAGAAATTAAATCCAACTAAGTATACTTGAAACATTAATTGATTTTGTCTTACTAATCAAGTGTGTATGGAAAATTAGGGGTGTTTAGGGGGGCGGCACATGGGGTAAAAAAAGAAAGATTTGATGGACAATTAAGGCTTGTGTCTCTATTTAATTAGAATTAGATAGTTTTGAGTATACATTCAGTGTTATCGGGTACCGAGTTAACTAGAAATAAATCGTGACGAGTTAAAATAAAATTCGACGAAGTTGTAAAAATTGTAAAATTATATTCCTTGCAAGAATCGGGTGTTAGAATGATTATCGGGTTGAAATATCGCAAACCGACGGAGTTATAAGCTCCTAATGGAAAATATAGCGATTGATTTAAAAACACCGGGTAAAGTAATAATATAATCTTTATATCATTATAATTAGCATGAAAGTATATTAGGATCATAGTCGGGAGTGTCGGGTATAATGTTAGTAGTAATGACTGAGTGGTAACGTTTAATAAATAAATAAACATACGTTAATGAAAATCACACAAACCCGTGCATGACTTATTATGATAATGATGTTACGGATGATATGTAGACTACTATAGTCTATATGATGCGTCCTTACTGATAATGTATGAATACGCAACTAAACCTTACTGGTTACGTGAATTTGAATACCCGTAAACCTAGTTTACGAGATGATGAATGATGACAATGAATAGTGATTTTTCTCCAGGGGATGAATAGTGTTTCATGAATAGTGAAATTTTTGAAAACTTCTCAAAGTCTCAAACCGACTTAAAAAATGATGAATAGTGAAATGATAAATAGTAACCCATTAATAGTAATTTTCCAAGATGAATAGTGAAATTTTGAAGCTTGAAAATGACCTGAAATTACGAGTTGTGACAAATTTTTCTTGAGTCTTGACCCGACCCGATTGACCCGAACCCGACCGGGTCGACCCGAATAACACCCCTATTTGGAAGTAGGATATCTTACATCGCTACTAAAACCGTTCACAATCACATGATAAATAATGTTGAATCATGTTAGAAAAAAAATTGTGTAACATTTTGCATACGAGTTAAAAATACGGATGTTCTTGAAAGTTTAATCACTTAAATTTCAAGAAATTCCTGATACGCAACTGACTTAAAGTTTGCAACACGGATAAATAATTCTTAACCTGTTCACATTGTTTGGATAAGGCGATTCTTTAACTTAGATGTACGCGGTATAACCGGTGTATCCCTAGGTCTGTTTTCGACCTTTCCCTAGTGAGGTTTAAGCCTGAGCACTTTTGTGAGAACGTTAGTATGTCTGATCATTATATCTCCTTGATGAGTGGACTAAGGGTTGTATAATACTCTATATAAACAGTGACTATATTCTACGACATTTGATATGACAATCCGATTTATATATAATCCACTAACTTAACAGTTAAGAAATACGCCGTCTAAAGGTGCTTAGATCGATTTGTTAAACATTTATACATTTTTGTGTATTCTTATTTTGATCGAGCTTTGTGCATTTTATTATGGTCATTTACTGTAGTCACATAATCAAAAATCGTAGAATGCTAGTGAGTTACTAGATACACAATTTTAGTTTTGGTCCAACTAGTAAGATATCACGGACCTAAACTTTAAGAACTTAATATAGAATCGGGTATTATGTTTGAACGGGTTGATGAATCAGTTTGAACATTGCTTTTCACACATTTTTTATGGAGCAAAACGTGCAAGCTGATTAGCATTGACAATTATAAACGCTTTTTAAAGTAGTAGCTATTTAATTATCCAAGAAATTATACATGGACATAAAAGTAGACCTAATTATGAACCTAAAAACATGTGACATGATGCTGATAGCTGCAGATAGGGACTCACTTTTTTAAAACCCATCAGGATCATGACACATGTTTTTAGGTCCACAATTAGGTACACTTTTAGGTCCTCTTATCATTTCTCAAATTATCTAGTTAGTATGTCAATGTGTCAAATGAAGAACATATGATTTGAGTTATGTAATATAGACATAGTAGAGGGTCTAGAAGTAAGAATTACCATATAAAGACAAACAATAAAATTGACCATGATGGTCGGTAAGATAGAGCTACAAGTTACCTCCCATTCTCATTCTCATCTATTTCTGTGAGTCATAGTCAGAGTCTATGCATTAAATACGTCCACCGGCCACTGTCTGTCGTCCGTACCATCTTTCACCTTCTACTCCCGGTCAATCTTTCTGTTCAAGCCTCAGCTCCTTTACTATCACCCAGTACCACATCTTAAAAACCAAATAAACCCTCTTCATTTTCACACGTACAAAACACACACACACATAGTACTAAAGATCTTGTACATGCACAAAGGTTGTTGCTGTTAACATGGACAAAGAGTTAATGATGATGATGATGGTCAAAATGGAGAACAACCCTTATCAACAAATGGATCATATTCCACTATCTGAACCATTTTCATCAGTGTTGCCACTTAGTGCTAGTGAAGTTGACCAAAAGTGTTCTTCTTTAGGGTTTATGGATTTACTAGGTTTTCAAGATTATTATTCTACTCCTCCTCCTCCTCCTCTAGTGTTTGATGAGCATGACCATCAGCTGCCAATACCACCAGTACTGCTACCATCATCATTAGATCATCATGTGAAGCAAGAGGATGCTAATAATAATGGTGATCTTGATCATAAGGAGGAGGCTGATGTGATTACTACTGTTGATGAAGAAACATCATCAGTTGTTTTGAGTGGACAGCAGCAAACTTCATCACCTAATTCTTCTTGCATATCTTCACCTGCTCATCAACTACTACACAAGCCTAACAAACAGTAAGCTTTAGTGTTTCTTTGTTTTTTTTTCCCCTTAATTTCTTCTAACCTAGATATATTAATCTGTATACTGTATATTAAAGTTATAAAAAAAATTATTTTTTTTACTTTAATGTTTCTCTAGATACTTGTAATCTTTATTCAATGGTGAACAATGTCTCACAAATCTAATCTATCTTCTGTAGTAAATCACCTTTTGAATTACTACTGTAGTAGATAATTAGTGGTTTGTGTGTTTAACATGTTTTTCATTATTTGAGATATAGTTTGTTCTTTGTACGTTTGTGTGTTTAACATGTTTGAGATATAGTTTGTGTGTTTAACGTGTTTTCATTATTTGACTTCTAAATACTTGTATAAGATACATGATCAGATACTATAGGATATTATTATGTTGTAGTACTGTTGTACTTTAAAAAGTTGTAATTTTGAGGCTCCCTAATTAATGAAGCCATATCTGCAATGAATATATATGCAAGTAACTATAGATTGTGAATGGTTTTTATCTATTGATTCTAAAGAACAAACTTTGAATGGTAGCTGAAACATATATAAAACACCAAGAAATGATATGAGATAACTAAATGAAATGATCACGAAAGAATGAATGGATGCATGTGTTTATATGAATATAGGTGCATGAAAGCAAAGAAAACAATGAGTGGAAATGAGACAAAGACAACAAAGAAGAAGAAAGAGAAAGCAGCAAGATTTGCATTCATGACCAGGACCGAAATTGATCATCTTGATGATGGATACAGATGGCGAAAGTATGGCCAAAAAGCCGTGAAGAACAGCCATTTTCCAAGGTAATATCATTCTCACTCAATTGCATGATTAGTTGGTCTGGACCTTTGATTAGCTTAGCTGTATGTATCAAGGTCAAATTAATCAAGATGTTGTCTGTTCAAGTAATAATATGGACAACAATGTATATTGAAGGTATAGATAGAGTAGGGTGTGCATGTATGGATGTTTGCCGATCAGAAAAAAGTTGGTTTGTCTCGAACATGTTAGGAAACTTGAATGGAGGTTTCGCATGATATTTGGGATACGTTTAAACCCTGTCTAATTAAGCTACATTTAGTACGGACCCATTTGGCGGTAATTGAACGTTTTTGTTGGAGGGCCTAAAATTGAACAATTTTATATGAGCTAGGAACCATTATTTTTTCAAAAACTACAAATTTTCTGTGGTATGTTAGTATGTATATGTGGTATATGATGTGGAGTATTTTGGCTTGACCATGTACATTATTGCGTTTGTGTGGTTGTTTGCGCAAGAACTATAGCATTTGCCTAATATATAACTAATGAGAATACTTGATTATATTGACTTCGTACGTTGCAGGGGCTACTACAAGTGCACAAGTGCATCATGTAATGTAAAGAAGAGGGTAGAACGGTGTATGAATGATCCCTCTTACGTTGTTACCACCTACGAAGGCCAACACAACCATCCAGTTAACTGTAACTCGACACCTCTGATTTCCTCCTTTAATCATCTTCAAACCGCACCCACCGTCATCAACACGTCACCTGCGATGCTAACACTAGACCAAGGAGGACTTCTACAAGATATGATGTTCTATCATCAACAACATCACTGATCCGTCCACACATGAAACTAAGATGCAAGTGATACATGCTTATGCATGATTAGTGCTAACTATTTTCTAGTATATACGGAAAACCTTAGTTTTGCTTAATTCAAATTCTGTGTACATGGGAATGGTGCCGTATCTTTTACCAAACCCTTTATAACTTAATTATTCATGTATCAAGTTATCTCGATTCTGTTAGCTATGTTGTTAATTATGTCATATTAAGTATGGATAATTTCGAGCTTCTGGTGTTCGTTTATTTTCTTCAGAATTTTTGATGACTTGCTTGCATAAGATTGATGATCAACCAATTGCTTTTATCAGGGTGGGGGGACTTGAGTGTTTGTGCAATTAAGTTGAAGCAAACAAAGTTTTGTGTAAATGGAATGAGTTTTATCTTCACTTTGGCCGTGATTATGATGGAACTCTATCTTCCAAGTAATGCAAGTCTCGGCTCATGCTCGCAGTTAGTGGCTTAATAGGCCTGAAGAGTTGACAGAGCTATTCTTGTGGGTTGGACAATGGCTTGTGTCAAAAGGCGTCAATTCACACCTTTTTGTGGATATCTACGTATACCGGTTTGTAAAAGAACTAAACATACTATTTTTTTTTTTTTTTTTTTTTTTTTTTTTTTTTTTTTTTTTTTTTTAACTTGTTGGAACAATTTTTGTTTTGAAATTGTTTTAGATTACGGATCCTTTTTTGAAAAGTAAAGTTAAAATTCCTGGCCTTGATTCGTCTTGGTACTGCTAAAAAAATAAATAAATAAATAAAAATAAAAAACAACTTTTGTAGGGTGATGTTATCCTAACACCTCAGGGGTGTTTCTAATGATTGGATGCATCGAACGCTTGTACTGTCTGCTTTACAGATTGTACATTTTAACTAAAGTAGATAGGCCCCACATAGTAGGGGGTGTACTCCTAACACAACCCCGAGGAGACCCAAATAGTAGGGGGTGTTCCCTTAACACAACCCCTTAACACAACCCCTTTTGTGAGACAATATTAGCTTGGGTTGTGTTTAGGGAACATCCCCTACTATGTGGGTCTCCCTTATTTTAGTCAAAATATATAACCTTTAAAGCAGACAGTACTATCAGCAGCAGCGTCCAATCATTGAAAACACGACTATAGGGGGTGTTAGGATAACACAAACCTAGCTTTGGTGACAAAAAGACTAGTAATGAAGTTAATTTTTGATATTAGACTAATGATAACCCTACTTCAAAAAAGAGTAATGATAAACCCAGTCAAACACCACAGTTGCAAATCACATTAAAGAATAGTGATTGTGCAGTTATTAAGGACTAGAAAACATAATCAGAGATCTGCTCCACAGATCCCTTGCGGGTAGTTGGGGTCTGGGCCCTCAAATATGTACTACAATAATTTTTAGCGGTAGCATGATGCAAATAACATGTCATCAAGCACTAAAAAGCACAGAGGAATTGAAGACATTTATGCAAATATCTTTTACTTGTGATTTGGCCTATCAGATTTATTTTCCATTCAATGTCCAATCACCCTCAATTTAGTCAAGTCAAATGCAAGTGCAAAACCAAACATATTCTTTCTTCAATTTTCAACGTACCCAAATTACAATTCCCATTAAACATGGAACTAGTTTGTTCTCAAACATACTAAATTTGTATGGACAAAATACCCTAGACTACTATCTTTTCTTTTAGCTAATGTAGCGTCTGATTTGAGGTAAAAAAATCATTATGGCTATGGATTTGATAGTAGAACGGACCTCTTTGGTGGGTTCCCGACAAGTCTAAAATTGTGGGTTTCGTTCCTAATTATGAACCCCATACCTATCAATCAAACAGAACACCACCTAAATCATGATCAAATCCAATACGAGAACATGTGTGACGCATTAGAACTCTATAATATTAGCTCACCCAACAAAATAGAGCTTGTTGCTTCACAATGATACGCTAAAGGACTGGTTATACAAAGGGTACTAATGTCATCTTCCAGGTACTATAATAACAAGATGCTGTTCATCAATCGACAGAAAAACCTGAAACAAACACAACATGTTAATTAGAGATTATGAATAAGTCGTAGGTATTAAACATATTCAGTGTTTAATGGTGTCAATGGTTCTTGCTAAACCTAGTGTTTATCTTACAAAGGTGTAAACTACTAAGAAGAGCTAACAGCGTACATATATTTAAAAACAGCTGGATGCAGGATACTAAGTCCCACTTTATCATTTTATCTTTCATTTTAAACCATCATTTTGAAATGTGAGTGTGATGCAGATCGATTCTATAAATGCGTTGATAAGAATATGTACTTTTCTACATCTTTTGATGTGACAAAATTCTAGTGATACATAAGTTTTAGAAGTTTTTCAGATTGATCCAGACAGACATATGAATATTAAACCTATAAACTAATATGGATCATGTTGTTGATTCAAAACAAGTATACTAGTATACTACTACATTACAAATACTCTTATCCATTCCTAAAGAGGACTCATTTTCTATTTATAAACTAAGGCCAAAAACAGCTTTCACACAACCTTAACTTCATCTTATACAAATTGAATAAAGTACCACCTTTATGAAGTATAGGTAATTTAAAACATCAAGACTGCTAATGATAGGTTCTGGAAGTACATTAAGTAGTGTATCAAATTTGTCTTTGATGAATTTCAAAAGAGGATAGCAATCAGTAACTGGTGAATATTGTGGCAATTTATTATTTTTACAAGATATACTAAATCCAAATCGGATAGAAAGTTGACTTATAATAAGCTTGACATCAAAACTCAATGGTAACATAGCTCTTTTGAAATATTTAAACTAACCATAATGTGTCAGGTTCAAGCTGTCAAAGTAATGAGCTAGAGGAGCATAGTTAATCATTAGGCATGCTGCCATGGCGAATTCGACTGATAATTGCAGTGTTCAAGTTGTTGCTCATAATAACTGTATTCCTCTGGTTTCTCCCACTGACAGAGAGTTGGATAATACAAATAAGTACTCTCTTAGGAGGCTTATAAAAGTAATAAAAATACCAAAACAGATCAATTACAAAATTGATTACCCGGCTTTCCAATGTAACACAATTATAGTAGTATGCATTGCCATCAGGACATATCTGCTCACTCCAATCACATTCAGGCATATCTTCCATATCAGAACAATTGCTAGAAACTGATGGAGCCCTGCTCCCAGTTTGTGAAGACTACAAGGATACAAAAAGAACTCAAACTGCTTAAGGTTGTATTTTCCATTTTTTAAAGAGAACAAATGAAATAAGTGCGGGGTAATAAGTCGATGCCTACAATCAAGGACTAACCATGTGCGAGGTTTGACCCACTGGATCACTATAGGGCGGTGCAAACCTGTAGTAACAAAAACTTACGATATATTAATCTAACAAAATACAATTTAACTCTGGTTAATTTGAGAAAACTTCTGTATAGAAAAGCTGCAGAAACCTGTTTTCGGCAAATTTTGGCTTCCTTGGTGCAGCAAACCGGACAAGCAACGGATGATTGCAACCCTAAATTTAATGAAAAGAATTAGATTGTAAAAATGGCAAGTACCACCGGAAGTAGAAATAGAGAGCTACTAGCATCTAATGAATTATAATGTATGTCATACATCCATCACGAAATTTCCATCCAGAGCATTAATTGCAGCAGTTGCCATAGCTCTATCAGTGAAAGTAATGAACCCCGAGCCTTAAGACAGCATAAACAATCAGAAAACATAATATAAAACCACTGATGTTGATGGATATATGAGTATACAGTAATCAGATTTGTTGCAAATGACTAACCGCGGCTCTGCTTGTATTCGTCACACATTATGAATACATCTTCAACATATCCGTAAGGGGAAAATAGCTGCATAATACAATAAAATATATACAAATCAAAAGAAGATAAAACCATAAAGGGTGGTCACGGTTACATTCCTGGATTAAACAGAGAGTAACACTAGGATAGACTGGTATCAACAGAAAGATGTGTTCTTTAATGACATGTAGCACATATCTCATGCACATAAGGAAAAAAAAAAAAAAAAAAAACCCAAAAAAAAAAAAAAAAAAAACCCCAATTTTATTCATTTAATTTACGATTTCAACAGAAAAAATACATAATTACTTGGAGAACCTAATAGTGACCATTGAGGTGCTCTTAACCAGCTATAAATAGTAACAATTAAGTCTGTTTTATCATCAGATATCATGAAATTGCTTAGACAATCAAGCACTGTGAATGTAACTATATCGTGGACGCTAAATGCGAAGGAGCACTAAAGCATGATGCTACGAAAAGAGAATAAAACATATTTGGCCATATAAACCAGTAAAACTTCTGGTGTGGAGCATACATCTGCAATTTCTGCTTTTGATGCATGCCTGTTCATGAAATTAACAAATACTTTGTTCATATGTGGTTGTGGTTGAGGTGGTGGTTGTTGTTGTAGAAGTAGCCATGGGGGACCTGCAAAAGGAGGGTTTATGAAAATTAATACGTATTAAACTTCAAGTGAATTAGGTTCAAAAACAGGTTGACAAGATGGTCAATTCAGATGTTTACAAGTATTTAAAAAAAAGAAAACAAATAGTTAAAATAGCTTACCTAGTGGGCGCACTTGTTTTTTCGATGCATACCTAACTTCAATAGGATGTATTCCCTGGAACAACAGAAACAAGATCATATTAGGATTTCATAGCTACTAATCAAAGCAAAGGCTTAATCCAAATCTCCAGCATGGTTGAAATTACCCCAGGGAAAGTATACTGATTATGTAATGCTTGTATAGCTTGTTCAGCATCCTCAATATTTGCAAATTTAACAAAACAGCCCTCTGCAAATACAGATATTGATGTCAATTCAGCCAGTCATATCCCACACTGTGATTTTCAATTGTTAGAATGAGACTATTCATGCATCAAGAAGAAAAAAATCTGATTCATTACTTTTAGTTGTACTAGCACACTACATGGCCATAGATTTTTTTAAGTATGATTTCTCAAAAGATCCAATAAATTGATACAAATGATCAGTCACTTGAGTACTTAATTCATCAATTGTACAAGTGGGCTTCATAACTTGTGGGTGAGAACAATATACTAATATCTAAGAGAGGAATTTATTATGATTTGTGAAAACCAGAGACTATTTTAAAGGTGCAGTTACATGCCTACTTTACCTCGTGTTTGGAGATTTCTTAAGTTCTTGAAAAGAATAACCTCGGTGATTTCTCCATGTTTACCAAATATGGAACGGATCTGATATGGATAAAAGAAAATTATGATGATGCAAATATATTATTTGCTATAAGAAGGTGGGAATGATGACATGTAAGACACTGATAACGATGAATCAACTTTGACGATGATAGCATTTATATATATATATATAAAATAAAAAAATAAATTAAAAAAAAAAAAAAAAAAAAAAAAAAAAAAAAAGTTTTTTTAATATTGCATGCAATAAAAGTTAAGTATAAGAAAAGCTTATACATTCTTCAAATTAAGGATGCATATAACTGAAATACACAATATTCATGAAGATGGATGTAGTTGAAAGTAACAAACTGAAACTGTGGAAACAAACGTGGTTTACGTTTAACTTGAAAAAGCATGTGAAGTGGAAACTCGATGACTAATACAAGCTGGATTGATCGTCAAAAATCTTTGTAAAAATTAAATTAGATGGTAGTCTAAGAATGATATCAAGATATCCCCATGTAACTAATTAACTATCATCAAACTGCTAAACCGGATTATGATATTAGCTGCAAGCCTGCAAATAACGTACCTCTTCTGGAGTGACTTCTCTTGGAACACAATTAACATAAAGCTTCACACAACCGCTACTATCAAAGTATTCTAAAACAAAAAAACAGAACTAAGTTCAGCAAGCCTTCCAAAGAATGAAAAATCAAGAAACTATGCATTTTATTAGATCAACTTCAAGTACATCCTGCCGGTTAACGCAAACATTTGCCAACATAAACCAAATCAACTGAGCAACAAATCCCAGTCAGTTAATCTATGTCCACACACAAATTGAAAGTGATTATGCGACACACAATAATCAGAATCAGATAATTCATAAGCTGTAACAGAAATAGTGTAAGACATTGTTATGCTGTTTCAAGTTTTGACAACCAGAAACTCAAATGTAATACGATTACGATTATGATACGATTATGATTGCTTACCGGCTAGTTAAGTCGAAAGCAAACAACACCCAAATCACATAACCATAGCAAGTTTCACTAAGCCCAAACACTAGAAAACGATCGAAAATGAAATAATCTAATAATCACTTTAAAAGCAGAATGCTAAACACTCCTAGTCCACATGAATACGAAACCTATGAGTTCATAATACCAGCAACTAAATATAAATAAAAAAATAAAATAAAGTGACAGACCATTATTAGGCACATGAGGAGTCTGCGAAAAGGGTCGTTTAAACGGAGGTGGTCCATTAGAATAACCAAACGAATCATATGGTTCATTATTATTATTATAACCGTCTTGGTAATGATTGTTTTGGTATCTATCACGGTGGTGGTAATGACCACCGTAGCCGCCGTCGTGGTACGGAGGCGGAGGGCCGTAGTTGTCGTATGACCATGACGAATGGTGGTCGTAGTAGTTGTCGTAGTCCCTGTGGTGATCCATAGCTACTACTGGATTGAAATGGAAACCCTAACAATTGTAATTGGGTTTTTGACTCGAGTGAGTATTTTTATTTGGGCTTGTTCTTGCTATTTATTTTATTTTGAGTAAATTACATTAATGGTCCCTGTAGTTTGTCAAAAATTTCACCTATCGTCCCTCAAACTTAAAAGTTATATATATCGTCCCTATCGCCTCCAAAGAATAACACTCATGGTCCTTCTTTTAACGAGTGTTAAGTAACGTCACACAGTTTGTTATATTCTATTTCTAAGGTTTCGTCATCTATAGAGGAGTATGAATCAGAATGTACCTCTTATGTGTCATTAGCCATAAGTGCCATTTCGTTGTTCTTAGGCTCATCATCATCATCTCCTTCACTATCGCTCCAAGCTCCACTAACGAAGGCTCTTTGAGACTTGGTCTTTGGAGGCTTTGGACATTCTCCTATTAAGTGACTGGAGTCACCACACCTATAGCATTTCCTATCAACCTTACCTTTCTTATCGTCACGATCTTTCCGAGAGGATTTCTTTTCATCACGAGGTGGTTTTACAAACTTTCCTCGTCTCCTGAAGAATTTCTTGAAATCCCTCACGGCCATGGCATACTCTTCATCATCACTGTTTGAACAAGACTCATCATCATCACTTGACTCGACTTTGGCTTTCAAGGCAATAGACTTAATCTTCTCCTTTTTGCCTTTGACAATTTCCGAGTCTTTTTCCATAATCATTTCGTGAACTTTTAGGTTTCCTATGAGCTCATCCAGTGTCATGCTTGAGAGATCTTTAGATTCTTCAATAGCTGTCACCTTTGCTCTCCATTTTGGATGGAGTGCTCTTAGAAATTTCCTGACAAAATTCTTACTAGAAAAAGATTCATCAAGTGCTTTAAGTGATGTAATAATAGTATTGAACTTAGCAAACGCACTATCAATGGTCTCATCTTCAGAGATAACAAATCGTTCGTATTGTTGGACAAGAAGATCAATTTTGTTATCTTTTACTTGTGAGTTCCCTTGATGTGTGATAATAAGAGATTGCCAAATATCCTTAGCCGTTTTACACATAAAAACTCTTTCATATTCTTTCTTAGGTAAGGCATTATAAAGCATCATTTTGGCTTCATTATTTTTGGCAATTAGTTTCTTTTGCTCATCACTGTGACGAGTAAGAGAAGCTCCTTCATCCCGACCACCCGAAATATTATTACTAATAGGTTTGTAATCACCATCAACTATAATATACCATAGATCTATGTCCTTTGACTTAACATAAGTCTCAAAGCGATTTTTCCAATAAATAAAACAATTTGGTTCAAATAGAGGTGGTCTCTGCATAGATTGCCCTTCTTTAAAGTTTTCAAAATCCATGGATCGTTTTAAGTTTTAAAATACAATATATTTTAAAGATCTTAAGTAACGTAGCTCTGATACCAATTGTGGAAAACTAGAAGGGGGGTTGAATAGTTTTTACCGTTTTTCAAGTTTTATTTGCTTTGTTACTATATGTTAATTTCAAAGGAAACAATCACAAATAAATAATCACACAATATAAACAAAAGATAAAGAGAGGAAAGATCAAACCACACGACACTGTTGTTTATAGTGGTTCGGCTACAAGGACTCTCTTCCTTGCCCTACTCCACTCCCCAAGTTTCCTACTCGAGAGTTTATCTTTCACTAAGAAACAAACTCCTTTTCTAGGCGGAGAAAACCTTTACACGTCGCTTACTTCCTTTTCCGGTACTAAGCTAAACACCGGGTTCTTTCACAAGGTAGAACCAACCTGACGTCGCCTATTTACTTTACCGACACTAAGCTAGATGTCGAGTTCTTTACACGGGTACAACTACTCCCTACACTCTTTGTGCTTTAAGGACTAAAGCACTAACCACACTCACTGATTACAAATGATAGATATGATGTGTGAAACAAACTACAATATCACACAGTAATGCAACTAAAGGATAACGGTTCTGTAGATCCTTGAATGCTTGATCTCTTTTCTACAAAATGAAAGATCAAAGTGAAATGCAACTATGAATGATGTTAGTAAGATATGTACTGAATGAATATGTGTGTTAAAGCTATATGAGTGATGAGAGAGCCAAATGATCAGCTTCCTATTTATAGGCAAGCTGATCTTCAGCTCACGGATCCCACGGATCCCTCACAAGGGATCCGTCCTTCATATGATTTGGATCTGTGGGATGTGACAGCTAAGGTTTAGTTGTCTCTTACTATATCTTAGTTGTATCTTACCAAATCATCCAAGATCCTCAAATGTCAACTATGTATCTTGCAAATCTAACCAAGATATATCAAAGATATTGTATGTGATGCATGCAATGATGTCATGGAATGGTTTTAGAATTAAAGTTTCCTTTTAAGGAAACAAGTTACTAAACTTGTAATTCTTGGTTATTATGTGAAGTGTAAAATGTGTACTTAAGAGACTTAAGCTAGTATTTATTATTTGCTAAAAGATATTCCTTTTATTTGTCATTAACAAAACTAATGAAAGATCAAAGAATATAAATAACATTTTTGAGACGCTATTTGTATTAACATATTCAAAGCAAATAGATTTTAAAACTGTAAAACTATTCAACCCCCCTTCTAGTTTTCCACAATTGGCATCAAGAGCTACATTACTCAAGATTTTTAAAATATATTGTATTTTAAAACTTGGAACGATCCATGGATTTTGAAAACTTCAAAGAAGGGCAATCTATGCAAAGACCACCACTATTTGAACCAAATGGTTTTATATATTGGAAAAACCGCTTTGAAACTTATGTGAAATCAAAGGACATAGATCTATGGTATATTATTATAGAAGGTGATCATAAAGCTATAATAAAAGATATCACAAGTGGTCGGGATGAGGATACTTCACTTGCTCGTCATAGTGATGAGCAAAAGAAGTTGATTGCTAAAAATAATGAGGCAAAAATGATGCTTTACAATGCTCTACCTAGAAAGGAGTATGAAAGAGTCTTTATGTGCAAAACCGCAAAAGAAATTTGGCAATCTTTAATAATCACTCATCAAGGAAACTCACAAGTCAAGGATAACAAAATTGATCTTCTTGTTCAACAATATGAACAATTTGTTATCCCTAAAGTTGAGATCATTGATAGTGCATTTGCTATGTTTAATACTATCATTACTTCTCTTAAAGCACTTGATGAATCTTTTTGTAGTAAGAACTTTGTCAAGAAATTCCTTAGAGCACTCCATCCGAAGTGGGGAGCAAAAGTGACGGCCATTGAAAAATATAAAGATCTTTCAAGCATGTCACTTGACGAGCTAATTGGAAATCTCAAAGTTCATGAGATGGTAATGGAAAAAGATTCGGAAATAGTTAAGGGTAAAAAGGAAAAAGTCAAATCCATTGCCTTAAAAGCTAGAGTGGACTCAAGTGATGATGAATAATCTAGTTCTGGTAGTGAAGATGAAGAATATGCCATGGTCGTAAGAGATTTCAAGAAGTTTTTTAGAAGACGAGGAAAGTTCGTAAGACAACCTCGAGAAGACAAGAAATCCTTTCGAAAGGATCGTGATGACAAGAAAGGAAAAGGGGAAAGAAAATATTTTAGATGTGGAGATACAAGTCATCTAATGGGAGATTGTCCCAAGCCACCCAAGAACAAAACTCAAAGAGCTTTTGTAAGTAGTGCTTGGAGTGACAGTGAAGATGATGACGAAGAGAATAAGAATGACGAAGTTGCTCTCATGGCTCAGGACTCAAATGAGGTATGCTTGAAAGTCGGCTTAGAACCAGAAGAGTGGATAAAAGATAGCGGTTGTTCAAGGCATATGACGGGAAACAAGAGCCTCTTCTCAACCTACCAAGAATATGACGGAGGTAATGTTACTTTTGGTAGCAAGTTAAAAAGCAAAATCGTCATATTAGGTGCTATCTCTCATGACTCTCTCTCTATTGATGATGTTTCTCATGTTGATAACCTAGGATTTAACTTGCTTAGCATTAGCCAACTATGCCATAAAAAGTATGATGTCCTATTTAGTGAAAATGGAAGTAAAATACTAAAAGACGGTATAACCATAGCTAAAGGAGTTTTGAAAAATAACGTATATGTTATGAAAATAGATAAAACATCTAGAGATAAACTTTGCCTCACCTCTCTAGATGGTACCTCAACTCTTTGGCATTGACGCTTAGGCCACGCCAATATGAGACTCATCCAATCTCTATCATCCAAAGAACTCGTTAGGAACTTACCCAAGTTGAAATATGACCAACACTTTTGTGGTGCTTGCAAAATTGGGAAACAAGTTCATAATAGCCATAAGGCTAAAAATATGGTGTCTACATCTAGGTGTCTAGAACTTTTGCATATGGATTTATTTGGTCCATCCGCTATACAAAGTTATGGAAGCAACTTCTACACTTTGGTCATAGTATATGATTATTCAAGATACACTTGGACAAAAATTTTGAAAAGTAAAAATGAAGCTTTTGATAAATTTGGAATTCTTAGTAAGAAAATTCAAAATCAACTAGGAAGTAGCATGATGAAGCGAAAAGTGTACCGCTTTTAGGGGGTCATTTAAGCCCTAAATCGTATTTATTTGATCAAATATTGCCCTAAATCGTTCCTTTTGTCATTTTAGGTACTTTGGAGAAGAAATCTGGAAAAGGAAGCATTTTGGACGTTTTTGGAGCATAAAAGTGAAGAAAACGACAAAGTCTTCAAAGTTGCTGGAAAAGTACACTTGACGGCGTCAAGGATTGCTCCTGACGGCGTCATGGCTTGGCAAAAGAGGTGGATATGACAAAATACACGTGACGCGCCAGAGAGTTTTGCAATGGAAAGTCTGACGGCGTCACCCATTAAGGTGATCAAGGCCATCACGGTTTAAGCTAAAGAGAGACGACGTCAAGCATATTTCTGACGGCGTCAAGCCTTGATAAGCCAGAGCGGATTTTGGAGGATTAAAGAGGGACGGCGTCAGGAAGACCATCCGGGAACCCTAGCCACGGCGAGGTGACGGCGTCAAGATCTATAACGTGACGCCGTCAGCCACTAAGTTCTATATATAGTTTTGCAATTTTTAGTCATTAGTGTGCAACTTTGTGAGGAGAAACCCTAAGACGAATTTCTGCCATTTTTAAGGGTTTTCATACCCTTGGATCTCCCATGTTTAATTGAAGATAAGTAATCACTTAATCAATCAATATGTCTATGTGTTGTTTGATTATATCTTGTTCTTGTCTTTTGATTAACATGCTAGGCTAGATTTATCTTGTGTTTGCTTAGATCTAATGAAACCTAACTATTGATTATTGGTTATTAGTGTGTTATTAATTGTATTGGATGATTGTTTATCGATGTTAGGCTTAAGAAAACTGGCTAACCTCCTATACGGTAACTTGCTTGAACGTCTTAAGAAACATGAACCAATGCGTACTAAGGTTATTATGGTTGTATTTAATGCATGAGCGAATTCTAGTGATCCCATGTTAGGAGCTTCTTAGCCGGCTCGACATAGGAGTGAAGTAGGAGCTTGTAGAGTTGGGGAAGTATGTACGCCACCCCACGATTGGTATTAAGGAATACACCCGTCATCCACGCAATTAATACACACTAATCAACCTGTAAAAGATAGTTAGAGAGTAAGGAAATCTAAGTAAACACATTTCTCCCCATATAAGTTACACGACCTTTTCATTTTCAGTTATTTTATTTTATTTACATTTGTAGTTATTTGGGTTAGTTGACTAGCAACTAATTCCGCCCACTCCTTCAAACCCGAGATTTTACTTGCTTTTATAAAAAATATAAAAAATACAAAAAGAATCTTCTCTCACCCTTAGACCTATTAGAGTAGTTTTTCAATCCTAACGACACTATTCCCCTAGAGAACGATCAATCCCCCGGTACTTGCCACTTCACTATACTACATCGGTCAGGTACACTGCCTGGTGGGGATTGCAAGCCTCTTGAGATCCCTCGAGAGGCAAAACCTGTTGTAAGGTCGCAAAACCACGCATCAAGTTTTTGGCGCCGCTGCCGGGGAATAGTTATTGTTTAGGTTGAATTTTTATTTCATTAGGTCTACTCACTAGATTCCTTTCTAGTGAGATTTTTATTTTATTTTTTTAGGTTTTCTTTAGTCTATCTTTTTTTTCTTCGTTTCTTTGTTCGTAACCATTACCATCCGACATCATGGAAGGTGGTAATATCCTTGATCCCAACAACCCACCACCACAACAACACCCACCTCCTAGAGCCCGTACCTTAGGAGACTACTCTCGTCCTAGCCACCATGGCTATCGAAACACCATTGAGCTCACTCAAGGAGCCAATGTCACTCCCTTGCGATCCGACACCATCCGGTTGGTGCAAAGCGGATGCGCATTCCATGGACTTCGTTCCGAAGATCCTAACCAACATCTCAAGGACTTTCTCAAAATCGTTGATTCCATAGACCTTGATGTTGCCACTCGAGAGACGACCCGACTGCGTCTCTTTCAATTCTCTCTGCGGGACCAAGCTAGTCAATGGCTAGAGCGTCTACCTGCAGGATCCATCACCTCTTGGGATGATCTCACCACTCGTTTCCTTCCTCAGTTTTTCCCACCAGGAAGAACTACCAAGCTAAGAAATGATATCTTGATGTTCCAACAACGTCAAGGCGAAACCCTCTACGAGGCATGGACTCGATTCAAGGACTTACTCCAAAAAGTCCCTCACCATGGCATAGAACTTTGGCTCCAAGTCCAAATCTTCTATGACCATATCAATCTCTCCACCAGGCAAACCATTGACCAAGCGGCTGGTGGTAAGCTACGTGATCTAAGTGCGGAACAATCATGGGCTCTCCTAGAAGATCTTGCTCTTTATGACAACGAAAGTTGGAGTGATCCCCGTGATTTGAATAAAACGGTCAAGGCAATATCTTTGCCTTCGAACAATTCAAGCACTTCCGACCGTAGGATCATAGAACTTGAAGACCAAGTCAAGTTTCTTATGAAATCCTACGAGGCTCCTAAACCTTCAAGCCAAGTGAACAAAATCACTTCTTCATGTGAATTATGTAGTGGTCCCCACGACACTCGTGATTGCATGGAACTCCCCGAACAAGCTTTTGCGGACTACGCATCCTCGCGTACCGACGGAGTGGGAGACAAGTGGTACACTTTCAAACCCGAGCCAAACCCCTACGGTGATTCATACAACCCCTCATGGAAAAATCACCCAAACCTTAGGTGGAAACAAAACCAAAATGCACAACAAACCAATTCTTCCAACCCACCTAATCGTTTCCAATCAAGCGGTTCACCCTCGAACCGTACTTTTAATAACAATCCTTCCAACAATTATGGTAGTACCAATAACTTTGAAGGATTGATGTCCCAATTTATGGCATCTCAAGAAGCTCGTTTGGCCAAGTTTGAAGCCGATTTCAAATAAAAACAAAGCGAGATGACCAATAAGATTGACACTTTGTTGAAAGCCCTCAATGACCGAGAAATGGGAGCACTCCCTAGCAACACAGTCAAGAACCCGAAACTAAACGTCAACGCCATCTCATCGGTTTCGTCTCCTAGTTCTTGTCCACAATATTATTCGGTCAAATCCATGAGCACGTGTTTCAAACAAACCCAAGTCGTTCAAAATGACCAAGAAGTTATGATATCCAAATTGGTCAACAACATAGTTGAAACACCTCCCACTCAAAACCTTGACAATGAATTCAAGGAGCTCCACCTTGAAAGTCCGGTTATTGATGTGTTGGATGAGAAGAAGCTCAAGTTAGGCGAAAAAGGGACCGCCTTCGTTCAAAACAAGCTACCTAAGAAGTTAGATGATCCAGGCTTATTTGTTCTAACTTGCAAGATCGGTAATTCGGAGGCTTATGACACATTAGCCGATCTTGGATCAAGCCTTAACCTACTTCCGTTACCTCTCTACACCTCTCTAAAACTAGGAAAACTTGAAGAAACCGAGGTGATAATAGGCTTAGCGGATGGGAGTGTTGCTTACCCGGTTGGAGTAGTCAAAGACGTGTTAGTACACATTGGAAAACTAACCATTTTAGCCGATTTCCACGTCCTTGATATGGTTAGCGACCCTACATGCCCCTTGTTGATAGGTAGAGGATTTTTGGCGACCGCTAGTGCTATGATTGATTGTAAGGAATCTAAGATAGCGGTAGGAGAAGGTGATACCTGGTCAGTCTATGATGTGAAGAAACATGCCTATGATACTAGTGATGAACCAACACCCCATTGGTTAGAATTAAATAGGAGACCATCTAGATATGGACCTTGGATCGATAGAGATTTCATAGGACCCCAACGCCCATTTTACCTAGAAGAGGACTTTGTGAACCGAACACATGCGGTAGAACAACTCTTGGCTAGGGACACCGAATTGGATCCATTTGAAGACCCTCTAGTTTTTAGGAAGATGATTGAGTTCCTAGGAGTTTTGCCAATTAACCTAGGGATGAATAAGTGGACTTGTGAGGACGATGATCATAAGTGGGATTGGGACAAACCACCCAAAGATGGAGATGGGTCATGGCATATTAAGATGACATTGTATGACCCGGATGAAGAGAAGTTTGAAAAGATATATTGTACTAAGCGGACCAATAGGAAACTTCAATCCAAGCTTAACCCTAAAGACGTCCTCGATGACGAACTCACTTACATAGGGTAGAAGGACTTTGAGTCTAGCTACAAGACTCGTTAATAAAGAAAAGCGCTTCTTGGGAGGCAACCCAAGCTTTATTTGCTTTGTGTGTTTATTTATTTGTTTGTTTGATTTTATTTGTTTCCGTATGTGTGTTTAATTTTTATTATTATTGATTCATGTTCAAAACTAAATTGTGAAAATGCTTTATCTTGTTTTTAACTTCGTCTTAACTACATATAAAGGTATTTTGCAAAAGATAAGTGTAAGGGAAATCCAGATCGGTTTATTAGAACAAATGAACATGAATCGTAATAATATTAAATTAACATACATATTAGTAATTGTTTGAGTCAAATGCTTGTATCGAGTCATACTGATGTTTTGCAGGAATTCCAGGAAGTAAGGTATAGGTTTTTCCAGAAATTTTTCGAAAACTTAACATGAGAATTCTGTCAGATCATTTCTGACGGCGTCAGGCCTTACAACCTGACGGCGTCAGGTTTTAATTTTCTGAAATTTTTGAAAGTTTTGTTTTCATAAAAAGTTTTTATTAAATCTCTAACTTATAAACTCCAGGAATCTGCAAAATAATCATTCCACAAGCATTATATCCTTATATAGATTTATCCCGCCGTTGTTATGCAGGTTTTCGTGTTTGTTTTCTCAGGTTTAACAGGTTATTTTGGACAAGGAGATGTTTGTGGAATCAAGCTTTTGGCGATGCTTTAGTCTTGGAGCTTCTACATTCTCTTGGAAGAAGATCTAACCATGTTACCTCTTTATCCACCAAACGAATCAGAGGAGTATTTGATTTCATTCTTTTACCTTATTTACTTTTACATCTTGTTATTTGAACATTGGGGACAATGTTCATCTTAAGTGTAAGGGGGGGGTAAAGTACGATACTTTAGAGAATGCTATTACGCTTGATTTTTCGTTTGTTTAATAGTAGATGTGTAATAAAACTGAGATAAATACCTGTTAGGGAAATTTTAGTGCCAAATTTAAATTTTTTTACAACATATAGGAGTGAAACTTTGATCTTAATGAGCGTCTCATGGATAGGAAGTTATATGACTAACACAAAACCGTACCGCTAAAAAAATTTTCCACCCCAAATATGTGAGGTTCGTCCCTAGAATTGGTAGGAAAAGCATTTATGCTATGATGTGTGTACCGGTAGCACTTAGATTCTAGAACTTGCGTTAGGACCATTCCGAGGCCACAAGTGAGACTACATTCGTGTAGTTAGATTTACTACATGATAAGAGGCATTAGGATTAACCCATTGTTTTACACCTGTGTTTTTGTTATAATTACTTTGGCTACATTGGTCAAGTAATTCTCCCACACCCTTTGCGTTGTACTCATTTTTAGTACACGATACCCCTAGTACACCCCTCAGAGTCTATCTTTTCGTTTCGACCTTTAAGCATTTTACTTAAAGGAAGAATTTGTTACACCCCACTTAAATGTACACCCAAATCGCCTTAGCCTACCTTGTATGCACTCATCTTTAGTGCATTATTGTGACAACATTTGTTTAAACCCCAAGTTAATTATCTAATTGATTACATGGTTGCTAAGTCGAGTCATATCCTTGTACATATTGTTTTGGGACGATTGGGACTTATGGGTAAAGTACTAGTGTAATGGAGTAATGGGGAAGAACAACATTATTACCCCCATATGTGCTAAATATTTTAAAAGTACTCCAAGTGTTTCGATTATCTTAATTCGAGTCATTAGAATAGCTATTTGTAAAGTTATGTAAAAGTTCAAGTGTAAGGGGAATGCAAAGCCCCTATGATGTATTATTTTGGATGGTAGGGCAAGAGTGTATGAAAAAAAAAAAATCGAAAAAATCAAGAAAAATACAAAAAAAATGAGAAAAAGAAAAGTAGAAAAAACATACGGACTACCATCCCGTTTCATTTTATGTTTATTTTATGTTTTTGTTATTTTGTTTTTAGCTTAAGTCGAGTCTAGTCTTGGCTTAGCAACGCCATATTGTACATGTAATTAATCAAGATCTTTAACTCGCCACCAGTAAAATATCCCTTATCCAACAAATCCGTGTTTATCATATCCCTACACCTAACGTTATAACCCGTTTAAAAGCCCTCTTTGATAGTTTATCTTAGGTGCTTACGCCTAGTGGAGAAGGTTTTTGATCCTTTCCCAAGCTTATGGTAATCTATTTGCTATGACAGGTAGTGAGAGATATTATCCGTTTTCATTTATGAGATATACTTTTATGACACCTGAGAGATGTGAGTATCTAAACACTACTTGTGAGGTGCTAGTTTGTAATCTCCGTGCTTATTATGATTAAAGTGGAACGACTATTTGTTGTAATTACTTTTATATTAGCATTAAATGACCCCTAACTTGTATTTTGATTAGAATAAAAGCGCATTTGCTTGAGGACAAGCAAATCTCAAGTGTAAGGGTATTTGATGAAGCGAAAAGCGTACCGCTTTTAGGGGGTCATTTAAGCCCTAAATCGTATTTATTTGATCAAATATTGCCCTAAATCGTTCCTTTTGTCATTTTAGGTACTTTGGAGAAGAAATCTGGAAAAGGAAGCATTTTGGACGTTTTTGGAGCATAAAAGTGAAGAAAACGACAAAGTCTTCAAAGTTGCTGGAAAAGTACACTTGACGGCGTCAAGGATTGCTCCTGACGGCGTCATGGCTTGGCAAAAGAGGTGGATATGACAAAATACACGTGACGCGCCAGAGAGTTTTGCAATGGAAAGTCTGACGGCGTCACCCTTTAAGGTGATCAAGGCCATCACAGTTTAAGCTAAAGAGAGACGGCGTCAAGCATATTTCTGACGGCGTCAAGCCTTGATAAGCCAGAGCGGATTTTGGAGGATTAAAGAGGGACGGCGTCAGGAAGACCATCCAGGAACCCTAGCCACGGCGAGGTGACGACGTCAAGATCTATAACGTGACGCCGTCAGCCACTAAGTTCTATATATAGTTTTGCAATTTTTAGTCATTAGTGTGCAACTTTGTGAGGAGAAACCCTAAGACGAATTTCTGCCATTTTTAAGGGTTTTCATACCCTTGGATCTCCCATGTTTAATTGAAGATAAGTAATCACTTAATCAATCAATATGTCTATGTGTTGTTTGATTATATCTTGTTCTTGTCTTTTGATTAACATGCTAGGCTAGATTTATCTTGTGTTTGCTTAGATCTAATGAAACCTAACTATTGATTATTGGTTATTAGTGTGTTATTAATTGTATTGGATGATTGTTTATCGATGTTAGGCTTAAGAAAACTGGCTAACCTCCTATACGGTAACTTGCTTGAACGTCTTAAGAAACATGAACCAATGCGTACTAAGGTTATTATGGTTGTATTTAATGCATGAGCGAATTCTAGTGATCCCATGTTAGGAGCTTCTTAGCCGGCTCGACATAGGAGTGAAGTAGGAGCTTGTAGAGTTGGGGAAGTACGTACGCCACCCCACGATTGGTATTAAGGAATACACCCGTCATCCACGCAATTAATACACACTAATCAACCGGTAAAAGATAGTTAGGGAGTAAGGAAATCTAAGTAAACACATTTCTCCCCATATAAGTTACACGACCTTTTCATTTTCAGTTATTTTATTTTATTTGCATTTGTAGTTATTTGGGTTAGTTGACTAGCAACTAATTCCGCCCACTCCTTCAAACCCGAGATTTTACTTGCTTTTATAAAAAATATAAAAAATACAAAAAGAATCTTCCCTCACCCTTAGACCTATTAGAGTAGTTTTTCAATCCTAACGACACTATTCCCCTAGAGAACGATCAATCCCCCGGTACTTGCCACTTCACTATACTACATCGGTCAGGTACACTGCCTGGTGGGGATTGCAAGCCTCTTGAGATCCCTCGAGAGGTAAAACCTGTTGTAAGGTCGCAAAACCACGCATCATAGCATTGTGTCAATTAGAACGGATCATGGTCGTGAATTTGATAATGAAACACAATTTGGAGCCTTTTGTGATGCTAATGGCATGACACATAATTTTTTAGCTCCTCGTACTCCACTGTCAAACGGTGTAGTAGAATGTAAAAACCGAACTCTCCAAGAAATGAGTAGAACAATGCTTAATGAACACAACATACCACAAAAATTTTGGTGTAACGCCGTTGACACATCTACCTATATTTTAAATAGAGTTTTAATAAGACCATTTTTGAATAAAACTCCATATGAACTATATAGAGGCAAAAAGCCCACATTAGGCTACTTTAGAGTTTTTGGAAGCAAGTGCTTTATTCTAAACACTAAGGATTATCTCACCAAATTTGACCTAAAGTCTTATGAAGGTATATTCCTTGAATATTCTCAAAATAGCAAAGCTTATATTATTTTAAACAAAGAAACCTTAAGAGTCGAGGAATCGTTGAACATAACATTTGACGAAAGTCCACCTCCCTCTAAGATGTCACCTTTGGTAGATGATGACTTAGTTGAAAGTCAAATGGTTTAAAACCAAGAGAATCTAGATAATGACAAGGAAGATTAACTATTAAACAAAGAAATAGTCAATATCAAATAATCTAAAAGTCATCCATTAGATAAGTTCATAAGAGAAATTAATGAAAGAACCTTAAGATCAAAAGTCCAAAATCAAAGTAACTTCTTTTGTTTCATATCAACCATTGAACCCAAAAATATAAATGAGGCTACAAAAGATGATTCTTGGGTCATAGCAATGCAAGAAGAATTAAACCAATTTGTTAGAAATGATGTTTGGACATTAGTTCCTCAACCAAAAATTCAACCCATATTTGGAACAAAATGGGTCTTTCGAAATAAAATAGATGAAAATGGTGTAGTGTCTAGAAAAAAAGCTAGGCTAGTAGCTCAAGGTTATAATCAACAAGAATGCATTGACTACGATGAAACTTTTGCTCCGCTTGCTAGGCTTGAGTCAATTAGAATATTACTTGCATATGCATATGCACATGACTTTAAACTTTTTCAAATGGATGTCAAAAGTGCATTTCTAAATGGTTTCATAAATGAGGAAGTGTATGTCACACAACCTCACGACTTTGCCGATTTTGAAAAACCAAATCATGTCTACAAACTTAAAAAGGCTTTATACGGACTTAAGAAAGCACCAAAAGCATGGTATGATCGACTTAAAACATTCTTAGTTGAACATAAGTATACCGTGGGACTAGTAGACAACACTCTCTTCACTAAGAAAAAGGGATCACATATTATCATTGTTCAAATATATGTGGATGACATCATATTCAGATCAACTTGTCAAGAGTTATGTGACGATTTCTCAAAAATCATGCATGACGAGTTTGAGATGAGTATGATGGGAGAACTAAAATTTTTCTTAGGTCTTCTAATAAAACAATTAGAAGATGGGATATTCTTTAACCAATCTAAATACATAAAATATATGCTTAAGAAATTTAGTCTAGAAGACTCTAAACCTATGAAAACGCCTATGTCCTCGAAAACTAAACTCACCAAGGATGAAGAAGGTGAATCCGTAGATAACACTAAATATAGAGGAATGATTGGTAGTCTACTATATCTCACGGCTAGTAGACCCGACATTATGTTTAGTGTTTGTCTATGTGCTCGCTTTCAAGAAGATCTTAAAACATCCTATCTTGAAGCCGTAAAACGAATATTTAGATACATTAAAGGTACTACACACTTAGGATTATGGTATCCCAAAGGAACGGGTGTTGAAACCATAGTGTATGCCGACTCGGACCATGCCAGTGACTATGTCGATAGAAAAAGTACAAGTGGTATTTGTACTTTTGTTGGCCATTGTCTTACCTCATGGTTTTCAAAGAAACAAACGGCTCTAGCCATCTCAACAACCGAAGCCGAATACGTGTCAGCAGGAAAAGCATGTCAACAAGCTCTTTGGATGAAGCAAGCTCTTATCGACTACTGAATTTAACTTAACGACATCCCTATTCTTTGCGACAACAATGGAGCTATCGATCTTAGTAAAAATCCAATTCAACATGCTCGAACCAAACACATTGAAATCCGTCATCACTTTCTTCGCGACAATGTTCAAAAAGGAAACATCTCAATCGAGAAAGTATCCTCAGAAAACAACATTGCCGATATCCTAACAAAACCCCTTAAGCGAGATCCATTTAATCTTCTTAGACTTGGTTTAGGACTAATGGAACCAAGTTTGTAGTTAAAATCTTAGCTTAGATCTTAGCTTAACCAAACACGACAAATCTGACCAAAACCCAAATTTGGTCCCCAGGAACCCTTCGACAACAAGGGCGGAACCAAATATTTGGTTCCGCCCCATCCGTGGGTTCCTGGGTTAGTTTTTGAATATATATTAGACAAACACTCCTTTCTCATACCCAAAGCATACAAATAACTAAACTTCGTCCCAAGACACATCACTCTCAAAATTTAGGCATCTCCTTCAACCAATTTGTGCTCCAATCATCACTATAAGTTTCCTAACTACATTTACACTCCTGATTTGAGTTTAGAGCTTCTAATTCTTGCACAAAACCAAAACTTGGGGATTATGCATCTTTTTGATAAATCATGAAGTACATTTGTTAAATTACATAACTAATCATGTTTCCCTTAGTTAGGAATTGCATCTTGTAAGACATTATCATAATTTACTAAAAGCCCCATGTCAAATTTTTATAAAAAGCTAATAATTTTTTACATTGTTCATACAAATAAAAACGTTATGTTTAAAACATCATTTGCATAATGTCTCTTGAATGCTAAAGGAAGTACATAACTAATATGTATTTTTGGGTACATTCAATCGAGGCTACATTGAATTAGGAGCGTTTGGGTTATCTCTCGTTTTGTTACAAAATTTTCTAAAAGAAATTATTTTTGTGCATTAAAAGGAGTCGAGATAACCGCACCTCCACATTATCCTCATGTAGGCACACACTAGAACATTATATCTAAATTCTTGTTAGTTTCGACTAAAGTATGTGATTTTTGTATCTAGGATCAATCATGCCTCCCGCAACCTTCTATGACCACAAAGACACTCTAAACTACCTTTCCAAACATCACAAAACTAAGGTCTTACTCCGGCTCAAGTTAAAATCTTTAAGGCTCTAGAAAAATGTTATGTTCATGAGGGTAGAACCATTGACACATCCTTTCTAGAAGGAACCAATATTCGTCAAGAACTTGCAACAATTCGCTTTGATGGTCTCTTAGACATCAACGAACAAATTTGTCCTAGATTTGTCTTAGAGTTTTATGCTAGTGTAGTCCTCACAACCAATGATTATGGTCTCATGTCAATCCAATTCAAAGTGAACCAAAATGACTTCAACATATGTAGCATATTCATAACATTCAAACACACATATATGTTGATTTGGCCGGTGGTTTAGAGAGAGAAAGTGAGAGAATGGGAACCTTGAGAGAGAAAGTGTGTGACTGGGAATATGTTAGATTAAGAGAATGAGAAGTTCCAACCCACTCCCTAGGTGGAGAGGGGTATTTATAGTACTAGTAGTTGTGCCCCGAGTGGGCTGTGGAGCGAGCTGACAGTAGGTAAAGACCCAACCCACTCCACAAGTTCTATATTAATGGTATGTGCTTAAACACATACCTTTTCTTGACCAAAACCGGACCAAAATAACCAAAAACCCGACCAAAATGCCAAAAGATATTGTGTTTTTGTGTTTTTGTATGTGCAGGGATGGATATCGTGAAAATTGACAAAAGACACGGAAAACCCGAGAAAACGAGCACGAGATACGGAAAAGACTCAGAACCGGAACCAGGAAAGCCATCATTGGTCAAGAAGTCAAAAATCACCCTTAGATCATCTTTGTTGAATTGACAAATTCAGACCCTTGGATTTCTAAAATTACACTTTTAGTCCTTGAAGATTTAAACCCTTAAAGTCCTATTTTACTTACTACCCGGATCCACAACTAAACCCAACCCAAAATTAAACCAACCCAATCCCACACTACTTAAATCCTAAACCCACACTACACACTCCTAAGCCCAGCCCACCTAAACCTTAAACCAATACCCAACCCATTACCCTTTTATCCCATACCCGATCCACCCACAACCCAAAAAACAATAACCCGGTTAAAACTTTATCACACAGTCAAAGGAAAATTTAAAAAAAAATAATAATAAAACTCACACATCTTTTACCCGCCCATTGTTCTTCCCCAATTCACCCAGACAAACCCTAATTTTACCGTACCATCTTTTACCATAATTAAGGGTAATACGGTCAATCATTGGCCCTTCTAGAAGATATCTGAGGTGTCAGGAAGGGCAGAAGCGCATGAATGGCTACGTGGCGGCATCCCATTGGACCGAACACATCATATCTTTGATCCTAAGGCTGAAAATGAAGCGTGCCATACAAGGGAGTGATCTAAGGGTGATAAGGAGCTGTGGACGCACGAGGATTGCCAAGCTGGAAGACCCAGAAGGTTCATTCGAGTCCTATAAATAGGAGAGGATTTTTCTCATTTTCTCATGTAATTTTTGATGTTAATGTTATGCTGTCGAATTAAATTTGTAATGTTTTAAAAGAATTAATGAAAGTTTATTTTGTTTAAATTGTTGTCTCTTCTTTAATTTTATATATCTTTCTTACTGCTTATTTACATAAGCTTGATTAAGCTTATTGCTATTGTTTTACTTATTCAGTTTAGCTTTGAATCCAATTTTCATTCCTGTCATTTAATCTTTTCATATTAAACCAAAATTTCAAAAAAAAAAAAATAAGAAAAATAAAAAAAAATACAAAAAAGATGTTGTTTAACTTTTGATCTCAGCTTACATATAAGCTCATTACTCTATTATACAAGTTCATGAAGCTCCTTAGCTTATGTGGGCTTGTTTAGCTACTGTTTCATCAAATTTCACAACAAAGTCAACAAAAGTCAAACGTATTCATGAACAATGGTGTAAGCCGAATTGAGTGATAGTCTAGGGGAGATTTGGAAGCTCCTAGCCTGTCTAAAGACAGGCAAGCTTAGTGAACCTCCTCAATTGTTGCTGAGGAGGAAGAATTTGTGAGTATTTTTCTTGTTTACATTTCCACTCAACTTTTATAGATTAGATCTGCTACTGTTAGTGTTACTTGTTTAATTGTAGTTGTTTTATGCATGTTAGTTAAATTTAATCATATTTGAGCTTGTTTGATAACTAGTTTGATAATTAGTTT
Source organism: Artemisia tridentata subsp. tridentata (assembly GCA_021014915.2). Classification (NCBI taxonomy): domain Eukaryota; kingdom Viridiplantae; phylum Streptophyta; class Magnoliopsida; order Asterales; family Asteraceae; genus Artemisia; species Artemisia tridentata. The sequence continues at coordinate 106,040,480 of CP139507.1, read as the reverse complement.
GAATCTGTGTTAGATAATGCTTCTAGTTTGATCATAATTGTGGATCTGTCATTTTGCTATCATATGTTATTGATCTCTGTTCATTTGTACTCTATAATGATTATGTGACTGAGATTGATCATTGTTGTTGAGATTTGAGGTTTGATTCTAAGCTTGTTAGTGTAATCAGTAGGATTAAGGGTGTTTGGATCTGCTGGTTTGGTTGTGTTCTTGTTGGTGAATTGCTGTTCTATCTGCATAATCAGACTCCATTAGGGATAGACAGGTCTAATACTGCTTAATACTTGTAGGGTTAAGGTTAAAAAGTCAAACCTTCCCTTTAATCACCTCCACTGCCTGCATAAGAGCAAAAATGAATCTGCCATTGTGTGATTTGGTGCATTTTGTGTTTGTCTAATTGTTTTTAGTGATTAAACATCTTAATAATACACCTAGTGATAGATTTAGGCTGTTGAAATTGAACTTGGTCAAAGTTCTATTGCAACACTTGACTGTTGGGTTTGCAAGTTGTTTTGCAGCTATTTCAAGCGTGTTTAAATTCGTTATTTTCAAAAAGTTAGTGTTTGTTAATTGTTAGTTGAATTGCAAAAGAAGAAAATTAAAAAAAATATAGTTTAGATAATTTGTAGTAACCCAGGATCGAACCTGGGTTGTTAGAAGTAAGAAAATCGTTTTTAGATTTTATGTTTTACAAAACAGTCCCTAGGTTTCAGTTTTCACATGTTTAGTCCTTGTTTTATTGTAAAAACGATTTGAGTATTAAACAAGTTTTAGAAATTACAGTTCCAGTCCTTGTCTTTGTTATTAAACTTTTAGATTTAAATAAAGTTTCCGAAATTACATTTTCAGTCCCTTGAGTGTTTATAAACTTTTCCTTTATTTTCTTTTATAAAATTAGTTTTTTATAAATTACATTTTTAGTCCCTTGAGTTTTTAGCTTTGCATTTTAGGTTATATCTTCACTATTAGTTTTTAAATCTCGGGATTTGCGTTATTTGTATTTTCTTTTGCCTTTATTTGTTTAATTGTGCCTTTATTTGTTTTCTCACTTTATTTGCTTAAATTGCTTTACTTTCGTCATAATTAGTTTAAAAATCAAAATATCACTTTCACTTATTCACTTCACATTTTCACGACACCGAATCGATTCAAACGCCGTCAAACCTTCGTTGGGAGAACGACCCGGGGGAATTGTATTCGTTACAATTTCTTTGGACTCAAAAATATATTACATCAATTAAATGGCGCCGCTGCCGGGGAAGGCTTGAAACGAGTGCGTCGATTTCGTCCGTTGTTTTTGTGATTTGAAGATCCTTCCTCGGAAGTTATTGTTTTTTTAAAAAAATATAATAAATAAAACACTTTTCCTAAAGTGTTTTCATAAATACATCTTAATAAACATCCTCGGTCTTCCGTTGAAGGAGGGCGGTTGTAAACCATTCCGAATTACAACAAAATAAATCGTGAAATTGATCGTTATCGGATTACTTTATTACTACAACCAAATAACCGGGGAATACGGAAGTCTTGACATTAAATTGCAGACTGAAGAGAGATCCATTCTTCTCTCCCGCCTCGCTGCGCGTAGTTTTAAAGGAAACGGTTACGGTTAACGTAACGGTTACCAAAAAGAAAATAAAGTCTTTTGTTTTTCAATATATTAAAAAAGCCAAAAATAATTCCCAACCAAAAATACAAAAAGATTTTTGATTTTCATTTTTGTTTCCTTTTTGGTGTATGAACACCCGCTCATCTTCTCAAAATCTTATTTCTCCATTATCAAATCCCGAAAGGTTAATTCGACACACACACCGTGTTCATTTCCCAAACGTTGAGGAAATGAATCACGACGATCAAGCTCCTCCGGTGGAGCCTAATCAAGGAGCACAACCAGGCCCCGACCTCCGTCCGATGGAGGAACAACTTCAAACACCATTTAATGGTGTGCGAAGGGCCATTGTGATTCCCGACATACTTGCTAATCAATTTGAAATCAATCACGGGTTATTGAACCTAATCACTAGTATCTCTTACCACGGGTTCGAGAGTGAAGATCCTCATATTCACATTAGGAACTTCACCGATATAGTTGAGACCATTAAGCTTAACCAAGTATCATATGATGCGATAAAGATGAAGTTATTTCCTTTCTCCCTTAAGGGAGCGGCTCGAACTTGGCTTGAGAAGGAACCCCCGAACTCGATCTATACTTGGGGTGACCTAGCTTCAAAGTTCGTGAACCATTTCTATCCTCCTTCTAAGATTTCTAATCTCCGCGCTCAAATCTTACGTTTCCAACAAGCCTTTGATGAATCGTTCAGCGAGGCTTGGGATTGGTTTAAAGAGTTGTTGGAGAAATGTCCGAACCACGGTTTTTCGGAGCTACATCAAATCGATACCTTTTATAATGGTTTGAGTCTTGCCGATCAAGATTCACTCAATTCGGCGGCCGGTGGAAACTTATTGGCTCGTAATACTCAAGAGGCGTTCGGAATAATTGAAAACAAAGCCCGTGTGAGAAATTCAAGGAGCAAGCTTCAAACGTCTAGTGCTAGTAGTAAGAACAATGAAGAAGTTATGAATGCTCTCGCCGCACTTAATAAGAGATTCGATTCATTTGTTATTGAGAAAACACCTAATCAAGTCAATGTTGTTAACCATGGTTGTGAAATATGTGGTGGTCCTCATTCTTATTTCGAGTGTCCGGCCACCGGGGCTTATGGACACGAGAATGTGTATGCTACTAATTCGGGTGGTAATGGTTACCAACCCCAAGGAGACCGTAATCTCCTTAGCTACCGTTCAAACAATTCACTTGGACCACCACTGGGATTCAATAATCAAAGTCAAAATCAAGGTCAAAACCGTAATCAAGTTAACAATAATCAAAATCGTGCAAATTATGGTTTTCAAAACAATGGTTATAATCAAAATCAAAACCGGATTTTCAAGGGAATCAAAATCAAGGGAATTTTCATAGGAATTTCAATACTAATCAAGGAAATATGAATCAAAATCAAGGAAATTTTCATAATCAAGGTTTCAATAACAACAACCGAGGGCAAAATTTTAATCAAAATCAAAATGTTGTTCCAAATCCGTCACCCTCGGATGAGATTCTTCGACAATTAATGCTTCAAAATCAAAATATGATGAAAACTCAAGAGTTGTTAACTAAGGAAATGAGTGAAATTAAGAAACGTTTAAATGATTGACCCTCGGGCTCGGGTACTACTTCTCTTCCAAGCAACACGATCGCAAACCCGAGGGGCGATGTTAAGGCGATCACAACACGAAGTGGTGTCTTTTATGATGGACCTACGGCTCCGACTACCTCTTCTTCTCTTCCTCCCAAGGTAGTCGCCCGTGAAACCGAGGTGGCAACGGATATGGCACTTCCTACTAATAACGGAAGGACCGAAGACATCCAACCTCCGGTTGTCCAATCGTCAAAAGGAAAAGGGAAAGTTGATTTTGAACAAGAGGTTCCCGTTAAGATAAAACTTCCGTATCCGTCGCGACTTGATGAACAAAAGCACCATGATAAGAATACGCATCAGATGGAGAAATTCTACCAAATCTTTCAAGATATGAGCTTCGAAATTAGCTTCGCGGATGCTGCTCTCTTAATGCCGAAATTTGCATCGATGGTGAAGAATTTGCTGAGCAACAAAGATAAATTGTTTGAGATGGCAAAAACAACCCCGTTAAATGAACAATGTTCCGCGGTTCTCCTAAAAAAGCTTCCGAAAAAGCTTGGAGATCCCGGAAAGTTCCTTATTCCGTGCAATTTTCCGGGGATGGTTCAATGTTTCGCCTTGGCCGATCTTGGCGCTAGCATTAACCTAATGCCTAAGTCCGTTTGGGAAAAATTATCTCTCCCCGCTCTCACTCCGACCCGCATGACTCTCGAGCTTGCGGATCGATCAATTACTCGTCCAATTGGAATAGCCGAAGATGTCTACGTTAATGTGGGAAAGTTCTATTTTCCGGCCGATTTTGTGATTGTCGATTTTGATGCCGATCCCCGAGTTCCTCTCATTCTCGGGAGAGGATTCTTAAGAACCGGGCGCGCGTTGATTGATGTTTATGATGAAGAGATTACCTTGCGAGTTGGTAATGAAGCCGTGACTTTCGATTTGGATCAAACCGCGAGATACTCCTCCAACGATAATTGCATGTCCGTGAACCGTATTGATATTATTGACGTTACTACGGAGGAGTATGCTCAAGAGATTCTCGGTTTTGCTAGTGGCAATCCCACTTTGGATTCTTCTTCTACCTCTATTGATGATTCTTTTTCGTCTACTATTTCTTCACCGATCATCTCCGACTCTTCCCCGTCCCTCACTCCGTTTGAGGGAGGTGATTTCTTTTTGGAAGAGGTCGATGAGTTTCTTGCTACCGACACATCTTCTTCACCGGAAGATGATGATTCTTATTATGATCCGGAGGGAGATATTCTTTTACTTGAAAAATTATTAAATGAAGACCCGTCACCTTCTCTCCCTCCGATGAAAGAAATTCGAAAAAGAAGTTTTTCAAAGATGTTAAACATTATTTCTGGGACGACCCCTACTTATTCCGGATATGTGCCGATCAAGTGATAAGACGGTGTGTGCATGGCCAAGAAGCCGTTGACATCCTCAAGGCTTGCCATAATGGACCCACGGGGGGACATCATGGTGCCAGCTACACCGCTAAAAAAGTTTTTGATTCTGGATTCTATTGGCCGACAATCTACCGCGATGCCCACGACTTGGTGAAGTCATGTGACTCTTGCCAAAGCCAAGGAAAAATCTCGCAAAAAGACGAAATGCCTCAAAATGCAATTCAAGTCTGTGAGATTTTTGACGTGTGGGGCATCGATTTCATGGGGCCATTCCCGTCTTCACAAGGGAATAAGTATATCCTCGTGGCCGTCGACTACTTGTCAAAATGGGTTGAAGCTAAAGCGCTCCCCACTAATGACGCCCGAGTGGTTGTTAAGTTCTTGAAAAATCTCTTCTCCCGATTCGGAACTCCTCGTGCTATAATCAGTGATCGCGGTACTCACTTCTGCAATGATCAATTTGCAAAAGTTATGCTCAAGTACGGTGTCACTCACCGACTCTCTACCGCGTATCACCCGCAAACAAGCGGACAAGTCGAGGTTTCGAATCGTGGATTGAAACGTATCCTTGAAAGAACCGTTGGTGAAAATCGAGCCTCGTGGGCTGACAAATTGGATGATGCTTTATGGGCTTTCCGAACCGCTTTCAAGACACCCATCGGGTGTACTCCTTACAAGCTGGTTTACGGAAAAGCTTGCCATCTGCCCATCGAGCTCGAACATAAGGCATATTGGGCCTTGAAACATGCCAATTTTGACCTTAAGACCGCGGGTGATCACCGTAAGCTCCAAATTAATGAATTAAATGAGCTTCGGGATCAAGCCTACGAGAACTCTTTGATCTACAAAGAGAAAACAAAGAGGATTCATGACTCTAAGATTAAAAATCGCATTTTCAATGTTGGAGATCGAGTCCTCCTCTTCAATTCTCGACTTAAGATTTTCTCGGGCAAACTCAAAACCCGCTGGTCTGGGCCATTCACCATCACTCAAGTTTTTCCATATGGAACCGTCGAGTTAGCTCAAAATGACGGTCCAAACTTTAAGGTGAATGGTCATAGGTTGAAGCACTATTTTGGAGGGGACGTACCATCCATGGTTGTCCCGGATCTCCAAACTTTCCCCATGGACAACTAAATTCAGGGTCGAGTCAAGCTCATGTGACTCGGTTAACAAAAACAAGCGCTTCGTGGGAGGCACCCCATGCTTATCCATCTATCTTCTTTCTATTTTCTTAATAAAGAGGAGGGGCTCCTCTTCCGTATCTTGTGTTTCGTGTTTTCTGTGATGTGTCCAGGAATGCCCGATGATGAAGACTCTCGTGCTCGTAGTTTCCTTCACGCTACTCGAGTTTCATCATCCGCTGCTTATCCGATATCCTAAATCTTATCGTTTTACATCTATCTTTTGGCATAATTAATGAACGGCCTTAGATTTATGTAGGAGAACCTTTACCTTTAAGACATTGAGGACAATGTCTCGTTTTAGTCTGGGGGGGTAATCTGTCGATTTGATTTTTGCCTTGCAAATTTTGCCGTTTACTCATGCAACCCCGTTTTTCCTCCAAAAATTGAAAAAATCCAAAAAAATGAGAAAATTTTAAAAATTTTTGCAAAAATATAATAATTTTTGACATTTTTGTTGACTTTCCGCTGGTGAGAGTAGGAATAAAATTCTGACTTGATCGGGCGTGTTGAGCCCTAGCTTGTCCCCTTAACCATTTATAATCTATAAGCTCGTGCTAGTATTTTACACAAGGAGCTAGAAAACGCGAATTCTTTTTAAGAGTTTGCAAGTTCCCGTATTTGACTTTATATATGCATGGCTTGATTATTAGGCTAAGCATTCGCGGATCTTATTACTTAAGATTTTAAATTTGCGAAGAACGAGAAATGATAGAGTCGTTTATAAGTTAGATTGCTAAACGTGGAGTAGTTGGATCTCTTTAAAGCTCATCGAAGTTACTTGTGGCTTTTTGTTCCCATAAGCTTGTTTCACTCCAAAAATAGTACTCTAGGAATAATTAAAGCTATTTTAGTTTTGGCGATAATTAGTTTTTATTTCTTCCTTAGAGGATCCTTGCTTATGAAAGTTGGGTACACATCAAGGTACTGCCAGTGTTACGGTGTAATAGACTATTCCATCTTGCCGGCTCACAACCGATGTTGGGATTGTTATAAAAGCCGTAGGACTCGGGATTTGGCAAAATATATAATGAATAATGAATAATAATAATAATCCAAAGCCATAAAAAGTTTTCTGCATCTTGCCGGTTCGCAACCGATGTTGTAGACTTCTAATAAAGGCAGAGGAAAAATTCCAAGGTCATAATAGACTATCACATCTTGCCGGTTCGCAGCCGATGTTGTGATTGTTATAAAGGGCCAAGGATCAATAATAATATGTGCTTAATAATGTTAAAAATGCCAAATTTCGACTCCGAGGTATCCTAATAAAGGCTTCCATCTCTGGACTCGTAGATGAGTTGTTTCGGTCGCAAATAAAAGGGATATCCTCAAAATCGTGTTAAATCAGAGACCTTGATGTGGACCTCATTTTTGTATGCAGCGGTTTTCGAGGGAAGGTTTGGAAATTACTTAGCGTTTAAACTAAGGTATCTTTATCGGCTTAAAAATTATCGAAACGAGAATTTGAAGAAATTCATTTCTCACCAAAAATAAAATAAATAGAGGAAAATAGGAATTTGGGAACAAGAAGTAAGTACACAATTAGCTTTTATGGGTAGTGTTGGCAATCTAACTTGTAAATGACAATGATTTCGTTTTTAAGCTTAGTTTGGGGACTTGTGAAAAATCAGGAACGACGAATTTTATCCGTATGGTCACTTCTTTATGAGTCGTGTTTCCTGCTCGAAGACCCTAAAAGTTATCATGAGATAATGATCGTCAACAAAGCCGTCACTGAATAATAAGAAAAATACAAAAATAGAATAAAAGGAAAAATGGGGAGTTTTTAGAACTTAAGGTTTCTTGATCTCTTTTGAAAATTTTGCTACTTCTCAAAGTTAGTAAATAGAGATTAGAAATTTTTGGTTTCAAAAACGTGTTTTTATAACATTGCATGAGGATATTGCAATAACTTAGTCTGGGGGAATTTGGTATGTGCTTAAACACATACCTTTTCTTGACCAAAACCGGACCAAAATAACCAAAAACCCGACCAAAATGCCAAAAGATATTGTGTTTTTGTGTTTTTGTATGTGCAGGGATGGATATCGTGAAAATTGACAAAAGACACGGAAAACCCGAGAAAACGAACACGAGATACGGAAAAGACTCAGAACCGGAACCAGGAAAGCCATCATTGGTCAAGAAGTCAAAAATCACCCTTAGATCATCTTTGTTGAATTGACAAATTCAGACCCTTGGATTTCTAAAATTACACTTTTAGTCCTTGAAGATTTAAACCCTTAAAGTCCTATTTTACTTACTACCCGGATCCACAACTAAACCCAACCCAAAATTAAACCAGCCCAATCCCACACTACTTAAATCCTAAACCCACACTACACACTCCTAAGCCCAGCCCACCTAAACCTTAAACCAATACCCAACCCATTACCCTTTTATCCCATACCCGATCCACCCACAACCCAAAAAACAATAACCCGGTTAAAACTTTATCACACAGTCAAAGGAAAATAAAAAATAATAATAATAATAAAACTCACACATCTTTTACCCGCCCATTGTTCTTCCCCAATTCACCCAGACAAACCCTAATTTTACCGTACCATCTTTTACCATAATTAAGGGTAATACGGTCAATCATTGGCCCTTCTAGAAGATATCTGAGGTGTCAGGAAGGGCAGAAGCGCATGAATGGCTACGTGGCGGCATCCCATTGGACCGAACACATCATATCTTTGATCCTAAGGCTGAAAATGAAGCGTGCCATACAAGGGAGTGATCTAAGGGTGATAAGGAGCTGTGGACGCACGAGGATTGCCAAGCTGGAAGACCCAGAAGGTTCATTCGAGTCCTATAAATAGGAGAGGATTTTTCTCATTTTCTCATGTAATTTTTGATGTTAATGTTATGCTGTCGAATTAAATTTGTAATGTTTTAAAAGAATTAATGAAAGTTTATTTTGTTTAAATTGGTGTCTCTTCTTTAATTTTATATATTTTTCTTACTGCTTATTTACATAAGCTTGATTAAGCTTATTGCTATTGTTTTACTTATTCAGTTTAGCTTTGAATCCAATTTTCATTCCTGTCATTTAATCTTTTCATATTAAACCAAAATTTCAAAAAAAAAAATAAGAAAAATAAAAAAAATACAAAAAAGATTTTGTTTAACTTTTGATCTCAGCTTACATATAAGCTCATTACTCTATTATACAAGTTCATGAAGCTCCTTAGCTTATGTAGGATTTGAATTATGAATCTTTTTGTTCAAATCTGACTTGATGTTTCTCATGTGGTCTTCTACTTTCTTCTTGGGAACACTTTTAGCTGGTGAGGTCCTATAATTCTTTATATTTCTCCTAGGTTTTGACTCGCTAGCTTTAGTGTCTCTGTTAACTCCTGTAGAAGGACTGATGAGAATCTTAGTCTTTTTCACTTCCAGTTGCTGAACATGTTTTGATGTGTTGGGATCTGAAGTTTCCAAGGGTGCCTCAAAGGTTACATGCTTGTTCTTATTCATTGAGGATGATGCAATAAACCTATCTCGCTTAGTGAGGAAGTAGGCATCTACAACTGCACTATCAAGTGGTTTCTCTATCCTATCCTCTTCTACAATCTCACGAAGAGTGTCAAGACTATCCTTAAGATGTGTGAGATAACCATGATGAGCTAACCTATTGTTCCTAAGGGGAAGCGGAATAGGCACAACATCAATTGCATACTTACTACAAGCAGAAACCTTTGGAACAACATAATCACTAGTGATAATTGGCAATTTCCCTTTCACCTGAGTCTTTAGATTCTCAATCTCATTTAGCAAAGAAGTTATCTTTTCATTGTGGTTGTTACGCGTGATCTTAATCGAATCATATAACTCTTTGTAATGCTGTTTGATTTTTGAATTTTCAGCTCGAAAACACTCATTTTCATATTGTAATTTATTGATGGTGTCTTGATGGTGAAAATCCTGAGAATCTAAAGACGATGGTTTGTGGGTGCCAATCACATCATTTGATTTTAATTGGGCAATTTGGGCCCTCAATTGTCGAATCGTGTTAGTGTGAGCTTGAATTTTTTCATCGCGTTTGCTTAATTCAAAATATGTATCAAATTCAGGAGCATCCAAAGATGTCTTGGCATTTGATAGTTTACATCTTTCTTCTAAGTGTTGATATTTTAATTGCAAATTAAGATGATCAACCTCTAGTTTTAAAAAACGCTTGACCATGTTATCATGGTCATCATTTTGAATTTTTTCTTGCAATTTCAAATTCTCCCCCTCAAGCTCAACAACACGATTCTGGGTAGCATTCAATGTAATAGAATACTCATGAAATTGACAGGCAGTTAATGCAGCATCAGTAGCAGTATAAAATATATCTTGTGCAATACATCTAGCAATCAAATTCTCATTGGCGATGAGAATATTCTTTCTCTCAATCTCACGACTCTTAAGTTCTATCGCATTTTGAGCTACCTCATTTTCCATTTCTTTAAACACTACTTTCATCTCATTTACTTCAGTTTCAAGGGCGTTTTACAATCCTTCAAACTGTTCCTTGAGTAATTTAAAGAATGGAATGACCTCAGTTAAATAACACCTTTTTGTCTGTTCAAAACCCCTTTCCCCCTCAGTAATTCCGGTAGGTGTAATTCTCTTCTTACATGTTTTATCAAAATCAGCAAATAGTTGACAAAGTACATATATGCTAATTAAGGTTTTACATTTAGTAGGAAGAGTCAAATGAACCAAATGACTAGGTGTATTGGGAGGATACACCGTCGCAGCTGTAATTTTCCTAAGGGATGGAGTTTTAGCTTCAAGCTCATCGGCCTTTCTCTTTTCCATATCTAAAGACCAAAATATTTGTTCAGGCGTTAACTTCTTTTGAGGTGCAAACACAGTCAATCGATTCTCCTCATAATAATCATGGGGTTTGACTATTATTCGATTAGCTATGCATTTGGGATCCTTCATTTTCTCATTCATTCTTTCTCAATTTCTCACATCTATCTCATTACTCTCTTCTAAAGATGAAACATCAGGTGGGGCATGACCAGGCATAATCATCACATTGGCATCATATAAGGCAGGTTGGGTTACTTTAGCTTTCCTAAGGAGAGCTAATTTAGGTTCACCTGCATTACTTAGACTATGCTTATCACACAACTTTTTGTGCTTTTGAAGCATTTGAACCGTTTGTCTAGATTGGTCTTGCGTGTACAACTTATTTTCAAGCTTATTCTTTAAGGTTTTAAGTCTGGAAAAATCATTTAAGAGTTTAGATTCTTTTTCTTTGAAATCTTGCTTTAGTGTTTTCACACTTTCTTGCATTACTTGTTTAAGCTGAACAGTTTGTTTAAGTTTCACTTGTAAAGAATGTAACTCCATTTTCAATTTTTCTTCCCTTAGATTACGTTTAGAAATAAGTGTACGCATCTGACCATCCATTTCTTGCTCACGTTTAGTTAACTCAAATTTAGCACGTTGTTCATATATGGCCACTTGGTCTTTATAGATGTTAAGTTGGGTGGTTAATGGGTCATCAGGAAAAAATTCAGTGTTCTCATGCAGCACATAATCATCATTTAGAACAAAAGATGCACAACTAGGTACAACAGACGCTTCGTTGTGTTTCACATATTGTTCATGTGGGAGAACATCCCTATTTCCCATATTAGCAATATCTGACTCAACAACGTTTGTCTGTTGTACTTTGTCGGGAATCTTTTGTTCATGCAACACATTATCATCATTAATAACAGAAGATACCCCACTAGGTTCAGCCGATGCTTCATTGTGTTTCCCATGTTGCACGTTGTTCATAGCAGTATCTGACTCAACAACGTTTGTCTGTGGCTGATGAAGCTCTTTCTCTTGAGAATTCATGCACACAAAGTCCCTATTTGCACTAACATACTCAAGTACGTTTATCTGTTGTACATCATTGGGAATCTTCTGATTGTCAATCATGTCGTACAATTTGAGCACCTCAGCAATGACTGAATTCGAAGTCTTTGACATGATATGAACGTTCACGGGATTTTACAAGTCTATGATTTAAACCGAGAAATAGATTCTTTCGTGGGATTTTACAAAAATCAAGAATAAACCGTGATTTGATTACTTGAATGTGTTATGATGAAAGTTGATTTAGTTTGGTTGACGCAAGTTGTTACGGTAAAATTATGGTCTGAAAAACTTAAAACCTCAATAACTTCATTTCGGAGCGATTTCAGGCTTCGAAAGTTGGGTTGAATAAATAAATTGATTCAACGTGTTCTTCTCCTCGGTCTCACGGTCGTTTTGACAGGTTATTCGCTGAAAACGGAGTTACGGTTCAAAAGTTATGGCCGTTTGAAGTTTTGACGTAAAAAAGTCAAACCGCAGATCCTGAATACCAAACCGCTATATCCAAACCGCTATATCCAAACCGCAGGCACACTAGATAAACCGCTAAGTCAAACCACAGAATCTGAAGGCCAAACCGCTATATTCAAACCGCAGAAATACCAGACAAACCGCTATGATCAAACCGCTGTACCAGAATACCAAACCGCTATACTCAAACCGCAGAAATACCAGACAAACCGCTACGATCAAACCGCTGTATTAGAATACCAAACCGCTAGAATTCAAACTGCTAAGACCTGAACCGCAGAGAGTCAAACCGCTACACACAAAAGTCAAACCGCTGGACAAAACGACAAACCGCAAGTGGACAAAGAACACAAACCGCTGTTGCAAAAGGACAACACGTCACTATCCGTACTTTTTGTCGTCTTTCCCGTTTTGGTTACCCGATAAACCGCTGTCAGATTTTCACACCAAACCGCTACTAAGAATTTCCCAAAAAGCTCAAACCGCTGCGATGAATCCTTTATCGAAGTCCAAACCGCTACGAGGAAAACTCAACCGAATGTCAAACCGCTGCCAAGAAAAACCTCAAATCTTCTACAAACTAACATAAACACTGTTGTATATTATCAAGGAAGATGTGAAACAACTTTTTGAACATAAAAGTACAAGTCTTAAACGAATTGAACCACTAACAAAGATCAAACTAGGGTTTTTCTTCACAACTTAGTACGAACCAAAAAACAACCAAAAACCACACCACGAATCTGAATATGCACTTACACGAACCTAACCATGGCTCTTGATACCAATTGTAGCATATTCATAACATTCAAACACACATATATGGTTTTGATGATTTTTCTGACCTTGCTCAACTTTGGTTTTGAGATTGAAAAGTTGATTATTAATGAAATCATTTGTTGATTTTTGAGCAGTCACGAATTCTCTCATGGTTTTTTTGAAATCGGTTTCTTCCAACTTTTTGTCAGAGGTTTGTGAAGGTTGATTGTCTGCTCGAGGTTGAGAATCACGCTTATTATCCCTTTGTTGGTGGTCTTGCCAATTTCCAGAATTCCTACCGTAATAGTTACCACGATATCCTCATCCACGGTATCCTCCTTGGACATAATTAGCTTCTCCTTCTTTGGGTCCATCCATAGGTTTGTCGTCACATTCCAATGATGGGTGATTACCTCCACAATTGTTGCATCCATATCACATTTCTTTCATTTCTCCTTTAAGATCTTTGTATTGCGAGTCGATTTTGGAAGTCAAAGCTTCCATTTTCTCCATGAGTTTTGAGGTATCAGAACTTTCAGCAAAAGAAACGGTTTTTCTTAAGGGTTTGGTTTTGGAATCTTTAGACCAATCGAGTTTAAGAATTACTCGATCTTCTAGTAGTTGATGTGCCTCGTTAGGGGTTTTGTAGAGAAAAATTCTTCCGGCATCAAGGATTCCTTGAGAAGTTTCGTCAAGTCCATGGTAAAAGATTTGGATAATGGTTCCACGAGCTAGACCATGTCCATGACAACTACGAAGCAAAACTTTCATGCGAAGCCAAGCTTCGAAAAGCGATTCGTTAGGATTTTGTATGAAAGCACGAATTTCTCCCATGAGTCGGTCAAACATGGCAGTGAAAATTCAAATGCTAAACTACACTTGCTTAGACTAGTTTACTACTCTTGATAAGTATGATTGTGATAACTCTTCTTAACATGTTGGTTAAGAGGAGAAATGCTAAACATTCCTATAAAAGCCTCCTACAAATGTGACTACTCATAGGACGCTGACACTTGTCAGAACTGACGGTGTGGATGCAAAGAGAGAATGAGTGAGAAAAAAATATATAATATTGTCGTATTTGTAAGAGGATTTGTATGATGAAGTGGTAGGATAAGATTAATGATAATATTAGCCTTACTATTCAATTTCTTCCTATTTTTTCTCCCCACTCTTTCTCATGGTAACTCCTTTTTTCCACCTCTAACCTTCAAAACTTCTACTAACGTGTGTATCACCTCCCCATTCACACTTTTTGTTTTTACTTGACAAAAGTTACAACCATAATTGCTACATGATTTAACACATATTAGATGAAATTTGGTATCTAATTATCTCACTTGAATGTTAAACTAAAAAGCTTATGACAATAATGTATCATTTATTTTCTAATACAAATGATACTTGTGATAATTTTGGGTCTTTCATTTCAGTTTAATATTAAAACTAATTATTTCATTGGTATGTATTGTTAATTTTCAATAAATTCAAATTCATAATGTTTGCCAATGCATCTAAGAAAAGCATATTAAGTGGGTTAGCTTTTGTATTGTAGTCTTAGAATCAAGCATCATCTATAATAATGATAATACTCATTGCATTTCTTAGTATTACTAGCTGGGTACCCGCGCGATGCGGCGGCGGGTACCCTGAAATTAAAATTTTGGCGAGCAACGTTTTCTAGCTATATGCGTTTTGTGATAATAACTTTACAAATAGCGAGATTTTAAGTAAAAAAAAAAACTATTTCATACAAAAATTGTAGGGTGCACATGTGATACTTTTTAAAATATGAAAATGATACACGGTAATATTGTGAAAATAGTTAGATAAGCCTAACCTCACAATTAATTCAACAAAATTTTCAGATTTAGCCCATACTAACTAAAAATCCGCAACCCAACTTTAAAAAATCCAGCAAGCCCATAATTATTATCTAATGTCCAACCCAAATCCACAACAAACCCTACGCCCTTTAGAATATAAGTTCTTCATTATGAAAACCTAAACACACATCGCACATTCAAGGTCCCCATCCAACCTTCTCTCCATCCAAAAAAAAAAAAAAAAACATGCAGTCACCAAATATCTCCTTCTCCAAAATAATACACATATTCAATCTTTCCAACCTTATAACTCCTTAACAAACGAACACAACACGTCAAATAAATCCACCCTTATATCTCCATGGCAGTCACACACCTAAATAGCTCGTCTTCCTACATATCAAAAAAGCAGCATCATAATAACATTTCTTCCATCTCCTTATCATAAACGCAACATAAACCTTCTTTATTTCAACCGTAACCGAAGCACACTATGCTCGTCAAGATCTCATTAAAGAGGTCTTGGGTGGGTTGTTTGTTTGTTGTCCTCTTATTACTTTCAAGATCTATGATGGTTTACTCTTATACTCTTGTTTTAACAAACAAATTTATGAGTATTAAAGAGAAGACTGAGATTGTTCTTTCTTTGTAATTTCCAAGTCTCTTTCACTTTTTTATTTTATTTTTTTCATTTTGACTACTGGAATTTAGATTTATGTTTTGGAAGGTTAATATTTTGGAAGCTTAATTTGATTGTACATTGCGGTAAAATGGTTGTGTATTTTAGTGAGAGAGTAAATTAAATAGTGTATTAATTATATGTGTTGGATAGTACTTTTTTAGTTATCTTTGTGCTCTAAATAGTTGTAAACAATGCTTGATAATTTGTATTTTTTTATATAGGGGATGTTTTAATGACTACCATTTAATAACATTAATGTTGTTTGATAGAATTTTGGTCTTAAAATGACACCACGCTTGTTTTTGTTGTACAATATGCTTTATTTCTTGTAAGTCTGAAAATTGGGTGCATTAAAGTGTTGTAAATCATGCTTTATTTCTTGTAAGTCTGAATTTTAAGACTAAGAGGAGAGAGATTCATCCCTACATTATATGTAGTATAGATAATTACCATTCCTTTTCCCATTACTCAATATAAACCAAACGCCCCCTAAAGTTTTTATCGGTTTAAATCATGCTTATCGACTAATGACGTATGAGAACTCTGGCCCACACGACCTAACTAAAACGACTCCATACGTCAAATTTAATCCATAATCATCTTGCCTGATAAAGCCACGCCGGGCATACAACCAGGTAGGATAAACCCATGTCAGGAAGTTGTACAACTAGCTATCAGATTTAACCAGCATGATACTAATTCCATGTGTTGTACATCCATAAGTGCATAAAAGAGTGTTGCAAACGTAACCCGTGGACGAGAAACATCGTACAATGATTACGTGGTACCAAATCAAGGCCAGGCCTCCACGTGTAATTCTTGTCTCCACAATTGGATGGTTTCACATGAATACTTGTTAACCATTGATCATATCAAACAATTGAGGGGCCGCTTGGTTCAATTGTTGAGGAATGCAAAGGGAATGCAAAGCAATGCATTCCCTTTCCCCCCAAATTGTTGGGTAATGCCCCATTACCCACTACCGGGTAATGGGCCATTGCATTCCCCTACACCAACCATCATCAATCATTATATTCCCATTCCCCACCCCTCCTATCCCCCAACCAAGCACCCCCTGAATCAAAACCATAATGCATCATTATAAAATAGTGAGGCAATTTCTAACAAATGATTTAATTTGTCTTTTCCATTTTTTTTCACACACTAAACCCTTGTATATGTGAGTATTACCCCAACTTTAGTTAAAAACACTCTTATCGTTTGATTCTTACACACTAGAAAACTGAACATATGACTAAACTCATCTCGTTAATCACTAATTATTGATTGTTGCTTTATAATAACATACATAAACATTGACGTTGTCACATTGGTGAAGTCAACCGTGTATACTTTGTAATTGTAGTTATGGCGTTCTTCCATGCTGTTTTTAGGCTTATGAGCTTATGTGCTTCAACTTATATGTCATAAGCTCATTTTCATGGCTTATTATTCGGCTAATGAGCTTACTTTTCATGTTTAAGTCACAACAGTTGCCTAAACCATAAAATAAGGGGAAACAAATGGGCGAGCTAATTCTAATTTCGCCAAATCGCAAACTGAAACCAATGTGAATTGTCATCCTTAGTTATATTTAAATTCAAACACTGTGGGTGTGTTTGACGTGGAGTATTTATGAGCATTTAAAAGCAGTGAGCGTTGTGATCTTTAATACTCGTTTGACAATCACCAAGTAGCTTTATCTATTTTTTCGGAATGCTCAATTTTCAATGCTTTATGAAGTAGCATTTAGGAGCGTTGAGCATTTAAAAGCTATTTTACACATTATGATTACACATTCAGCTACGTTACCAAACGTTTTTATAGAAAAAACTGCTCACAGCTACTGCTCACAGCTACTACTATTTTTGCCAAACACACCCTGTGTATGTACAAACATAGACGGAACTTGAATGTTTTTGTTGGAGGGGACAACTTATAAAGTATTTATTTTAGAGGGCCGATATACACAATGACGAAAATTTTGTATTAAAGATGACTAAAACTAAAAATAAAAAGATATGAAATGTACATATGGTCAAAATTTTTTTTTTTTTTTTTGGAACCCTCTTGGCCCCTTATGTGTTCCGTCTTTGTGTACAAAGTACTAAACTACTAATTATGAAGTAGTTAAAAAAAAGAGGGGTGCCATAGCATAATTATAAAGCATGAGGGGCTTGTTGTGCATATTCACATTTCAACAACGCCAAAATGCTTTTCCGGTTAAAAAAAATACAGGGAAAAAACGGGCCGTGGCTGCTCTGTCACCATCGCACCTCACTGTTTTTATCACCCCTTAACATTATCGCCCCAATTCATAACTCAGTTGTACAAAAAGATATATTTCAAATTTCTATATAATATCTTTTTTTTGAACTTAAATTTCTATATAATATCATAACCTTGACTTTTGGGCTTATTATGTCACTACAACAACCAACCGGCTTGTGGCCTAGTGGGTATCACTTATTCAGTTAAGTGAGCCCATGTGAAAGTAGTACCGGTATGGGTGACCGTATTGGGAAGTCTTCACATATGGGCCACAATGCTCTGTTGGTACTAGGCAATGAAGAGGAAGAGCCTGTGAGCCAATGTTGCACAAGTTCCAAATCCGAGCCGCCCCCGGTTTTCATCCGGCCGTTACTCTAGCGAGAAAAACTCGTGTGGAGGCGGTACGGTTTTCGGGAGGAAGCCGTTAATAGTCCCCAATACACCAGCGTGGACCCGGTTTAGACAACATAGTCTGGGTATGTGGTGGATGAGGTCCTGCCGATGTGGCAGGTGCGACTCTGACCCAAAAAATTGAAAGTCGCCTTCCAAAAAAAATGTCAGTACAACAATCAGGAGGACGGGCGAGGACGCTTTTGGCGGGGACACCCTTGTCCCTGACGAAAGTTGCTAAACGACAAAAAAACATGCTGACCTGGCACACAAATTGGCTGACCGTTTAGTAAATTTTCAACGCACACTTTTGGCGGAGGTGTTTGATAACCTTTGAATTGTACGATTCAGGGGTAAAAATATGGATCGGTCAGTGGCTACTTGTTTGATATAACAAATAAGTGACGCTGAATCAATCTTGAAGTCCAGAATGGTTCAGGCCTCAAAGCATGCAAAGTCATTCAGTGTGGTCCCATGTTACTATTTTATCCTTTCTTTCTTTTTTTCCTCATTTACTCGAAAAGTTAAAATGGTATCTTTAAATGATGTTGACATACGTTTTTTTTAGCAAAGATGTTGACATACGTTAAAAACTATTAGAGAAAATATTACTCGTAATGTTTTGATTAGAGAAAATATTAATGTTTATATTACCATTTTAATTAGCCTTTTCTTAATATTATCTTATACTAATATTTTAATTAGCTTTTCCTTAATATTAATATTATCGATAAGACTATTTACATTTTATTATTTACTCTAACGTCGCTTTCTTTATATTATATTTCTATTCGAGTTAATAATTTTTTTATCAAACTATATATTTTGCTCGGTACAAAACTAGACAGAAGGTTAAATTGGTAATTTAAGGCAATTCAGATTTCTCATTCAGAATAATTATCAAACAATCATTTTCACACAGAATGAGGTTCACTCAGCATCTTAGAATCATTCAGCAGCTTTGATTCATTCAGCGCTAAATCATATTTTTTATCAAACAGCCCCTTAATTGTTCTCGCGTTTTTTTCCCTCCAACACTTTTGGCGGGGACATGTCCCCGCCGAATGTTTTTGAACAGATTTCAACCTTTTGGCGGCGACATGTCCCTGCTAAAATATTTCACCAATTTTTTCAGTTTTCCCTCCCCACATTTACTTTATCCCAACAAATCTTTTTGAACATATTCGACCTTTTTGAGGGGACATGTCCCTGCCGAAAGTGGGATATTAAAAAAATATATTTTATTTATAAATTATTTAATTAAGTCAAAAATCATTTAAAATTTTTAAAATTAATTTAAATAAGTTTTAATAATTTATTTTATTTATAAATGATTTAATTAAGTTAAAAATCATTTAAATTTTTTAAAATTAATTTAAATAAATTAAAAATGATTTAAACTAATTATAAATGATTTTAAAATGATTTAAATTAAAAATAAATGATTTAAATTACTTTTTGTATTAGACGACGAAACGGAAAACATGTCCCCTTCGAAAGTGCGATATTAAAAAAAAATATATTTTATTTATAAATGGTTTAAATAGACTCATCCGTTTAACATGTTATGTATATCCATATCATCTCGACTCACTCGATTAACATCTTATGTATATCTACAGCATCTCGACTCATCCGATTAACATCTTATGTATATTCACAGCATCTCGACTCATTCGTTTAATATCTCATGTATAACCATATCATCTCGACTCATTCGTTTAATATGTTATGTATAACGATATCATCTCGACTCATTCGTTTAACATCTCATGTATAACCATATCATCTCGACTCATTCATTTAACATCTCATGTATAACCATATCATCTGAAAGGAGAACTCTCATTTGTCGAGGCTGAAAATGCTAAACCTTTTGATGAAGTCAAGAATCTTATGAAGGGTTACTTGGAAGGTGAGGAAATCGTACTGTTTAGTTAATGATGTATTGCGTTTTGGAATGGAGCTTTAACAATATATGATGATGTTTATTCTTTATATTAAAAACTTTGTAAATGTTGCAGGATTAAGGTGAGGAATCTGAAGGACTTCACATTGTTCAGGAGTATGTCAAATCTCACTAAATCAATTGCAGTGGTTTGGAATTACTTTTGTTGGGAGGTTTGTTAGAGTTATAGAATGTTTGAGTGAAATTGTTTGTTAAAGCTCACTAGATTATAAAACTTATTTGTGATTCAATGAATAAAGGATACTCCTAGTTGATATATATATATATATATATATATATATATATATATATATATATATATATATATATATATATACACATTGTATTTCCGTTATGTTATTTGTGATTTTAAAGTTTTAGTGAGTTAATTTGTGGTGTTGTAGCAAATCTGGCATGTGTATGTTGGTGAGAACAGGTAGATTTTTTCCGAAAAAAATCAGGAAATTACCCATTTTGTAGCAATACGCTGCAAAATGGGTCAGAAGCTTTTGGCGGGGCACCAGTTTTAAAGGGTTCAGCCTTTTGCCGGAGACATGTCCGTGCCAAAAGCATAAACCAAAATTTGGGTTTTGACTTTTGGAAGGGACAAGTCCCCGCCAAAAAGGTTACTTAATTAAGTTAATCACTTAATTAAGTAACCTTTTTGGTTAATCACATAACCTTTTGGCAGGGACATGTCTCCTCCAAAAGTTGGATGCCACGCTGGACAATGTTTGACCAAGAAAAGGATGCAGGTCCCACTTGTCCCCGCCAAAAGTCTAAAATCGTCCCCGCGGAAAGTATCAGTGGCGGGCGTTTAGCGGGGACCTTTTGGCGGGGACATGTCCCCGCTAAAAGGTTTATGCTGGGACATGTCCCCGCCAAAAGGCCAAAAATGTCCCCTCCAAAAGTGGTCAATGTTGTAGTGTGTTGTCACACCCCCAAAATTTGGTTTGCAGCGGAATGAAATTCCGATGGCGTAACGTTCTTGGATAACAAAGTACAAGGAAATAAAGAATGACCTCTAAGTGAGTCATTTTAAAACAAGCGTTTGATTTAAACATAAACGTTTTACAAAACATTAATATCAGAGTTCACCATCAAATGTATGATTTTAATACGTAACCAAACGCTAAGTAATGCAAAGAAATCTTCATCATGATGTGCGTTCCAAAATGTGACTCTAGTGTGCTCCATACATAGGTGATTATTATCGTCTAGTTACCTGAGAATACACGCTAAAAATGTCAACATAATTGTTGGTGAGTTCATAGGTTTAAGTAAACAAGTAAAGTGCGGACCACAAGATTTCAATAGCATGACAATCACAACAAATATAACGTCATAGCCAAAAATAATATACAGTGCCCTAAGCTCTTGACCCCGAAGCTCAACGTAATGGTATGCAATCAAGCATAATAATAATCAATGCACCAAATAAGTGTTTGCCAGACACTCGAAAATAATCCGAATGATATGCGTCCGTTTGACAGGTTGGCGCGACCAACTCGGACGGGGGTGTTAACCCAAATAGATCTATTCATAACATCCGCGCTTACAAGTAATTAACGGTTCATGATTCGTGGGGACTTTAATGGCAATGCGGTAACTTAGGCAAAGTAACGGCTTTTAGTACTTGTGTCCGAAAAATAAGCAATGTATCCCCACCCCGAGGGTTTAAAAATAATGTACAAATAATGTAAAAATCGGGGCTATGAAACTCACCACAGTAAAGCAAATCTCGATTGGTAATACGGTAAACTGTGAATAAAGGTCCGATAACTCTAACCGCAACCTAAATAAGTACCATGTCTTAGGTTTGAAAAACAGGGTCGTGCATGCAAGTTCATATACTATTATATCACTTGTACATGTTTGTTGCAATATTTAACGACAAAAATATAGTTGCGTCAATGTGTCTATTTATTAAGCAAAGTAACCCTTTTATAGAACGTAACTAGTTTACTACGTAATTAAACTACGGTCGTCTTGTTAATAAGTATTTTTGAACACCTCTAATGCGCCTAACAAGTATACATAACGTTCTACCATTTTTGTTTACGTCATTTTAGCTAAATCCGACACTAAAGTGTCCAAAATCCATAATAGAAAAATTCTAACAGCTTTCTATTAGCCAAGTAAAAGCTGTCAAAAATTCAAGTTTCGTCTAGAATTTCGGAAAGCCATAACTTGCTCGTTTTAAGTCCGTTTTCTAAGTTCTACCTATCCCCGTGAAGGTATTTAAGTATACTATCAGATTCCTAAGACCTCGGCTAGTCTAGTTATCATTTAAATTCTGGTTTTGTTCTTTGAAAAATTCTGACAGCAAACAATATTTTCAGAAAATTAGTTTTTGTCGTAAATCTTAAAACTAACGTATCTTCTTCGTTATAAGTCCGTTTTAACTCATTCAAGCGGCTACGTTTTCGTTATAGAGTTTATTTTCTATATTTCTAGCCTAATCTTGTCACCAAGTTACTGACTTTTCTGGATGAAGTCGAATGGGATAGCCTCTCTTCTAAAAATATCAAAACGCGTTTCCTATCCTTCTAATTATCCAAAACCGCTTAACAACAACTCTCAAACTAATCCTAGCTCTTCCACCGATTTCTCAACATGTCAATAGTGATTTAACAATAAACTTAGCAATATTAAAAAGTTCAATTCCTCATAAATTTAAGTGATCATCAAGACTAGTTAAAATAACAAGCTCACTAGTTTATATACAGTGTTTTAATTTCCTTTTTCTTGCTAAGATTAACAATTATCTTGTGTTCATGAAAATATATTTGAGACATAGTCATTAGTTAAAAGATCATTGTGGTTATAAAGTTTCACTAACATGTAAAAAGTGATAGTCAAGTATATGTAACTTGAAACTAAATATCATGATATAAAGAGTGTGAAATTTATCAAAGTAAAGTATTACTTACTTAAGATGGTTAGTGTGATGAGAATGTGATTTACTTGATTAACCCAAGACCAGTGCTTCTAAACCCTTACAAATATGTCCTAATGGTGCTTGAACTAGCCAAACAACTTCTTCTTCCTTCTTGCTCCTTGGTGGTTCGACTTATATGCAATGGTGAGTAGGTTTTATTTTTTATTTTTTTTATTTTTTTTTTCCTCTTGTACTAGTGTAGGCAAATGATACTAAGTCTTCTTATATATAGCAAATTGAGGTCCAAGATGAAATAGTTAGTCAAGATACAAAGGTGGCTAAGTGTTGGGTGTGTTGGCCGATTAGGCTAGGAGGGGGTGGGGAAGAACTTTGGTCAAGCATGCAATATTGTTTTGCAACTCCATGTTTTTGGGGTATATGTCTAGTAATTAATGTAGATAAAATCTTTTCTAGATATTGATATGGTTTTAAAGAGAGGGGGGGGGGGGGGCATACTTGTGAAATTAGGAGTAGAAGGTTAAATTTTTATGTAATATGTGTATATTGAATGTATTGGGTATTAAAAATAGGTATTGGTTATCGGTTTGGTGATTAACGTAAGTTATGCGTAATTAAACGTAAGGAATAAAGAAATTACATTAGGCGTAAGGAAATATTTTTGGAACTTTAGTAATAATTTAAGAAGTGTAAAAATGTATTAGAAATAATTGTCAGGAGTATTGGGTATATCGGGTGTTTATTTAAATCGCGAATAGCATTTATCAACTTAATAAATGTAAGTAACTAAAGGATTTGTTTTAGTGATTAAAAGTTTTGAACCGGAGTAGGAGCAAGATGTTGGGATGTTGTGGACTAAATATAGCCTAAGTCCTAGTGCACTTGAAAGGTATTCTAAATTTTACGTTGATTCAATTAAAAAGTTATACGTAAATTGTTCTCAAGTAAATGTCAAGATACGTAATTTGAGTTTATTGAATAGTATTGGCCTGTAAAATAGCGGGTTGTCATATGTGTGCATAGAACTACAGCTCTTATTGCAAGCAGTCTACTAAAATTTTAGAGTTACACGTGCCTAGCGTGTTGTCACTGTTTGCCTAGAAGTCTGGAAGTACTTAGTGTTGGAATTTAACTAGCATGATCAACATCTAATTAAATAAACACATCAAAAGTACACATATAGCGGAAGCAAGATCGTATTTAACACATTAAATAAATTACCGAATAATAAATAGAGTTACCTCAAGATCATAGCAAGAACAAGGATCAATCTTCTCTTTTCTTTTCTTGAATATATAAAAGGATTAACGTGGAACCCCTTACCCTTTTGTTCCACAATCCAAGATGGAATAACTAAAGTAAGTTATTACCATGGTCTTGTACACACGTACTATAACCAACTAACGTTAGATGCTAGTGTAAAGACACGTTATTAAACCAAAACATTTGTTTAATAAATAGATGAAGTTGATCTACTATCACTTTAATAATTAAAGTCGAACCACTTTTTTCAAAGGAAGTGATAGATTTGATCGATGGAATTCAAAGCAAAGAAAAGGACAACAAACATAATTGGCTATAGTTAATTGTACAGAGTCCAACCACTAAAGTACCAATAGATTTGTATATATATAGTGAATGATTGACTTGGAGAACAAGAAGCACATTTGGGTCGACAAGGGTTATTCAACCCTTACCCATAACCGGCCAAGCCCATGAATGGGTAATTCTAGATCCTTCCAAGTTTCTAATTTCACTAACGGTCCTCCCTTTATTCCCTAACGGTCGTTTAGTCAATTCAACTAATTACTTAGCGTCCGTTAGTTAATATTTCGTGTCCTAAATAATTAAATACATAACATAGTTATATATTAATTATTTTTGTTAGTCATTCATACGTAAAGTGTGCAATCCCAAGGTCCCGTGTTCGAATCTAGACATACACATTTAATATTTTTCCATTAACTCTAACAGCTCCCACTTGGAAATCTATTAAAAGTGTAATGACATTGGTTAGCGTATAGCAACACGCCAATGCCCCTAGTACAACTCGGGTGTGTGGTCTCCTGGAAAAACCACTTGATGATAACTCATCATGCTTATCCTTTTGTTTCTAATACTACATTAATAAAGATATGGATCTTAGTCATTCTTTATTAATAATTTTGTTTCTCGTTTTTCGATTACGCAAGATTACCAAATCTTCTGAATAATTTCAGGGGAGATCTTGGGCATGGCCATGCAAGCATCTTGCTAACCCTACGAGGGGCCTAGAAGTATTAAACTTCAAATTAAATTTGAATGAATGATGAAGCGAAAAGTGTACCGCTTTTAAGGGGTCATTTAAGCCCTAAATCGTATTTATTTGATCAAATATTGCCCTAAATCGTTCCTTTTGTCATTTTAGGTACTTTTGAGGAGAAATCTGGAAAAGGAGGCATTTTGGACGTTTTTGGAGCATAAAAGTGAAGAAAACGGCAAAGTCTCAAACATCGGCTGAAAGTTACCTTTGACGGCGTCACATTTAACCCCAGACGGCGTCATGCCTTGGCAAGACAAAGTGGACGTGAAATTTACTCATGATAAGCCAGTGAAAATAGCATGTGAATTCTGACGGCGTCACGCTTTAACCTGATCAAGGGCGTCACGGCTTAAATCAAAAGGGGACGGCGTCACGTTCAAGGTTCGACGGCGTCAAGCCTTGATAAGCCAGAATGGATTTTGAAGAGCTAAAGAGGGACGGCGTCAAGAAGGTCATCCGGGAACCCTAAAAGCGGCGAGGTGACGGCGTCACACTCCATAACGTGACGCCGTCAGATCCAAAAATCTATATATAGTTTTCTAATTTTTTTGTCATTAAGGGAGAGCTTAGTGTGTGGAATTTTGGGAGAAAACCCTAAGACGATTTTAGCTTCTTTTTCAAGGCTTTTTGCCTTGAGATCTTTCATGTTACATTGAAGATAAGTTATCAATTAATCATTCAATATGTCTATGTGTTGTTTGATTTTATCTTATTCTTGTCTTTTGATTAACATGTTAGGCTAAATTTATCTTGTGTTTGCTTAGATCTAATGAAACCTAGCTATTGATTATTGGTTATTAGTGTGTTATTAGTTGTATTGGATGATTGTTTATCTATGTTAGGCTTAAGAAAACTGGCTAACTTCCTATTCGGTAACTTGCTTGAACGTCTTAAGAAACATGAACCAAATGCGTACTAAAGGTTTTTATGGTTGTATTTAATGCACAAGCGAATTCTAGTGATCCCATGTTAGGAGCTTCCTAGCCGGCTCGACATAGGAGTGAAGTAGGAGCTTGTAGAGTTGGGGAAGTAAGTACGCCACCCCACGAATGGTATTAAGGAATACACCCGTCATCCACGCGACTAATACACACTAATTAACCGGTAAAAGATAGTTAGGGAGTAAGGAAATCTAAGTAAACACATTTCTCTACACATAAGTTTCTCACCACATTTTCATTTTTGTTATTTTATTTTATTTGCATCCGTAGTAATTTTGGGTTAGTTGACTAGCAACTAATTCCGCCCACTCTTTCAAACCCGAGATTTTACTTGCTTTCATAAAAAATTATAAAAACACAAAAAGAATCTTCCTCAACCCTTAGACCTATTAGAGTAGTCTTTCATACCTAACGAACACTATTCCCTGTGGAGAACGATCAATCCCCCGTACTTACCACTACACTATACTACATCGGTCAGGTACACTGCCTGGTGGGGTTGTAAGCCTCTTGAGATCCCTCGAGAGGTAAAACCTGTTGTAAGGTTACAAAACCACGCATCAAGTTTTTGGCGCCGCTGCCGGGGAATAGTTATTGTTTAGGTTGAATTTTTATTTCTATTAGGTCTACTCACTAGATTCCTTTCTAGTGAGATTTTTATTTTATTTTTCTAGGTTTTCTTTAGTCTATCTTATTTCTTTGTACTTTTGTTTGTGATACCTTCCACTTACCTCATGAGTAACATTGGTCATTTGATCCCTGTTATTCGTGTTTTTCGCCGTGCAAATTTTCAACTACCCGTTCCCGCCCCCATAGTAGCAAACAACAACCTTTCACCCGACCACCACTTTGGTAACAATTCTGAGATGGAGGAGTCTGACCATGAGAATGACTATGTTAGTCCATTTTACTATTCAGACTCCGATGAGGATGCTGATGATGGAGAAGTAGTTAACGAGGAATGGGGAAAAAGAGAAATTGATCCCTTTAAGTATGTTGACCCTAGGACTAAGATCGAAAAGGATAGCCTCTTTAACATGCAATTTCCGTGTAAGATTGGTTATCATAGTTTTTATGCTTATCTTAACTCATCTTAGCCTATGAACATTATCTCTCGCGCTAATTATAATAAAATCATGGTAGATGAGCTTGAATATCAAGGAGATAACATTGTTGCTAGGATTAAGCCACTACACGTGTTCGTAGGAAGTTTTGTGTATTTGGTGGATTTTATGGTTATGGAGAACTTAGGAGAATTTATCGATGACAAATTAACCCAAGTCATTTTTGGAGAACCCTTCAAAAGGTTGACCAACCTTGACGAAAAACTTGTGGACGGGTTAATTACATTCTCGGATGGGGATGAAGATTTTGTCTATCAAATGCCCCGAGCACATCCTAGGTTTAAGAACTACCCCATTGAATCCAGCAATAGAATTATGCCTATCGACTTGTTAAGTGAGAATGATAAGGGTAAGGGGCTCAAATATCCACATGAGAAAAATAAGAGATATTATCATGGATGTTTGGAGCTAAATGATGAATACAAGAAAGATGAGGCAACAATTAGATGGCTCACACTCGGGTACGTGAGCATAAGCGACACTAGATAGATGGACTTTGAGTCTAGCTACAAGACTCGTTAATAAAGAAAAGCGCTTCTTGGGAGGCAACCCAAGCTTTATTTTATTTATTTGCTTTGTGTGTTTATTTGTTTGTTTGTTTGTTTTTATTTGTTTCCGTATGTATGTTTAATTTTTATTCTTATTGATTCATGTTCAAAAGTAATTTGTGAAAATGCTTTATTTTGTTTTTAACTTCGTCTTAACTACATATAAAGGTATTTTGCAAAAGACAAGTGTAAGGGAAATCTAAATCGGTTTATTAGAACACAAATGAACATGAATCGTAATAATAATAAATTAACATACATATTAGTGTTTGTTTGAGTCAAATGCTTGTATCGAGTCATAATGATGTTTTGCAGGATTTCCAGGAAGTAAGGTAAAGGTTTTTTCAGAAATTTTCCGGAAACTTAAAATGAAAATTTTTGTCAGGTCATTTCTGACGGCGTCAGGGTTTATAACCTGACGGCGTCAGATTTAATTTTCAGAAATTTTTGAAAGTTTTGTTTTCATAAAAAGTTTTTATTAAAATCTCCAACTTATAATCTCCAGGAATCTGCAAAATTATCATTCCACAAGCATTATATCCTTATATATAGATTTTTCCCGCCGATGTTATGCAGGTTTTCGTGTTTGTTTTCTCAGGTTTAACAGGTTATTTTGGACAAGGAAATGTTTTTGGATCAAGCTTGTGGCGATGCATTAGTCATGGAGCTTCAACATTCTCTTTGGAGGAAGATTTAACCGTGTAATTTCATTATCCACCGAGCGAATCAGGGGAGTATTTGATTTCATTCTTTTACTTTTTGCTTTTACATCTTGTTATTTGAACATTGGGGACAATGTTCATCTTAAGTGTAAGGGGGGGGGGGTAAAAGTACGATTTTAGAGAATGCTATTACGCTTGATTTTTGTTTGTTTAATAGTAGATGTGTAATAAAACTGAGATAAATACCTGTTAGGGCAATTTTAGTGCCAAATTTAAAATTTTTTACAACATATAGGAGTGAAACTTTGATCTTAATGAGCGTCTCATGGATAGGAGTTATATGACTAGCACAAAAAAACCGTACCACTAAAAAATTTTCCACCCCAAATATGTGAGGTTCGCCCCTAGAATTGGTAGGAAAAGCATTTATGCTATGATGTGAGTACCGGTAGCACTTAGATTCTAGAACTTTCGTTAGGACCATTCCGAGGCCACAAGTGAGACTACATTCGTGTAGTTAGATTTACTACATGATAAGAGGCATTATGATTAACCCATTGTTTTACACCTGTGTTTTTGTTATAATTACTTTGGCTACATTGGTCAAGTAATTCTCCCACACCCTTTGCGTTGTACTCATTTTTAGTACACGATACCCCTAGTACACCCCTCAGAGCCTATCTTTTCGTTTCGACCTTTAAGCATTTTACTTAAAGGAAGAATTTGTTACACCCCACTAAAATGTACACCCAAATCGCCTTAGCCTACCTTGTATGCACTCATCTTTAGTGCATTATTGTGACAACATTTGTTTAAACCCCAAGTTAATTATCTAATTGATTACATGGTTGCTAAGTCGAGTCATATCCTTGTACATATTGTTTTGAGACGATTGGGACTCATGGGTAAAGTACTAGTGTAATGGAGTAATGGGGAAGAACATCATTTATTACCCCCATATGTGCTAAATATTTTAAAAGTACTCCAAGTTTTTCAATTATCTTAATTCGAGTCATTAGAATAGTTATTTGTAAAGTTATGTAAAAATTCAAGTGTAAGGGGAATGCAATGCCCCTATGATGTATTATTTTGGATGGTAGGGCAAAAGTGTATGTCTAAAAAAAAAAAAAAAAAAAAAAAAAAAAAACAAAAAAAATGAGAAAAAGAAAAATAGAAAAAACATACGGACTACCATCCCGTTTTATTTTATGTTTATTTTATGTTTTTGTTATTTTCTTTCATTAGCTTAAGATCGAGTCTAGTCTTGGCTTAGCAACATTGTATAGTACATGTAATTGATCAAGATTTTTAACTCGCCACCAGTAAAATATCCCTTATCCAACAAAGCCGTGTTTTCCTTTTCCCTACACCTAACGTTATAACCCATTTAAAAGCCCTCTTTGATAGTTTATCTTTGGTGCTTACGCCTAGTGGAGGAGGTTTTCGATCCTTTCCCATGCCTATGGTAATCTATTTGCTATGACAGGTAGTGAGAGATATTATCCGTTTTCATTTATGAGATTTATTTTGATGACACTTGAGAGATGTGAGTATCTAAACACTACTTGTGAGGTGCTAGTTTATAATCTCCGTGCTTATTATGATTGAAGTGGAACGAATATTTGTTGTAATTACTTTTATGTTAGCATTAAATGACCCCTAACTTGTATTTTGATTAGAATAAAAGCACATTTGCTTGAGGACAAGCAAATCTCAAGTGTAAGGGTATTTGATGAAGCGAAAAGTGTACCGCTTTTAAGGGGTCATTTAAGCCCTAAATCGTATTTATTTGATCAAATATTGCCCTAAATCGTTCCTTTTGTCATTTTAGGTACTTTTGAGGAGAAATCTGGAAAAAGGAGGCATTTTGGACGTTTTTGGAGCATAAAAGTGAAGAAAACGGCAAAGTCTCAAAAATCGGCTGAAAGTTACCTTTGACGGCGTCACATTTAACCCCAGACGGCGTCATACCTTGGCAAGACAAAGTGGACGTGAAATTTACTCATGATAAGCCAGTGAAAATAGCATGTGAATTCTGACGGCGTCACGCTTTAACCTGATCAAGGGCGTCACGGCTTAAATCAAAAGGGGACGGCGTCACGTTCAAGGTTCGACGGCGTCAAGCCTTGATAAGCCAGAATGGATTTTGAAGAGCTAAAGAGGGACGGCGTCAAGAAGGTCATCCGGGAACCCTAAAAGCGGCGAGGTGACGGCGTCACACTCCATAACGTGACGCCGTCAGATCCAAAAATCTATATATAGTTTTCTAATTTTTTTGTCATTAAGGGAGAGCTTAGTGTGTGGAATTTTGGGAGAAAACCCTAAGACGATTTTAGCTTCTTTTTCAAGGCTTTTTGCCTTGAGATCTTCCATGTTACATTGAAGATAAGTTATCAATTAATCATTCAATATGTCTATGTGTTGTTTGATTTTATCTTATTCTTGTCTTTTGATTAACATGTTAGGCTAAATTTATCTTGTGTTTGCTTAGATCTAATGAAACCTAGCTATTGATTATTGGTTATTAGTGTGTTATTAGTTGTATTGGATGATTGTTTATCTATGTTAGGCTTAAGAAAACTGGCTAACTTCTTATTCGGTAACTTGCTTGAACGTCTTAAGAAACATGAACCAAATGCGTACTAAAGGTTTTTATGGTTGTATTTAATGCACAAGCGAATTCTAGTGATCCCATGTTAGGAGCTTCCTAGCCGGCTCGACATAGGAGTGAAGTAGGAGCTTGTAGAGTTGGGGAAGTAATTACGCCACCCCACGAATGGTATTAAGGAATACACCCGTCATCCACGCGACTAATACACACTAATTAACCGGTAAAAGATAGTTAGGGAGTAAGGAAATCTAAGTAAACACATTTCTCTACACATAAGTTTCTCACCACATTTTCATTTTTGTTATTTTATTTTATTTGCATCCGTAGTAATTTTGGGTTAGTTGACTAGCAACTAATTCCGCCCACTCTTTCAAACCCGAGATTTTACTTGCTTTCATAAAAAATTATAAAAACACAAAAAGAATCTTCCTCAACCCTTAGACCTATTAGAGTAGTCTTTCATACCTAACGAACACTATTCCCTGTGGAGAACGATCAATCCCCCGTACTTACCACTACACTATACTACATCGGTCAGGTACACTGCCTGGTGGGGTTGTAAGCCTCTTGAGATCCCTCGAGAGGTAAAACCTGTTGTAAGGTTACAAAACCACGCATCAATGAACAAATCCCATTTTGATCACGAGCATAACTCATACACTTTGCAACACTTCCGAAAACAATCCGTATAGCTACCAGTTACGTATAACGTTAAATTGAGTCACAGAAATGCACTACATGTATGAATGATTATCTGGTATCTCAAGTCTGAAGATAAATATTATACATGATTTACTTAATGACAAGATCCATAAAGTAAACTCATGAAGTCGGGATAGTCCTATATTCCAATCCTTGAATATCATGCGATATTGGCATCTCAACCTTACAATACATTCTACCAATCCTCACTTTTGTCTTTATTTAATGATATTCCCATATCATTAATCGACAACGGACTATTTAGAATAACATAAGTTATTCATGGATTTAAACATGCAAATATATGATACAATTTATTATTAATAAAAAGAAACGTACCACGTACTTTAATTCATTGTAAATAATAATTGCTTACATCCCTTATCCAAATACCAAATATAGATCAATGCATGATATTTACCATTAATGAATTATGCCTCAATTCATGTTCTACATACTTGTTGACAAAGCGTAAATCAACTAATTTTGATCTATCGAAAATTTTGAGAATACTTATTTTAAGAATTCATTTACTGAAATTCTTGTATGTGTGCATTCATCTATCTAGATATTGCCACATACTTCATAAAATGCGTGACATCCTCATCCACGAATTTATGACGACTAAACTACCAAACCTTTGTAGTTAAAGTATTCTAATTCTTTATGTATAATGCAACTATGCTCATATTGAGCATAACTAGTACACATGGCCATTAACGGGGATAAACTCCCACCATGACTAGCATTGAGTGTCATCTCAATCTTAGTAGCATCATTGTATCCAAACAACAATATGCTCTTTAAAATTCCGTAAACTTTTAATAGTAATCGTGTAATGTTTGATATCTTTAAATCTATCTAGATTTGTCAACTATATCAATTATGCAATAATATGCCATATGGTTCATATTTAGAATTTTTTGAGCAACTCCAGGCTGAGGATGTTATTTCTAAACCAACCATATCCATTACACTTAGCTATCTAATAACATTCAATTATATACTAATGTTGTCAATCATCTTTCATTCAAGCATGATACAACAACCAACATGATGTACATGAAAAATCCTTGTGTCAAACTCAGATTTTATTCATGTCATATCTTTTCAAAGATATGTATCTATCTAGCCTTCCTAATAGATTATCATGTTTATTAGAATCAGTTATTTTTACCGCTTATGTTTATAACAACATATACTTCAAGGTTTTATTTTCTAAATTTTCATGTGAAGTTACATTCCAAACGAAAACTTAACATTTTAATGTTAATAGAATGTTACTTCCCATATTTGAAATAAGAAAATAAATACTCCCACTAGCTTTCAGGAATATCAAGACATATCTTATTTTAATTATAAATCAAAACTTAGATTTAATAACTAAACATAAGTATATCTCCTAGATGCATGCATTAATCCATTAACTAATGATTTAGCACTTTGTATACTTCTAAAGATTATTTGAATTCAAATACTCCTTTCAATTACTTTTCGTTCTCGCACAAGTAATTACACAAGAAAGAGTTTTGACATTCCATTATTAATTTCATATAAATGAAACTAAGAATGACAATCATAATCTTTATAACTTTAATGTGCTAAGAAAGAATTTCAATCACATTTAATTGTTTAAGTGTGATTGATAATCTTTTCACACATTAAATATGTATACAAATTCGTCCATTATGATTTCTACACAATAATTTAAATCTCTAGGATTTTCATTTCCTTTGTAGAAATTCATCTTCATTCTATAGTGTAACTATAGAGTTTAAGATCAACTACGTTTCCTAACTAGTTATCTTCTTGCACTGCATCTAATTATTCATAGTACGAGTAACTTGCCAAATATAAATATTTGCAATTTATTAACAGGTTTATCAAAATCCTGTAACTCATAATTCTCAACATATTCTACAAATATTTGAGATATCCTTGCGGATCTATGAAATGAGAATTCCATCATCTTGAGATTTAACATTAACATGTTTAATCCTCATTATGATTTTTCTAGTGTATTAAGAAGATTATGTATCTTGTAATTTTATCATATCAAGATAAAACTCCCACTTGCCTTTTGCAATTTATAGGTTATCTATAAATACTTAGCAAATAGAGCAACACAAACTTTTTCTCTTTTGGGATTTTACAAATACATATTGACAGTTCATAACATTAATTTGTTAATTAACCTACTCATAAGTAGTCCAACAAATTCTGAACTTCAAGTTTAAGACTTAATGTGATTCAACACATTCCATAATAAATGGTGTCTTATTAATCTTCTAGGTTGGAGTCAATTGAGTATATTCAATCCATACTCAATTTTCTAACCTTGATATCTTTAGGAAGAATGAAAGATATAGTTATCTTTAATCAAACAATATAACAAGAGTTTGATTTTCCTAACTGAACATACCATAAACTTATGTATTTCATTAGGATTAATATTGTAAGTCAATCTTACAATATATGAGATAAATATATTTTGTTTTGGCTTACCTATTTACCAACTAAGTCAATTAAATGGTACAATAGATTTTCCAAGCCAATTGCATGCTTTATAACATAAGTGCCTTTTAGCCCAAGCCACTTAATTTCTATGTCACACCAAAAAGACATAAACTGTTATAATCCCAATGTACGTTATAAATCATTGATCAACTCAATGACTTCTTGTATATGACTTAATTAAAAAATATAACAAGTTAACTTTTTACCTTATTATAAGTCTTATCTATACTATCTAAAGATTCAATGGCTAAATTAAATGTGCAAGAGTGATTGTGCATAGAATCATGTACGGTACAAGGTAGTTTAAGCAATATGTAGAGTATATGAATTATATACAAAGGTTAATGCATCGGAGAAGATGAATATGAAGTGGCCGGAGCATTAAAGACTTGAATGTTTTACTTATCTTAATGAAACACCAACTATTCATTTGCTTACTAACCATTCATTTGCAATGTAGTGTAGTTAGAGTGTGTCTTTTCATTAGCTTTTCACAAAAATGTGAGATCGGTTACAACCACATTGCAACTATAAATTACCACATCGTTGTGTATGTGGAATGAAATAAGAAATATGGAATGGTGGCGTATGAAAAGTATTCAGTACATAACTATGCACAGAAGACGCCAAGCGTACAAAGGAGATCACCATGAACACCACAGGCTTTTCACAGTCAAGAAGACAAGAGGCTACAAGTCACTGCGATACAGTATGTCAAACTTATGCACACCCGTATATAATTTTAAATACTTATAATAATTAAAATCAAGCTCAATGTTATAAGGTTCTAACTGATGAACATATTTTATGTGTTTGGTATTTGCAGGTCCAGTAATCAGTGGGTCGTGCGGCAACAGGTGCATGCCTGGTGGCTATTGCATTTACGGTCTCTGCAATTATGCTTAAGCATCTTTTCCAATCGTGATTGATAGTTTCATTGTTTCATGACTTATGCATTAACATGTTAATGAAGCAAACTTTCCCTATATTCAAAGATGCAACTCTTTCTGCAAGTTTAAGCTGTTATTCAGGAGGTTTAATCATGAGATAGTTGTCCACTTTTAATGATTTTAAAGCTGATAGTGTTCATTTCATATGTCCCAACTCTTAGAATTTAGGACTGATGTTTAGACAATGTGCTTACAAAATTACAAGACCATCCTGAGATAAAGAAGATGTAGGATGGATTGTGGAAGAGTTTCCTGGTCTCAGATTACAAATTTAGAATAGACATTTATAATTGTTGTAATTGCTACCGCAAATTTTAGTGAAGTGTGTTAGCTCATCTGGTGACTTTTTGACAGTGAATTATTTTCATTATTTTGATTTTGTTAACTCCAGTTTCTCAATGATGGCTTGAAAGAATTTGTACTGTGTAGCATGTACTCATCATTTGTCTCTTTGATTGCTAACTATTCATAAATATATGTACATTTTTTTAGGGTGTATATATAGGCTCAATACTTAATATAAAGGTGTGTTTTGTATTTTCTTTCCCTATCCCGTCTTTCCATTGTTTTTTATTTTTCTGAAGGGGGACTAGGAATCAGACAAAAAACTTGATCAGTCTCATAGAAGTTATATAATAGAATAGAATTTTAGGAGGTATTGATTGGAACCATTCTTAAGCTTTACGTGCTTTTCTGTGATAGCGAAAGTTTAGATCACATATATTAGGTAAAAAACCGCTTTAAATCACATATTTCTGTGATTATAAATCATCTTTTAGAAAAGTCCTTTTGGTTATGAACTCGATGGAAAGCATATATTCATAATGGTATATGAATGCAGAGGCATGAGACATGGGTTGGTTAGATGAAGTGAAAGGGTTGCAAGAATAATTTATGATTTAACCTAATTCATGCCTATATAAACCGGCCAAAATCACATGCATAAACACAAACGTTTGAATCTTCATTCTTGATTTTCAAAAGTTGAAATCTTCATTCATGATTTTTTTTTCGTGTGCAGGCTATACAACATGATCATGAACTAGCAGAAGCTGAGAACTCAATGCAAGAAGTTCAAGACTACCTTATAATTTACTAATCTGATTCTTCCATTAATCAAAGGCCTCCCCATAGACCAAAGGTAACGTTTAAATCACTACTATGTTTTTCCTGTTTAGCTAATTTCGCATGTGATATTACATGTTACATATTTGTTTACCTTCTTTGTAATATAACATGCGTAATATAATATGAGATATGTAGTATCAAATGTTATACCTTAAGCATTTGAAATGTTTCTATGCAGATGAAAGAGATGTAAACAAATTCTTCTATAGATCACACATTAACAGGGTCAATAAAGCAATACAAGACATGAAGAGTACGGAATAAGTGGTAAAGGAGAAAAGTTAGATGATGACGAGGAGTTGCTTGGTGCATGTATAAAATGTAAGGTGAAAGTTAGTGAAATTTCATTACATAAACAAGAAAATTGACGTTGGCGATAAAACTGGATCAGATGAGTTGACGGAAGCAGAAAACTAAATCATGTGATGTTTACAGAAGAAACCGAAATGCGGTAAATAAAAGCAAGATGATACGTAAAAGCATAATGAAAAAGGTAGATGAACAACATGCATGTAAATGAGTAGCAATGGGTAGTTTTGCAATAGTTGTTTGGTATTTGTATTCAACTTTTCGTACTCAAATTTTATGTAAGACATTGCTTTCCACTACCTTATGAATGGTACATATTCATGATACTGGAAATATTCGCTCGATATGCTACTTAATGAATTGTTATAAATCACTGATATGCCTATTTGATAAAACAAGTGTAAACACTTTGCATGAGCTAAGTTTCGTATGATTATAACAGTTTGTAAATTATGTGGCATTTTCAATCCCAAATAATTGTTGATATATGCTAAAATGGTACAAATGTAAATATGGTACACTTTAGATGAAGTTGGGTGACATATAGTATTATATGAGTTGGTATGAAAAATACTGTTCTAAGTGTATATTTCATGTATGCGACATAATTATTTTTGGCTAAACATTGTTGCATATTTTGTGAGAAACTTGATTCGACCTTCGGCTAGCAGTCTAAACTCGAACGGTAGCAGTACAAACACCTTTTCTCGAGCAGTACTAAAAGAACCCGAGCAGTACAAAGTGAAGTATTGAGAGCAGTACTAACCCGACATCCTAGCAGTACAAATTCGAACAATATGAAGCCTCTTCTGTCAGTTTGATCAACTTATCGTTTGTGTCTTGGATCGACTGGCATTGTGCTTCATATTAGTGAAGTGTTATTGGATTGAGATCAATGTTGTATGATAGGATTTTGTCCCTTCATAAAATGCAATGAAAGAGTTTAAACATCAAAGCACCATTTTCCTATATTTTTATTATGGCGGTTGATTCCAAAGTGTCATGGTTTAATGAAAGTGAAGAAACATTGAACCGTGGTCGAAAAGGTTAAGCAATTACTGTGTGTTATATTCAGCCAACCCAAATAGTACTGTACATTACTACAAGTAGTCTTTTATTTGCAATTAAATTTAATTATTGTTGCGTGTCAAATACACCTATCTAATACACAAATACACAATATTAAACTAAATAGCCATCAATCAGTTTCAATAATCTCCTCAAATCCACAACACTTTGAACCGAAAAACTATGAATACCAACAACCTTCAATTCCTTTGTAATCAACTCTCTATGACGCACACGATCAATTATTTCTATAATTTTTTCTCTTACATCTTCTTCATCGGCAAAGGAAGCTTTAACTTCTCGACCATAATGTACAAGCATCATATCTTTGACATAACTCGACTTAGCTTCTTATTGGAATTCAACATACAAAATATAATTATGAATCCATTCTGTTGTTTAAGTTCCCATGTATAAATACAAAACACACATAAATTATGCAATGTAATATAACTAATCATCAAACTTTGTAAATTATGCTATAAAGTGTCACAACAATAATTCTTTTTGTCCAAACTCTAGATAAAATATAGCGTTCATTAGTTTGTACTTGATCCAAACATCCACCTAAATTTAACATTTTCCCATGAAAGGACATCTCTAGACACAATGACGACCAAATAGTATTGTAAAACAAAAATATGTAAAACCAAACAACTAATTAAACTAATTCATCTTAATAGCATTAAGCAACACCACGAGGACCTAAAGCTTCCATGTTCGCCATCATTGTATGGTTCTTTGCCATTACCCGCCTCAAATGTTGACAACAAGCAAAAAGTAATTTGAAAAAAGCATAATCTTCATCTGCCTGTTGCACAAACCATAAATGCATACAATCATATAATTTAGAAGAACTAGCGACATTCATTACATTCTCTAACATCTGAAAATCTGCCATTGGACAAATAGTGTAAACCTAATGAGTATCAACCATTAAGCTATAAACACTTAGACACAATTGGTGCAACGCACGGGCTTGCCAATGCCTCGTAGCAATAAAAGACTTCATATTTATATCTTTATACTAAAATATAAATATGCATAACAAGGTAATCATGAACACCACAATTTGGTTTCATGATATTTCAAGTTAATTAATTACTTCATATATTTATGACATTCCAAGAATACATAAACATTCAAAATAGAAGTAGTATTAGATTACTTCATTTATTTATGTCATTTCAATAATACATAAATATTTATTTTGAAGTAGTCTTATTTATCATATTGACACTTGTTCTAATAATTATCTAATTTAGAAACTTGTAAATTAACATAGTTTCATTGCATCAGCTGAGGCTGCTAGTAATGAACGTATGTAATTTACCTTGTTATTAATATCTAGTAATGAAAGTAGATATTAACTCCAAGTGTTCTATTGATTAGATGTGAATAAACAACATTAAAACATCAATTTCTTACCTTGCAGTAAAGAGAACCCTTTAAATCATATCCCTTTATGTTGTTGCTTGCACACAATAAAGATTTCTCCCACTTGTGCATGGAACAACATCATGTATCAGATAAACAACACGTCAATAGTTTGCTTATGTGATGGATATGATTGTATCATAGATATTAGTAGATATAGAATCACCTCGTCTAGTAAGGAAACGTATACGACTATCCTTAATACCACAAGTGTCTATAATTGGAAAGTATTTATCTCAAGAGATTCTAGAGATAATCCGGGTTACTACCAAGGTATCAAGACTTGTAGCTCCCACTGAATTAAAGATCACTACATGAACTCATTATTCAGTAATTACAACACAATGCCCCAACTCGATTTGACAACATTATAAGTGTTTCATTACCAGTAAAAGCAAATGATGTGCTGCTTACTTTCCTACACCTTTGAGTAATCTCTTACATAACATTACTAAGGTACTCAAAGAATGTATTCTACTTTGTCAATGATGGAATATCCATCAATACAATTAACTTGAGAAAATTAGGCATGCAATTTCTTCCTCAATTAGGTCTACCATCCCCATCATGGTATGTAGCACCTTTAAATGGTTAAAGCACAACAAATAGATCTAGTTTTCCTTTTACCAATTTGCGGTATTTAGTCTAGCTTCTAATTTTAATAACTCCTAAACGTGCAATTTGAAACTGCCATTAGTTATTTCTTAGAATTTAGACAATTCTAATTATCCTATTATACCTTTGTCATTCATGAAAAGGAATAGGATTAAGTCTTACTCTTCACACGGAAAGTAGACTTGGTTTATTCTTTTAGTTAAGTTGACTCTATCCAAAGATCCCTACGGGTGCAGATCAACTTTCCACTAAAGGAATGTCCCACGTTTACGGTTTTAACGTTGCATTAAATACATTAAAAGAATTTTCAAAATTCAATTTTAGTATTTTCGATAATACAATTTTTCAAGAAAATTAAACACCCATGGTAAATGAATTTAACCATTTAATTTTCACTGAAAAACTAGGATCTAAATTGACGTCGTTTCATTACATCAGCTGAGGCTGCTAGCAAAGAAAGTACTCAATAAGGTAGAGCTACACTCAATTGCCAATATCCAATTGCAATTCCTAGAATCATGGGACTTACATATTTTGCCAACCTCGGTTGCAAATGTAAGCATGTTTCATCCCCAAATCTTTATGCCTTGACGCCGTTTCATCACATCAGCTGAGGCTACTAGTGATGAAAGTGCTCAATTAAGTTAACCAATTTAGAAAAATGTAAGTTGACACCGTTTCATCACATCAGCTGAGGCTGCTAGCAATGAAAGTGCTCAATTTACCCTTTGATTACCATTCTTTGAATCATTACATCAGCTGAGGCTGCTAGCAACGATAGAATGTAATCTCAGGTGTTTCCGTATTAATTAGGTGGTATATAACTTAAATTTTAAGGGTATTTATTTTGATGTGTAATCAAAAAATATGTACAAGATGTCATACATTCATCTTGTAACATATGATTTCTACAAAAAACCATTTACCAATTCGCAGCTTAAAATTAACAAAATTTTAATTGATGGCGTTGAGAAACTTACAACATTGCCTTAAGATGCTTCGTACATATATATGGTGTACTTGGTAAGTCTAATATTGACGCACAGGCGAGCGGAGAGGCAACGTCCGCCCGAAGGCTGATTAAAAACGCGCCTCTTTCGGATGACAATTTAATGTCAAGCCTCCTTATACCCACTTTATAGTTTGTCAATATCAGGTCCGCCGCTTCGACCATAATGTACAGTTGCATCAATCAATTAAAAACTTTAAGATTATTAAGCTTAAAACATTTATGTAGTAAATTATTAAATTGCTAGTCTCGCCTGGGAGCAAATTACCGTGCGAAGCGAACTACTATCGGCACATAAGACTTGGCAATAATTAATTTACCACAGAGGTTTCATAGTTATTAGGTTCATTTATTTTTATTTAAAAAATTACCCTCTTTGATGTTTACAATCGATCATAATTAAAACACAAAGATCAAATAACTAAAAAAATAAACAAACACAAATAACACATATATGATCATTAACAATATCATATAGCCACATGCAAACCTTTGATAAACCCTATTAATAATCTCTAAGTGTAAATTAATGTATTTAATTACTCAAACTCCCATTGGTTTTCGAGCTCATTGTGCCCAATGGACCACAGACGCCAAATAATTTGGCCGCGTAAGTTTTAATAATTAAATACCACATAGCACTTAACAGATTAATTAATATATTTAATTAGAGTCTTCCCTAATTTTAGATTTATCATAAAAAATCATGTAGCAAATAAAACAAACCCTAATCCATAATTCTTTGCATGAAGAATTATGGATCAACCAAGATCGTAACCCTAATTACTCAAATAAACACATAGCACAACATGTTCTTAATTTAGGGTTACAACTAATTAATTAGTTACAATAGGGTCGAAACCCTAAACCCTAAATTCTATTCGATTTTAATTGGTATGTTTTCTACAAAAACAAACCCTAAAAAAATAAAAATCGACATAACATATTGTATATAAATCAAGATTTGATTTTTATGCGTTTAGGTAATATTATTAACATGTTAAAGGGGCTCATGATGTCACTGTTGGAATTTAACTAGCATGATCAACATCTAATTAAATAAACACATCAAGAGTACACATATAGCGGAAGCAAGATCGTATTTAACACATTAAATAAATTACCGAATAATAAATAGAGTTACCTCAAGATCCTAGCAAGAACAAGGATCAATCTTCTCTTTTCTTTTCTTGAATATATAAAAGGATTAACGTGGAACCCCTTACCCTTTTGTTCCACAATCTAAGATGGAATAACTAAAGTAAGTTATTACCATGGTCTTGTACACACGTACTATAACCAACTAACGTTAGATGCTAGTGTAAAGACACGTTATTAAACCAAAACATTTGTTTAATAAATAGATGAAGTTGATCTACTATCACTTTAATAATTAAAGTCGAACCACTTTTTTCAAAGGAAGTGATAGATTTGATCGATGGAATTCAAAGCAAAGAAAAGGACAACAAACATAATTGGCTATAGTCAATTGTACAGAGTCCAACCACTAAAGTACCAATAGATTTGTATATATATAGTGAATGATTGACTTGGAGAACAAGAAGCACATTTGGGTCGACAAGGGTTATTCAACCCTTAACCATAACCGGCCAAGCCCATGAATGGGTAATTCTAGATCCTTCCAAGTCTCTAATTTCACTAACGGTCCTCCCTTTATTCCCTAACGGTCGTTTAGTCAATTCAACTAATTACTTAACGTCCGTTAGTTAATATTTCGTGTCCTAAATAATTAAATACATAACATAGTTATATATTAATTATTTCCGTTAGTCATTCATACGTAAAGTGTGCAATCCCAAGGTCCCGTGTTCGAATCTAGACATACACATTTAATATTTTTCCATTAACTCTAACACTTAGAGCATAAGGTGTGTTCACCCTGGGTGAAACGTTCACTCAGTGGCACGTCAGCGCCACATCAGCTTTAACCTTTTTACCTTAACTAAAAAAAAAAACACTCCTTATCATCACTCAACTTTAACTCAGCTATTTTCAAAATCAACCCTAAACTAAAACTAATATTTCATTTAATAAAAAACATAACCTTTAAAACACGAATTACATTAAACATTAAAGTTAAAACACGAAATACATAGTACGATTAATACAAACTACGATACGGTAATGAAAATAAAACTACAAATTAAGAAAAAGAATCATCTGAGTTATAACCCTCCTCACTCGAAGAGGACCTAAACTCGCCAGCATAATACTTTGCTTCCATAATGTCAAACCAGTTCTTCCGCATCCCTGGCTTCCTGCTCCATACGAGCAGCTTCCTCTCGTGCCTCGTTTTCTCGTATCTCTCTCAGTATTGCCTCATCCTGCTCAAGTTCTCGGAGATATTCCTCAGTAAAGTTAAACGGATTGTTTTGGTGGTCCACCGGTGGAGTGTTTACCGGTTGGAATA
Organism: Artemisia tridentata subsp. tridentata; assembly: GCA_021014915.2. Classification (NCBI taxonomy): domain Eukaryota; kingdom Viridiplantae; phylum Streptophyta; class Magnoliopsida; order Asterales; family Asteraceae; genus Artemisia; species Artemisia tridentata. The sequence continues at coordinate 105,997,207 of CP139507.1, read as the reverse complement.
CCGGAAAGATATCTTCAGGTGGAGTGTGATAAACTTCATCATCTGGTGGAAAGATATCTTCTGGCACTTGTTGTGGACTGGGGAATTGTTGGGAGAAGTCTTTGCGAGACATTGTTGAGAATCTGTGTGTGAGTTGTGTGTATGAGTTGTGTGTGTGATAAACAACTCCGGTGGAGTTGTATATATAGGCAGCTTTGAATTTGAATTTGAATAAATCTCGCTCCAATTTGAAATTAAATAATCCCGCTCGTATTTGAATTTTGAATTTGGTTATCCCGCTCGAACTGTACCGTTTAAGAACCAAGGTTTTTTTTTTTTTTTTTTTTTTTTTTTTTTTTTTTTTTTTTTTTTTTTTTTTTACAAACACCCTTTAACGCAGCGTTAAAGGTTTAACGTGGGTGGTTAACGCACCTTTAACGCAAGACCACGGTGTGGTTAACGCACCCTTAACGCTGGAACGTGAAACTTTAACATGGGAATATAGTAAAGGCACCGAATGCTCTTAATGATCTTTTTAATGTTTAACGTGTGTATATGCTAATCTGATAAGTGTTTATATTTGGTTCAACTTTAGCATCCAAATATACTTAAATTTTTTAATACTGTTGCATACCAGGATTGTCTTTTACAACACACTATTCAGTGTTCTGTGAACACTCCTTTGAACCTTTGCGTTATTGTTGTGATGAATGCTGATTTGATATTGGCGATATGCTTGCTCATCAGGGAGTGGTAGCTGATTGGAATATTAAAGATGGCTAATAGAGAAGATTTGGACATCGATGATGATTTTAGTGGTCTCTACAAAGAATACACTGGATCACCGAGAACTGTTACAACTGTCATATCTGACGCAACAAACACGAACAAAAAGTCTCATGCTGGATCAGATGATGATCAAGAAGACCGAGATCCGAATGCTGTTTCTACTGATTTCACCAGCTGGGAAGCTAAGGTCTTGGGTATTAGATTCTCTGTTCTTAACATGCCTTCATGGTTTATCACTTTATCTTAAAAGTTGTTGGTAGTTTTTTTAATTCAATACTGGTAGTGCTACGTCATGATATTGCACTCATCTAAATGTGGCAGACCTGGCCTTTAAGTTTTCTTTTCCCTTTCATAGCACCTGTCATCCGAATAAGAGAAAAGTAGTAAAAATCATGGGGGACTGATGAGTGTCTAAATACTCATCATTTTTACCTATTCTGAGCTGCCAAAACATCCAAAAACACTCAGAAATGCATCAAAATACTGAAATTATCCCAGAAATGTGTTTTTATATGTTACAGATGCAAAATGATTGAAAATAAGTGAAAACGAACCAAGTTTGCATAAATGGCAAGTCTAGTCCCTCGAATTTCAAAAGTTGTCAAAATTAGTCCTCGGGTGTTTTAAAATGGAAAATTATATTTTAAACCCTTGTACTATTTAAACTTGGCAATATTTACCCTTGTGATATCTATGGTGAAATTACAGTTTCAGCCCCTCAAGAATGGAGAAATTACAAGTTTGGTCCCTATGCTAATTTAAACTACCAAATCCGGATCACAAATAAATCCAACACTTAACCTATCCTAACCATTAAACCCAAAACCCATCCCTTATATTTAAAAACCCAACCCAACCCCATTATCCAAGCCCAAACCATACAAGCCCAACTTTTATACTGAGTTTAACAACTCAGTCAATGAAAGTCAAATACAGTCAAACTTATCCCTTACCTTCCATACCGCCAAACCACTAACCAAAACCACCATCATCCACCACCTCCTGACACACCCACTCCCCCTCCTCTTATCACTTCACCTAACACATCCAAAAGCATTGAATGCTTCTTCTCCACTCCCCTGAAAAGCATTAATTGCTTATACCTGCTCAATCCACTAACCCATTTTTCCCGCCAAAAAGCAATATCAACGATTAAGATGCATTTGACCGATTCAATGGATGGGATGAGTTCAGTGAATGTCGACAGGAAGATCCCAGATGAGTTAGTATATATAGAGTAGTATTGTAGCCAATTTTGGCAGTAGTTAATTTTTAGTTTAAGCGCAAATTTAAATTTCAGTCTTTCAATTCTTGTAACTCTTAATTTAGTTTTAATACAAGTTCATTTCGATCAATATTGTTTCATTTTCAAGTTCTTTGTACTCAATTTCAAGTTATAATTAATTTTCAAGTTACTAGTAAATCGTATAAGCTCAAGCTAGTTACATTATCACTCAAAAGCTCTAAAAACCCTTCCTATAAACTGACATAAGCTCATAGTAGCTTTATGTAAGTTTATATAGCTTAAATTAGTCCTTGATTTCAAACTCGAATATCGGTCAACGAAAGTCAACAAAGTAGCTTATGAGCTACTCTGGATTGAACAAGCCGAAAACTTGGAAGCTTTTGGTTTAGAGGCTTCATGGGAAGCCCATAGGTTGTTCTTGGTTCATTGGTTCTTTGGTTCACACAGCAGTCCGATTGTAAGCCTTGGTTTTCACATTAGCTTAATCTTCAATTACTGTTCTATAAGCTCATTTTAACTTGTTTTTGTCATTTCTAGTTCATCAGTAGTCTACCATCTTATTTCATTCAAGTTCTTAGTTTTAATTGCCTGGTTCACCATTTCACTTAAAATCTTAGAAAAAGTCAAAAAAATAACTCATAAGCTAGCTTGTCGATATCTATTTCATTTCAGTCACAAAGTCACTTTAATAAGCTTAACTTACATTACTAGTACCATTAGAATCGATTCGAAGCTCATTAGAACAAGCCACTTAGTAAAACACCAAAACAGTCCATAAAAGACTGTTTGGTTTTGTACCTGCAATCGAACCAAAGCCCTTGTTACTGTGCATTGACACCAAGCCCAAATTTGAACTAGCTTTTAGCAGTCTAATAGAAGCTATTTTCAAGTTCCTTTCAGCAGATAACTAGATTAATCACTTTTGAACCCACTGTGTGAGTTTTGGACTGCCAAGAGCTCTAACAAGCTCAAATAAGCCATAGGCTTATTCAGCCACTTTCCTTGGCATTTTGTGGTTCATGTAGTGCACTTAGTCGACCTCTAAGACCCTAGAACCCCTGCACAAAGTGTGCAACAAAACCACACCACACCAGTAAGCAAGACTGATCTGCAGTCTTTTCATAGGTTTCTAGGAACTTCGCGAATTTTTATCTCACCAACCATAAGACCGAATTAGCTTAATCTTTTTGACAGTAAATCTCCACCATCTAGTCTACATAAGTAATTTTTATCACGATTTTTGGAATACTCTAAAGCCACGAAAGAAGCCCTCGAACAAGCCCTTTTCGCCCTGGTGCAGGGCAACCATACCAGCAGACCATAGAAGCTAAAAGCTTCTTTAGAGCTTTTAAGCTCTTAAGCCAGTCCATTTTCTAGTTCATTTAAGATCATTAGCCACTACACAGACCCTAGAAGCTAGTTGATAAGCTCATAGCTTAAATTCGAAGCTTTTGGATCATTCGAATAGTTCCTAGTTCTAAATAGTTAACAAGCTCAAACTGCAGCCCTATAAGCTGCTTGATCAGCTTATTTCTTGAGTTTTAAAATAAATTCCAGTTACCAAAAGCTCTTATTACCAGCTTGTGAACAAATTGCAAAAAGAAAATTCGAAAAATAAAAAAAAGTAGCATAAAAAAGGTCATTGTGGGATTCGAACTCGCGACCTATCGTTCACATAACCAAAGACTCAACCAGTGTGCTATACCCGTTTCTTGTTTAAACCTTTACACCCCTTAGATATTTAACACATAGTACCAGTTTAGTATAATTAGCTTATTAGCTTTCCAGCTTATTTATAGCTTATCCGTATAAGCTAGCTTTTCCACTTTAATTTTATTAGATCAGTAATCACCTTGAGTATTTAATAAAAAAGTTTCGTAATTTTTAGAAAAGTTTTACTATTTTTAATCTATTTATTTAGTTTAACTAGTAATTAAATTATAATAAAAAATATAAAAATCAGAAAAATATAAATCTTTTTTAGATAATTTTCTTTTGTCATTTTTAAGTTATAAAAAATATTAGAACACTTGTAGAGTTAATTTTGCATATATCTTAGTTGTAATCGCGTTTTAATTAGTTCCCGACTCGCGTTTTTAGTGTAATTTAGATTAAACGATTCAGAAAAATAGTGATAGCTTCTATTTAATAGATTTTATCTTGTTAAAGCAAAATCAAAATATCTGAATCATCAGTCATTCTAATCCTAGCTTTTCACAGTTTTCCATTCACATCTCGTTGGGAAACGATCCGGGTGATCACTTGCCTGGTTTCACACACTACACACGAGCATCCTGTTCTGAGACTGTTTGCTTTTTATCATTTATTACGGTTGACCATTCACAAGTGGTTGACTTGTGTGATAGAGAAATAAAAGACATACGTTTTCAGGCGGATCAAATTTTGGCGCCGCTGCCGGGGAGGTGTGCTGCGACTATTGTGTAAGTTTTAGCGATTAGTGATTCGAGATCCTTCTCCCAAGAAGTTCCTAATTCCCATAAACAATATAAAATACAAAAAAAATATTTTCTTTTCTTTTCTATATATATTATTATTATAATTATCATATAAATTAAAAAACCCAAAAACATTTTCCGTTTTCTTTAATAATAAACAATAAAAATTAACCATCGAGAACCAAGACTGAGCACTACCTAACTGGGGGTGCGGCCATAATAAGTTCCCAAACTTAAGATAAAAACTTGCCTTTGTATCACTTGCGAATATCGGCTCACCTTTAATTGATAAACAAACTCTAACGGAGGTTCTAGGATAGTCTGACATTAAATTGTCGGACTGAAAGAAGCGGGTTTTTAAGGAGCGTAATTGCCCACCTTTGCTTCTCCGCCACTCTGTGCGTTTGTCAGTTAGAGAGCTACCGTACGCCTGTTGATTGTTGGTTTAAGTTCACTTGTGTTTTTTCTCGATCTTGATTTTTAATAGAAAAATTTTGTTTTCATAAAATCCAAAAAGAATCTTCTTACCCTTTTCTGAGTTTCCTCCACTATAAAGGATTCTTAGACTCGTCTTAGTGCATGCGCACTCGTTCTTCTAGGTCTACAAGTCCTCTCCGTGAGCTTGGAAAAATACCTCGAAGACGTCGTAGACGTTCTGCTCCGTCAGTCGTACCCGAGTTACGTACTGAACCCATTACCACTATCATCATGGCAGAAGACCGCCCTATGAATGAGCTTCTCCAAGCTCCCACCACTGGGTACGGAGATGCCATTGTTGTTCCAGCCATCGTGGCTGAGAATTTTGAGCTTAAGACTGGGTTGATAAACCTTGTAACCCAGCGGCAATTCTATGGTTTTGAAAGGGACGATCCTCAAGATCACATTAGATGGTTCAATAAAATCACATCTACCATCAAATGCAAAAGTGTCCCTGAGGAATCAATAAAACTTCTTCTTTTCCCGTTTTCCATCGATGGGGCAGCCCGGATTTGGCTTGACAAACAACCCCCTCGATCGATAACAACATGGGAAGATTTGGTTCAGAAATTCGTGAATGAATTCTTTCCTCCTTCTAAAACCACGCATCTCAAAAATGAAATCATGAAATTCACTCAAAGGTTTGATGAACCATTTGGAGAAGCATGGGATCGTTTTAAAGAATTGCTCCGCAAATGTCCTCATCACGGTTTCACCGATTTGATGCAGATGGACACTTTCTACAGTGGGTTAAACCCATCTGACCAAGATTCTCTCAATGCCTCAGCTGGAGGTAATTTTCTGAGCAAATCCACTAAGGAAGCCATTGCTCTCATTGAAAATAAGTCTAAGGTCCGCACTACACGAAACAGGACATATAATTCCCAGGCTAGTGCTGGTCCTTCCACTTCATCTCCCGTGAGTCAGTCCAGTACTGATACTCAGCTTGCTGAACTCACGAAGGTCATTCAAGCTTTGGTTTCCTCCACACAAAAGAAAGAGTCCGCTCCGCAAACTTCTCACACTGCTGAGGTTAAAAAAATAGAAGTTTGTGTTACTTGTGGTGGTCCTCACGCTTACTACAATTGTACTGCCACCGATGGCAATACATTTGATGTCAATGCTATAGCCGGAACATCCAATCAAGGAGGTAATCAATACCGTCCTCAAGTGGACCCAAACCACCGTGCTAGCAATCAATTCGGACCACCCGGATTTCCTCCTCCCAACAATCCAAATAGGAGTAATCCTAATCAACAGAGAGGGCAGAACATGCAAAATCAATTTACTGCCCCAAACAATCAATACCCACCCCAGAGGGGTAATCAAGGGTATTCAGCTCCGAATCATCAAGGACCTCTCCCAAACGAACTTGATAACTACATCAAGTTTAATGAGAATAAAATGAAGGCAATACAAAATCAGATATCTGGATTGAGAAATGAATTTCAAACTACAATATACAAGCAAGGAACTGAGCTTAAGAATGAGCTTTCTAATAAAATTGATCATTCTCAAAGCGAAGTTAAGAATATGCTTACCAGTCTCATGAATCATATCAATCCACCTTCTACCTCGGGAGGTCTTCCTGGTAATACCATTCCAAACCCAAAGGGTGAACTGAAAGCTGTCACCACACGCAGTGGTAAAGCTTATGATGGACCCACTATTTCTACTACCACTTCTTCTCCTCTCCCTAAGGTAGTGGAAAGTGAACCTGAGGTGACTGAGGACAAGGAACTTCCTATTAATAACGGAGGTGCCAACACCGTCCTACCTCAAGTTGTCCAGAAACCAAAACCCAAACCAGGAGTTGTTTTTGAAATCCCTGTTGAAAACCCTAAATCCAAACCTTCTATTCCTTATCCATCACGTTTACATGAGCAAAAGCTCCGCGAAAAAGCCAGTCAACAAATGGAAAAGTTTTTCAAAATTTTCCAGGAACTACATTTTGATATAAGCTTTGCGGATGCTATCATTCTGATGCCCAAATTTGCATCCACAATCAAACACATGTTGAGCAACAAGGAAAAGCTGTTTGAAATGGCAAAAACTCCGTTAAATGAGAACTGCTCAGCAGTTATCTTGAAAAAGCTTCCGGTGAAGCTTGGAGATCCTGGAAGATTTTTACTACCTTGTGTCTTTCCAGGAATGGTTGAATGCTATGCCTTGGCCGATCTTGGTGCAAGCATTAACCTGATGCCTTATTCAGTCTGGAAAAAACTTTCTCTTCCTGCACTCACTACTACTTGCATGACTCTTGAGCTTGCAGATCGTTCCACATCTCTTCCTCGCGGCATTGCTGAGGATGTGTTTGTGAAAGTGGGAAAGTTCCATTTTCCGGCTGACTTTGTGGTTGTCGATTTCGATGCTGATCCCAGGGTTCCTCTCATTCTTGGGAGAGGATTCCTAAAAACAGGACATGCTCTCATTGATGTATTTGAGCATAAAATCACATTACGTGTGGATAATGAAGCTGTTACTTTTAACCTCGATCAAACTTCGAAGTACTCTTCAAATAAAGATCCTGAATCGGTTAACCGAATCGATGTCATTGATATTGTTTCAGAGGAGTACTCACAAGAGTTTCTTGGTTATTCTCATAATTCTGTGAGTGGGGATACCACCACATCTTCTCTACCTATCATTTCCGACTCTTCCCCTTCTCTCACTCCGTTTGAGGGAAGTAATTTCAATTTGGAAGAGATCGAGGCTTATCTCGAGTGTGATTCATTTCTGGAAGGAATTGATGACGCTGAGATTGATCTGGAGGGAGATATTCTTCTTCTTGAGACATTGTTAAATCAGGACAATTCTCCTCCACTCCCTCCCGTTGAACTTCATAATGAGGAAATCAAATCGGTTGAGAAAAACGATGAATTTCCTGAGGTCGAACTCAAAGACTTGCCACCTCATCTTGAGTACGCATTTTTGGAGGGTGATGATAAATTACCCGTCATTATTGCTAAAGACTTAAGTGATGAGGAAAAGACTGCTCTAATAAAAGTCTTGAAGTCACACAAGCAAGCAATTGCTTGGAAACTCTCCGACATAAAGGGTCTCGACCCTGAATTTTGTACTCACAAAATATTAATGGAGGATGACTTCAAACCAGCAGTCCAACACCAGCGAAGGGTAAATCCAAAAATCCACGATGTTATCAAACAGGAGGTTATCAAACTTCTTGATGCAGGATTGATTTACCCCATCTCTGATAGTCCTTGGGTTAGTCCCATCCACTGCGTTCCAAAAAAGGGTGGCATAACTGTTGTCACAAATGAGGAGAATGAGTTGATTCCAACTCGATTGGTTACTGGGTGGCGTGTTTGCATTGACTATCGTAAGCTAAATGATGCCACCCGAAAAGACCATTTTCCTCTGCCCTTCATGGATCAGATGCTTGAGAGATTAGCGGGAAACGAGTACTATTGTTTCCTTGATGGTTTCTCGGGTTACTTTCAAATCCCTATTGATCCACAGGATCAAGAAAAGACCACGTTTACATGCCCTTATGGAACCTTTGCCTATAAACGTATGCCTTTTGGCTTATGTAATGCTCCAGGCACGTTCCAAAGGTGCATGATGTCCATATTTTCCGACATGATCGGGAAAACGATGGAGGTCTTTATGGATGACTTCTCAGTCATTGGAGATTCATTCGGAACATGTCTCTCCCATTTAGAAAACATGTTGAAACGGTGTGAAGACACCAATCTTTGTCTAAATTGGGAGAAGAGTCACTTTATGGTCAAAGAGGGCATTGTACTCGGCCATAAGATATCAAAGAACGGGATTGAGGTTGACAGATCTAAAGTTGATGTCATTGGTAAATTACCTCATCCCACTACCGTCAAAGGTATTAGGAGTTTTTTGGGTCATGCCGGTTTCTATCGCCGATTCATACAAGATTTTTCTAAAATTGCCCGGCCTATGACTCATCTTCTTGAAAAGGATGCTCCTTTTATCTTCTCACCCGAGTGCATCGAAGCTTTTGAAACATTAAAGAAAAAGCTTACTGAAGCACCCATTCTGGTTGCCCCCGACTGGGATTTTCCCTTTGAACTCATGTGCGATGCAAGCGATTTTGCTATCGGTGCAGTCTTGGGGCAACGAAAAGCAAAACATTTTCAGCCTATCCACTACGCAAGTAAAACCATGACTGAAGCTCAAACTCATTACACCACTACAGAAAAAGAATTATTGGCTGTGGTGTATGCCTTTGAGAAGTTTCGGCCATATTTAATCTTGACAAAATGTGTAGTGTATACGGACCACTCGGCTCTCAAATATCTCTTTGCAAAACAAGATGCAAAGCCGAGATTACTCCGTTGGGTTCTCCTCCTGCAAGAATTTGATATCACAATACGTGATAAAAAAAGGAGCTGAGAACCTAGCTGCTGATCATCTATCCAGATTAGAGAACCCACACCAAGATGTTTTCGAGAAAAAGGAAATAAATGAAACATTTCCTCTTGAGACACTCAATGCGGTTGCTTTTCGTGGAGATTCTACTACCCCATGGTTTGCCGACTTCGCAAATTACCATGCGGGTAACTTCATAGTGAAAGGGATGTCGACCCAACAGAAGAATAAATTCTTCAAGGATGTTAAACATTACTTCTGGGACGACCCCTACTTATTCAAAATCTGTGCGGATCAAGTCATCCGACGGTGTGTTTACGGGCAGGAAGCTGTTGACATTCTCAAAGCTTGCCATGCTGGGCCCACTGGGGGCCATCATAGTCCAAACTACACCGCCAAAAAGGTGTTTGATTCCGGGTTTTATTGGCCCACGATCTATAAAGATGCCCAAGATCTCATCAAAACTTGTGAAGCTTGTCAGCGTCACGGTAATATTTCACAACGAAATGAAATGCCACAAAATGCAATTCAAGTCTGTGAAATCTTTGATGTTTGGGGCATTGACTTTATGGGGCCATTTCCATCATCTCGAGGAAATAAATACATTCTCGTGGCTGTTGACTATTTGTCAAAATGGGTTGAAGCAAAAGCTTTACCCACTAATGATGCCCGAGTGGTTGTAAAATTCCTGAAAGCTCTGTTTGCCCGTTTTGGAACTCCACGTGCTATAATCAGTGATCGTGGTACGCATTTTTGCAATGACAAATTCGATAAAGTCATGCAAAAGTATGGTGTAACTCACCGTCTTTCTACTGCGTATCACCCACAAACAAGTGGACAAGTAGAAGTTTCAAATCGGGGTATAAAAAGAATTCTAGAAAGGACTGTAGGAGAAAATCGTGCATCCTGGTCGGATAAGTTGGATGATGCACTATGGGCCTTTCGTACAGCTTACAAAACACCCATTGGGTGTACGCCTTACAAACTTGTGTACGGAAAGGCATGTCATCTACCGATCGAATTAGAACACAAAGCCTACTGGGCCTTGAAACATGCTAACTTTGACCTCCAAACTGCGGGTGATCACCGTAAAGTTCAAATGAATGAACTAAATGAACTGCGTGATCAGGCCTACGAGAACTCTTTGATCTATAAAGAAAAGACAAAGAAGATTCATGACTCAAAAATAAGAACCGCGTTTTCAACGTTGGTGATCGAGTCCTTCTTTTCAATTCAAGATTAAAGATCTTCTCGGGCAAACTCAAAACCCGTTGGACTGGTCCATTCACTATTACTAAGGTTTATCCGTATGGTACCGTTGAGTTATCTCAAGCTGACGGTCCTAATTTCAAAGTGAATGGTCATCGTTTAAAACACTACTTTGGAGAGGACACACCATTCATGGTTGTCCCGGATCTTCAAACTTTCCCCATGAACCAATGAATGCGGGGATCGAGTCAAGCTAGTGACTCGGTGATCAAAAACATTAGCAAAACATGGGTTTTCACCCGTGTCTCTGTTTTCTTTCTCTTTTCTACCATCTAGTGTGGGGGAGATACCCCACATGTTGTATATATGTAAAAAAAAAAAAAAAAAAAAAAAAAAAAAAAAAAAAAAAAGAGGAATTTGCATGCCTTAACGGCTTAAATGCAAATTAAATAAAAATAAAATAAAAGGCTATTAATATTTCCCTTTCACGTTCTAAGTGTTGGTTTAACAGCCGGTTCTTTGAATATTGAGGGCAATATTCAGTTTTAAGTGTGGGGGGGAATTCTCGCGAATTTGATCAAATGTACCATCTAGTACCCCCATTTTAGCCAAAATTTTAAAATTTTTTTCTCACTTAGAACTCAATAAATGGTTATCAGTCCGCCATGTCTAACCCACATAAGGATTGGCTAATCCAAGAGCAAACGGCTCTTGGTAAAGATGTCTCAAATCCGTTGATGGCTTGCAATTTGCCGAAAATTGTATGGTATTCGACTCACCATATCTTCATAAGTAAAGAGTTGGCTAGCCCGCAAGGTTATGGCTTGTGGTAAAGGCAGTAGAAAAACCATGATTGGTGATCAGCTCACCAAAGATAATATTCATAATTTATCTAAGAGTTGGCTAGTCCAGAAGCAAACGGCTTCTGGTAAAGACAAATCAAAACCGTTGACAGCTTGTGGTTTGCTCAAAATCACTTGGTTATCATTGTACCAAAGTTCTTACTTGAACTGAAACAATTGGCTACTCCAGAAGTAATGGCTTTCGGTAAAGAGTCTTTCAAATCCATTAAATCTTCATAAAATATTGCTAGGGACTAGCAATAGTTTAGTGTGGGGGATTGATGAGTGTCTAAATACTCATCATTTTTACCTATTCTGAGCTGCCAAAACATCCAAAAACACTCAGAAATGCATCAAAATACTGAAATTATCCCAGAAATGTGTTTTTATATGTTACAGATGCAAAATGATTGAAAATAAGTGAAAACGAACCAAGTTTGCATAAATGGCAAGTCTAGTCCCTCGAATTTCAAAAGTTGTCAAAATTAGTCCTCGGGTGTTTTAAAATGGAAAATTATATTTTAAACCCTTGTACTATTTAAACTTGGCAATATTTACCCTTGTGATATCTATGGTGAAATTACAGTTTCAGCCCCTCAAGAATGGAGAAATTACAAGTTTGGTCCCTATGCTAATTTAAACTACCAAATCCGGATCACAAATAAATCCAACACTTAACCTATCCTAACCATTAAACCCAAAACCCATCCCTTATATTTAAAAACCCAACCCAACCCCATTATCCAAGCCCAAACCATACAAGCCCAACTTTTATACTGAGTTTAACAACTCAGTCAATGAAAGTCAAATACAGTCAAACTTATCCCTTACCTTCCATACCGCCAAACCACTAACCAAAACCACCATCATCCACCACCTCCTGACACACCCACTCCCCCTCCTCTTATCACTTCACCTAACACATCCAAAAGCATTGAATGCTTCTTCTCCACTCCCCTGAAAAGCATTAATTGCTTATACCTGCTCAATCCACTAACCCATTTTTCCCGCCAAAAAGCAATATCAACGATTAAGATGCATTTGACCGATTCAATGGATGGGATGAGTTCAGTGAATGTCGACAGGAAGATCCCAGATGAGTTAGTATATATAGAGTAGTATTGTAGCCAATTTTGGCAGTAGTTAATTTTTAGTTTAAGCGCAAATTTAAATTTCAGTCTTTCAATTCTTGTAACTCTTAATTTAGTTTTAATACAAGTTCATTTCGATCAATATTGTTTCATTTTCAAGTTCTTTGTACTCAATTTCAAGTTATAATTAATTTTCAAGTTACTAGTAAATCGTATAAGCTCAAGCTAGTTACATTATCACTCAAAAGCTCTAAAAACCCTTCCTATAAACTGACATAAGCTCATAGTAGCTTTATGTAAGTTTATATAGCTTAAATTAGTCCTTGATTTCAAACTCGAATATCGGTCAACGAAAGTCAACAAAGTAGCTTATGAGCTACTCTGGATTGAACAAGCCGAAAACTTGGAAGCTTTTGGTTTAGAGGCTTCATGGGAAGCCCATAGGTTGTTCTTGGTTCATTGGTTCTTTGGTTCACACAGCAGTCCGATTGTAAGCCTTGGTTTTCACATTAGCTTAATCTTCAATTACTGTTCTATAAGCTCATTTTAACTTGTTTTTGTCATTTCTAGTTCATCAGTAGTCTACCATCTTATTTCATTCAAGTTCTTAGTTTTAATTGCCTGGTTCACCATTTCACTTAAAATCTTAGAAAAAGTCAAAAAAATAACTCATAAGCTAGCTTGTCGATATCTATTTCATTTCAGTCACAAAGTCACTTTAATAAGCTTAACTTACATTACTAGTACCATTAGAATCGATTCGAAGCTCATTAGAACAAGCCACTTAGTAAAACACCAAAACAGTCCATAAAAGACTGTTTGGTTTTGTACCTGCAATCGAACCAAAGCCCTTGTTACTGTGCATTGACACCAAGCCCAAATTTGAACTAGCTTTTAGCAGTCTAATAGAAGCTATTTTCAAGTTCCTTTCAGCAGATAACTAGATTAATCACTTTTGAACCCACTGTGTGAGTTTTGGACTGCCAAGAGCTCTAACAAGCTCAAATAAGCCATAGGCTTATTCAGCCACTTTCCTTGGCATTTTGTGGTTCATGTAGTGCACTTAGTCGACCTCTAAGACCCTAGAACCCCTGCACAAAGTGTGCAACAAAATCACACCACACCAGTATGCAAGACTGATCTGCAGTCTTTTCATAGGTTTCTAGGAACTTCGCGAATTTTTATCTCACCAACCATAAGACCGAATTAGCTTAATCTTTTTGACAGTAAATCTCCACCATCTAGTCTACATAAGTAATTTTTATCACGATTTTTGGAATACTCTAAAGCCACGAAAGAAGCCCTCGAACAAGCCCTTTTCGCCCTGGTGCAGGGCAACCATACCAGCAGACCATAGAAGCTAAAAGCTTCTTTAGAGCTTTTAAGCTCTTAAGCCAGTCCATTTTCTAGTTCATTTAAGATCATTAGCCACTACACAGACCCTAGAAGCTAGTTGATAAGCTCATAGCTTAAATTCGAAGCTTTTGGATCATTCGAATAGTTCCTAGTTCTAAATAGTTAACAAGCTCAAACTGCAGCCCTATAAGCTGCTTGATCAGCTTATTTCTTGAGTTTTAAAATAAATTCCAGTTACCAAAAGCTCTTATTACCAGCTTGTGAACAAATTGCAAAAAGAAAATTCGAAAAATAAAAAAAAGTAGCATAAAAAAGGTCATTGTGGGATTCGAACTCGCGACCTATCGTTCACATAACCAAAGACTCAACCAGTGTGCTATACCCGTTTCTTGTTTAAACCTTTACACCCCTTAGATATTTAACACATAGTACCAGTTTAGTATAATTAGCTTATTAGCTTTCCAGCTTATTTATAGCTTATCCGTATAAGCTAGCTTTTCCACTTTAATTTTATTAGATCAGTAATCACCTTGAGTATTTAATAAAAAAGTTTCGTAATTTTTAGAAAAGTTTTACTATTTTTAATCTATTTATTTAGTTTAACTAGTAATTAAATTATAATAAAAAATATAAAAATCAGAAAAATATAAATCTTTTTTAGATAATTTTCTTTTGTCATTTTTAAGTTATAAAAAATATTAGAACACTTGTAGAGTTAATTTTGCATATATCTTAGTTGTAATCGCGTTTTAATTAGTTCCCGACTCGCGTTTTTAGTGTAATTTAGATTAAACGATTCAGAAAAATAGTGATAGCTTCTATTTAATAGATTTTATCTTGTTAAAGCAAAATCAAAATATCTGAATCATCAGTCATTCTAATCCTAGCTTTTCACAGTTTTCCATTCACATCTCGTTGGGAAACGATCCGGGTGATCACTTGCCTGGTTTCACACACTACACACGAGCATCCTGTTCTGAGACTGTTTGCTTTTTATCATTTATTACGGTTGACCATTCACAAGTGGTTGACTTGTGTGATAGAGAAATAAAAGACATACGTTTTCAGGCGGATCATGGGGGACACGACTAGCTAAACGAGCATTGTTAGTACTACGGAAGAACTGATTAGTTATATATACATGGGCACATAGCAGAGGTGGCAAATGGGTGGTTGGGTAATGCGTCAAATAGACCAAATTATAGTAATACAGGTCATAAGTGTTAGGTTTTATGGATTAATATTAATATGTTTATGTCCGGTTTCGAACCCGAGACTCGGGATTGCACACGATGCGTGAGAGTTTCAATAGTATGAATAAATTAAATATATTTATGTATTTTATTTATTCATTTCACAAACAAGCACTTAACGACAGTTAGTACTTAACGGTGTTAGAGATAACGACCGTTAAAGGACTAAATATGAAAAGAAGGATCTAGAAACCCATGAATGGGTTGGATCGGCTGGAAATCCAACATGGGTTGGGTTTGGACGATTTTAGGAAGAGTAGGGAACAAGTTTTGAGGTTTAGGGTTAGCCTATAAATACAATTCATTGTGTTTAGGTTTTCCTCTAATCTTGAATCCCCTACAAGCCTAATTTCTCTTCTCCTCCCTCTCCTAAGCATAGAACCGATCACCTCTTTTTTTAAATCCACTAGGATTTGTGATCCAAGTAAAGCTTTGAAAGTGTTTGGCTTGTTTGTGATTCTTGAACCTAGCTTTTCCTACTGAAACGCTATCATCACGTGTGTACAAGAACGAGTGACTAGTTTATTTTAACTAGTGTTTTTCCCTTGTGTTTGGATCGACGTACCCTATATTTATTTAGGGTTCATACTTGTTCTTGGTGATTGCAAAAGGTACGTGTCTATTTAGTTTTAATTAATTACATGTTCTTGTAGATCTTCCGCTGCGTGTTTTGTGATGTTTTTATATGTTTATAGTTTTATGATTCATATAATCCAACAGTGGCATCATGAGCCTCGTTTAGAACTATGTAATTAATTACTAAAACCTAAAAATTGGATCTTGATTAGATACATGCATTTAAATGTTCTAGGGTTTTAATTTGAAACCCTAATTTTATATATATGTGGATCGATCCACATTTATTTTTTTAGGGTTTATGTTAGTTTTTTTATTAAAAACTTGTTAGAAACCCTAGATTATGCATGGAAAATTTTTAGGGATTAATTTGTGAATACTATGTGATGTCACTAATTAATTAGATACGTACTAGATATTAACATGTTAATATGGATTTCATGATTATGTGTTAATATGGTATCCATGACAAAATCTTGCATATTTTGTCATGGTTTGATGTATGGGGCGATTTGTATGTGTTGATTTGCTACATGTTTTGTTTAATAAATCTTTAATTGGGGAAGACCTCAATATATTAATTAATAAGTTATGTGCAATGTGGTATTAAATTAACTAAAACTTACGCGGCCAAGTTATTTGATGTCTGTGGACCATTGGGCACAATGAGCTCGAAAACCAATGGGAGTTTTGTTAGTTTAATACATATTTAATTACACATAGAATTAATAATAGGATTTATTGGAAAAAGGTTTGCATGTGGCTATATGATATTGTTATGATCATATAGTTGTTATTATGTGTTTTTTTTTTTGTAATTACTTGATCTTTTGTGTTTATATATTATGATGGATTGCAACACAAAAAGAGGGTAATTTTCATAATAAAAATAAACAAGACTAATAACTATGAAACCTTTGTAGTAATTTTATTTTTTACCAAGTCTTATGTGCCGACAGTGGTTCGCTTCGCACGGTAATTTGCTCCCAGGCGAGACTAGCAATTAATAAATTATTACATAAAATTGTTTTAGCAAGAAAATCATATTTTTTTAGTTGATTGATTGCAACTGTACAAAAGTGGTCGAAGCGGCGGACCTATTATTGACAAACTATAAAGTGGGTTTAAGGTTGGCTCACATTAAATTATGACCTTAAAGGGGCACGGTTTTAACCAGCTTCGGCGGCTGTCGTCCCTCCGCTCGCCTGTGCGTCAATAATAGACTTACCAAGTACACCATGAAAAAGTACGAAGCATCTTAAGGCAATGTTGTAATTTTCTCAACGCCTCAATTAAAAAATTTGATGATTTGAGCTACGAATTAGTAAACGGTTTTGTTTTTGCAAACATATATGATACAAAGATGAATGCATGACATCTTTGTACATATTTTTTGATTTCACACATCAAAATTTATTACCCTTTAAATTTAAGTTATATGTCACCCAACTACAAAAAGAAACACCTAAGGTTTCATCCTACATCACTAGCAGCCAAAGCTGAATGTTGATGTTCAAAGGGTGGTCATCTAAGGGTAAAATTGAGTACTTTATTGCTAGCAGCCAAAGCTGAATGCAATAAACCGACGTCAATTTACTGTTTCTTAAGTTGGTTAACTTAATTGGGCACTTTCATTACTAGCAGCCAAAGCTGATGTAATGAAACGGCGTCAATTAGGATCCTAGTTTTCAGTGAAAATTAAATGGTTTTTAACCAATGGGTGTTTAATTTTCATGAAATGTTTTATTATCGAAAGTACTAACTTTTGAACTTTTTTCTGTAGAAATGGCCCAACCCGGAAACTCGTCAAACTTAACTTCCTGTTTCAAGATGATGCTTGAAAAGGAAAAACTGACTGGGACTAAGAATTTTAACGCTTGGTATCGAAATCTAAGGCTTGTTCTTAGAATTGCCAAACGTTCAGAATGTCTTACTGTGGACCTTCCTGAAGCTCCTCCTGCAAACTCGCCTAATGAAATACTTAGGGAGTACAATGAAGCCTATGACAAGCACAATGATGCGGCTTGTCTCATGCTATCGGGGATGGATGATCAACTGGTAAAACAGTTTGAGAAATATGGCCCGAAAAACATGATTGATGAACTGACACGTATGTTTCAGAAATCTCCTATGGTTGAATTGTATGATGTACTTGACAACTTGGGCAAGTGCAAGCAGGATGTGACCACACCCGTAAGTGATCATGCACTTAAAGTGAAAGGTTATCTTGACCAACTAGATGCACTTAATTGCGGGTTTGTGGAAGACGTTAAAGTTGGCCTCATCAACAAATCCCTCAATGAGGAATTATATGGTGAGTTTGTGCGCAACTTTAACATGCATTGCAAGGGGAAGACATTTTCTGAATTGCATGCAATGCTTATTGAGCATGAGAAGGCACTCACAAAGAAAGCTCCTACACCTGCTGTTATGGCAATAAGAGGTGGTAGAGTAGCTAAGCCCGGTAAACCGAAACATGTGAACAAGAAAGGAAAGGGCAACGCTGACAAGGGCAAGCAGATTGTGACCTATCAGCAAAAGCCAAAGAAGCAGAATCCTCCTCCCAAGAAGGATTATCCCAAAAAGGATGCGGCTGCTTGTCACCACTGCCATACTCCTGGACACTGGAAGCGTGACTGTCCATTGTTGCTAGAGGAGTGTCGCAAAAATAAGAATACCAAGGCTGGGCAGGGCGCCAGCACTTCAGGTATTTTTATGGTTGAATTATTTTCTTTTCCTCGTAAGCAAAATGCCTGGATATATGATACAGGATGTGGTACTCACATTTGTAATACATCGCAGGGGCTTAGAGGAGCAAAGAAGCTGAACTATGGGGAATGCTACTTGTACGTGGGAAATGGAATACGTGCAGCAGTAGAAGCCATAGGGACTTTTGAGCTAGTTTTACCTTCTGGTTTAATATTAGTTTTGAACAATTGTCATTACGCACCTTCTATTGTTAGAGGTGTCGTTTCAGTTTCTTTGTTATTGGATTTGGGTTTTAAGCATACATTTAATGATAATGGAATTTCTGTTTCTCTAAATTCTGTTTTTTACTTTAATGCTATTTCATTAAATGGTGTGTTTGAAATTGACATGGAAAACCATGTATCCAATAGGAATAATTCAATGTATAGCATCGGGAATAAGAGAGTCAAGTCTAACTTGGACTCGTCTTATTTATGGCACTGCCGTCT
Organism: Artemisia tridentata subsp. tridentata; assembly: GCA_021014915.2. NCBI lineage: Eukaryota > Viridiplantae > Streptophyta > Magnoliopsida > Asterales > Asteraceae > Artemisia > Artemisia tridentata. The sequence continues at coordinate 105,978,374 of CP139507.1, read as the reverse complement.
TGCCCACATAGGCAAGAATCGCATGGAAAAGCTGCAACACGATGGGCTTTTGAAAAATATCAATGATGATTCAGTTGATAAATGCGAATCTTGCATATCTGGGAAGATGACAAAGAAACCTTTCCATAGCAATATGGAGAAGGCTTCGGATCTACTTGGATTGATACACACGGATGTGTGTGGTCCACTTAGACATGTGTCTAAACGCGGTGCTGTCTACTTCTTGATCTTCACGGATGACTATAGTCGTTATGGTTATGTTTATTTACTTAAACATAAACATGAAGTCTTTGAGACATTCAAGGTCTTTAAAAATGAAGTAGAATTACAACTTGGAAAGAAGATTAAGGCACTTCGATCCGATCGTGGTGGTGAGTACTTAAGCCAAGAGCTTAAGGATTATCTGGGTGAGTGTGGCATTGTGCAACAACTCACTTCTCCTTATACGCCACAATAAAATGGTGTATCTGAAAGGAGAAATCGTACTTTGTTAGATATGGTACGATCCATGTTTAATCTTACAACTCTTCCCTTATCCTTTTGAGATTATGCTCTTGAAACGGCTGTTCACGTGTTGAATAGGATTCCAACTAAGAAGGTTGATAAGACTCCATATGAAGTATGGACTGGAAAAGCTCCCAACTTTTCTTACTTAAAGGTCTGGGGTTGTGAGGCGTTTGTTAAACGTGACTTACCTGACAAACTCCAACAAAGATCTGTTAAGTGTATCTTCGTAGGATACCCTAAGGAAACAAAGGGTTACTACTTTTACTTCCCACCTGAAAATAAGGTCATCGTGGCTAGGTACGGTGATTTTCTTGAAGATAATCTAATATCTCAAGAAATCAGTGGGAGAGTATATGATCTTGAAAGTGATCATGAAGATACGTCACCTTCTGAAGGCACTAACACACTTCCTGTGGAACCTGAAAGCTTAGGTCCTCCACCTGAAGTAGAAGTGGTACCCATCCGTAGATCTTCAAGATCTGCAAAGGCTCCTGACCGTCTATGTTTAAACATAGATGATGAGGAATCTACACTATTGGATCACATTGATGAGCCAACTAGTTATAAGGCTGCCATTAATAGTCCTGAAAAGGACAAATGGCAAGTAGCCATGGATGGGGAAATGCAATCCATGAAAGACAATAAAGTCTGGATTGAAGTAGACCTTCCACCCAATGCTAAGGTAGTTGGGTGTAAGTGGCTCTTCAAGAAAAAGACTGACATGGATGGCAAGTATACACCTACAAGGCTCGTTTGGTGGCAAAAGGCTTTACCCAAACATATGGTGTTGACTATGAGGAGACCTTTTCTCCTATGGCCGACATTAGAGCTATTAGGATTTTTATAGCCATAGCTGCCTACTATGACTATGAGATTTGGCAAATGGATGTCAAAACCGCCTTTCTGAATGGTCGCCTAGATGAAGATATCTATATGGCGCAACCTGAGGGGTTTGTGAATCCACAGTTTCCTGAGCGTGTATGCAAACTTCAAAGATCCATTTATGGATTGAAGCAAGCATCCAGGCAATGGAATAAGAAATTTGATGAGGAAATCAAGAAGTTTGGATTTACTCAAAATTTCGATGAGCCATGTGTATACCACAAAGTTAGTGGGAGTAACACTACTTTTCTTGTCCTATATGTCGATGACATATTAATCATGGGAAATGATATACCAAGCCTTAATGAAGTTAAGGATTATCTTGGTAATTGCTTTGCCATGAAGGATTTAGGAGAAGCAGCGTATATCCTTGGAATCAAGATCTATAGAGACAGATCTAAACGGTTAATCGGATTAAGCCAAAGTGCTTACATGGATAAAATATTGAAGAGATTCAATATGCAAAATTCCAAGAAGGGATATTTGCCCATGCAAGTGGAACACGGCTTATGCAGCGAAATGTGTGCTTCTACACCTGAAGAGGTGGCATACATGAAGAAAGTTCCGTATGCTTCGGCAGTAGGATCTATCATGTATGCAGTTAGATGCACAAGGCCAGATGTGGCATTCGCTCAAAATTTGACCAGTCGTTATCAGCAGAATCCAGGGAAAGATCACTGGCATGCTGTAAAGAACATTCTTAAGTATTTAAGGAATACTAAAGATATGTTTCTTGTTTTCGGGGGAAATCCAGACGCAGAACTGAATGTTACAGGTTTCTGCGATGCGTCCTTTCAGACTGATAAAGATGATACGAAGTCTCAGACGGGTTATGTTTTTGTCATCAATGGAGGAGCAGTAAACTGGAGCAGTAAGAAGCAGAGTATAACGGCCATGTCTGCTACAGAAGCCGAGTACATTGCTGCATCGGAGGCGGCTAAAGAAGCTGTTTGGATAAGGAAATTCATTAAGGATCTTGGAGTGATGCCTTCTATTGAATTACCTATAAATGTATATTGCGACAACTCTGCTGCAATTACATTCGCCAATGAACCTGGAGTTATGAAAGGCGCCAGACACTTTAAAAGGAAACTTCACTATGTTCGAGAACAAGTCGATGATGGTGAAATAAAAGTACTCAAAGTTCACACAGATAACAATCTGGCTGATCCTTTCACGAAGGCATTACCTAAGGAGACGTTTAATCGTCATGCTCAGGGTATTGGTCTTCGTTTAGCAGATAGTTTCATGTAAATCTGTTGGATTAGTATTTCGATAGGGACGTGTAAACAATTATTATTTTAATGAAATAAAGTGCGGATAACGTTTATTATCATTATTAATATTTGTGTCCTATATTTGCATGTTTAAATCCGTGAATAAATTTATTTATTCTAAATAGTCCATTGTCAATTAATAATATGGGAATATTATTGAACTAAGACAAATGTGAGGATTGGTAGAATGTACTGTAAGGTTAAGACACCAATGTCACATGATATTCAATATTGGATAAATTGAATATAGGACTTATCCCAACTACATGATTATACTTTATGGATCATAGTCATTAAGTATATCATGAATATTTATCCTCTGACTTGAGATGCCAGATAATTGTCGAGGATGTAGCTCATTTTCTGTGAGATAGTCTACCTCTATCCGTAAAAGGTAGTTATAAGGGCTATTTTCAGAAGTGATGCAAAGTTCAAGGGTTATGCTCGCAGTCAATAAGGGATTTGTTCCTTCAACTTTGTGTTGAAGTTTAATAGTGCTTGGCCACTCGTGTGATTAACAAGATGTTTGCGTGCGTACGCCCAAAGTCTATCTGGAAGACGTTCAGATGTTTTGGTAATCTTGTTCAATTATGTATAAACGAGAAACTACTGTTAATTGTGGAATGACAAGATCCATATCCAAATTAACGCGGTATTAGTAACAAAAGGATAAGTATGATGATTTAATTCATCACATGGTTTTTCCAGGAAAACCATACTCGGATCGAGCTGGGGGCATTGGGATCTGTTAAGCTAGACTAACCCATGTCATTAATATTATTAATAATAATCCAAGTGGGAGCTGTTAGGTTTTATGGATTAATATTAATATGTTTATGTCCGGTTTCGAACCCGAGACTCGGGATTGCACACGATGCGTGAGTGTTTCAATAGTATGAATAAATTAAATATATTTATGTATTTTATTTATTCATTTCACAAACAAGCACTTAACGACAGTTAGTACTTAACGGTGTTAGAGATAACGACCGTTAAAGGACTAAATATGAAAAGAAGGATCTAGAAACCCATGAATGGGTTGGATCGGCTGGAAATCCAACATGGGTTGGGTTTGGACGATTTTAGGAAGAGTAGGGAACAAGTTTTGAGGTTTAGGGTTAGCCTATAAATACAATTCATTGTGTTTAGGTTTTCCTCTAATCTTGAATCCCCTACAAGCCTAATTTCTCTTCTCCTCCCTCTCCTAAGCATAGAACCGATCACCTCTTTTTTTAAATCCACTAGGATTTGTGATCCAAGTAAAGCTTTGAAAGTGTTTGGCTTGTTTGTGATTCTTGAACCTAGCTTTTCCTACTGAAACGCTATCATCACGTGTGTACAAGAACGAGTGACTAGTTTATTTTAACTAGTGTTTTTCCCTTGTGTTTGGATCGACATACCCTATATTTATTTAGGGCTCATACTTGTTCTTGGTGATTGCAAAAGGTACGTGTCTATTTAGTTTTAATTAATTACATGTTCTTGTAGATCTTCCGCTGCGTGCTTTGTGATGTTTTTATATGTTTATAGTTTTATGATTCATATAATCCAACAATAAGCAGCTATACAATTATATGAACTTGTTAGTATTAAGTGACATAGAAGGTCATAAGCATCTGAATACGCTTTGGGTAGCATTAGCAGACTGACTCTGATTGTGCTCTTGTCTAGTTATTGATCCCATATACGTGCCACACGCGGACTATTGGTATCAGGAAGACAGTAATTGGTATGTTCAGATACTCTTAAGATACTCCATTACTACTAGGCAATAGCCCTTTTTAGGTGGTGCTGTATCTCTTATATGGGCCCCAATGCTATGACACCACTCTCATTAATCTTGAAACATAAGGGGGGAGGGAGTGGTTAGATGTTGGTAAACTTTACCAATTTCGCCACATCATCATCTACCAATCACAACCCTACATGTCAAAGTTTACCAAAATGGTGGCGGCGGTCACCAAAGTTTACCAAATCCCACATTTTCTACATCACATTTTTTTTCCACTTATTTTTAATACATAAACTATATAAAAAAAAACACATAACATTTCATTAAAAATAAAAATAAAAAATCCTACAATACTTAAAAAAACAACATTACCTAAAACTTAAAAAAAAAAAAAAAACACATCAACTAAAAACGACATAAAAGAAACTAGATAAAAGAACTAATCATCGAGATACGGCAAGTCTTGAGCCGCTACGTGCTCCGTGAGATCAAATCGAAGGCGGTGATGGACCTCTTCATCTATTAGCTCCGCCACAACGTTTTCGTCATACACCGGTTCCACCGGTCCATCCATAATATAAACTGGTGCTATTGCCCTTCCGTCGCCTTTTATTACCATGTTGTGCAAAATAATAGCCGCGTGCACAAACTTTCCAATCTTCGCTTTAGTCATAGCCCGGAGAGGTCGAGCTAGAATTTTCCATTTTCCCTTTAAAACACCAAATGCTCGCTCGACATCCTTTCTTGCCCCCTCTTGCAACCTCTTGAATTTTATTTCCTTTGGTTCGGTTGGATACGGGTATGCCTTAACAAAGGTTGACCACTTGTTGTAGATTCCATCGGTAAGGTAGTAACCGCGTTTGTAGAAGCGCCCATTCACGTGAAATGAGGTGTTCAGAGCCGTTCCATTTTGCTCCGCAAGATACAAGTCGGACTGATTCAATACGTTGATGTCGTTGTTTGACCCCGGAGCACCAAAATACGCATGCCAAATCCATAAATCCTGTGACGCTGTAACCTCAAGCATAATAGTCGGGACACCATGGTCACCTCTCGTATATTGCCCTCTCAATCTTCTAGGACAATTTTTCCATTCGACATGTGTGCAATCGATGCTCCCAAGCATCCCTGGTATGTGATGTCGAGCCTCATGGGCCTCGAAAATGCGTAACACATCGTGTTGAGTCGGCCTCCGTAAGTACTCTCGACCGTACAACTGAATGATGGCGTCACAAAAATAATCAAGAGCTTCGCGTGACGTTCTTGCGGCCATGCATAAATACTCATCGTACTCATCGGGCGGATTACCTGTTGCGAGTTGCTTAATGGCGGAGGTGCATTTTTGTAGCGCCGTGAAACTTTTCTTGCTACGAGCGTTATAACCTTCTTGAAAATACAGGAATTGCACTTCAATATCAGCAACTATGCTCAAAAACATGGTTTTATTCATACGAAACTTCTTTCGAAAGTATGCGTCATTGTATTTTGGTTCTTCAACGAACCAATCATTGAGTAGAGTTTCGAGACCAACTTCTCGATGACGCTCAACGTGTGTACGAGGGCGAAAGGTGCTAGAGCTTGCCGTGTCTACAACCCATTGATACGAGTCGTGCCAAAATTGCAACGAGCTACCCATGGAATCGTCGGTTGAAGACGGGTACATGTACTCTTCGGACGAAGTAGACATTTTTTTAGGATAAAAATGTTGAGATTTGTGTGGTGATTTTTTTTATAAAAGTGTTGGATAAGAGATGTTTTTTAGATATGAAATGAGTGTTGTGGTTGAATTGAGTTGTATTTATAGAGTGTATTGTTTAAAAAAGGGGTAAATTTTTTTATTTATTTATTTTTTTTAAGCCCAAACGGCTATAATTTGATTTGGTCAAATATGACCGTTTGCTCCATCTCCTTTCTCTCTCGGCAAAGTTTGCCAAATTGGTTTTGATTTTGATCGGCACCGAGTAGCGGCGGCGGTGTGCCAATCGGCACCGGCCTTTGCCGATTCCCTCCCCGAGTCCACTCCCTCCCCCCTAAGGTCCATTGTCTGGCCTGAAATAATTCAAGAGATTGTCGGAGATGATTTATCTTCTTTTTCCAGAATTTTAAGGGTAAAATAATATTTATGATATATCTATTCTTTTAACTATTACTAGGCGAGTACCCGTGCATAGCAACGAAATTCGTAGCGGCAAATAATTAACGATTTGTGATATTGTGGTGAGTGTTTTGTGTAGCATTCAAAATAGAACGTGAACCTATCAAAATGTAATTGCAAACGGTTGTACTACACGATAACTAAAGTATAGAAACAACATATAAAAACATTTAATGAAACTCAAGTAAAACATTACATTAGTTATGAGATAAAAACTAACAACACACGTTACTGTTCGCGTAAAACTTCTTGATAAACGACATTTGAGGTGTAGATTCCTGCTTGACGGAACTCTTTAACTGGTTTAACCAATACCTTTGTTGTTCTACGGGATATCCCTCTAGACAATGCCACATAAAGCTGGCCATGCGAGAAAACAGAGTCTGGCAAATAGACACCCACATTTGGAATTGTTTGGCCTTGAGCTTTATTAATAGTCATCGCAAAGCTAAGGCGAATAGGGAACTGTGTTCTCTTTAGTTTAAAAGGGAACATGTCTTCTTCAGATGGAGCAAGAGGAATTCTTGGCAAGAGCACTCTAACTCCAGCGTGTTGTCCGACAACAATCTCAGCATTGATGACATTTGGGTCAAAACGTTTACATATCAACCTCGTGTCATTACATAATCCATTTGCCGGATCGAGATTCCTTAAAAGAATAACCGGGCATCCTATTTACAAGGTTTTGGGTACCACATTATATATAGTGGAAGATATTTGTGACAAGTATTTGAATGAGTTAATAGCAAATATCAGACTAAAAAGTTTTTGTATACACACAGCAAGTGAATTCATATAAAGGGCAACACCACAACAGGACATTCATTACAAATTGAAACTTACAAAAGTAAATATAGGAATGATTTGTGATTGTAATGTGGGCTGGCACTTTCTCATTTGTGATTAAATACTTTCCAAAACATGATCTTATTTTTCTACTATATAACTTTAGTCGATTATGCTGTTTTTTTGGTTACCAATTATGCTGTTTGCTTGGTTACCAAAACATGATCTTAAATGAAGAAGAAGAACATAAGTTTATTGATAACGTATAATGTAAACATAGTCGAAAAGAACGTAAGAGCGACTACTTTTTCCGACTCAACATTGTCCTTTTGCGAAACCTTAAAAAGCAATTTGAAAATAACTGATTATTACGTGTATTTTTACCTCAAAAATAGGCCGTCTTCATCTTTAGGCCACCTTTTTAATTCTTGGATATGCATATTCTTTACAATTTCAAGAACTATAATAACTAATAAGAAAGAAAAAAGTACAGTGCATTCTAAAGGGATTGTTTCTTAAAGTGGTTTTGAGTTTTTGGATGAAACGCTTTATTATCATAAGCACTTATTAAAAAATAATACAGCTGTTACAAGCATATCTTTTAAGCAAATAATTAAGTTTCAAATGAGCAAATTCCAAACACCCCCTGACTATATACAAAGAATGTAAAAAAAAATGGACTAAAAGTGTTTGGAGTCAATTTTTTTCAATGCTTTCAGGATCGACACATGGATGAGAATTATTGAACAGCTCTTGAATATGGTTTACCGCCAACTGCTGGTTGGGGTTTGGGGATTGATAGGCTCACAATGTTGCTCACCGATTCACAAAACATCAATGATGCGTGGTTTTGCGACCTTACAACAGGTTTTACCTCTCGAGGGATCTCAAGAGGCTTACAACCCTACCAGGCAGTGTACCTGACCGATGTAGTATAGTGTAGTGGTAAGTACGGGGGATTGATCGTTCTCCACAGGGAATAGTGTCGTTAGGATTGAAAAACTGTTCTAATAGGTCTAAGGGTGAGGGAAGATTCTTTTTGTATTTTTATATTTTTATGGAAAGCAAGTAAAAATCTCGGGTTTGAAAGAGTGGGCGGAATTAGTTGCTAGTCAACTAACCCAAATAACTACGAATGCAAATAAAATAAAATAACAGAAAATGAAAAGGTTGTGAAACTTATGTGGAGAGAAATGTGTTTACTTAGATTTCCTTACTCCCTAACTATCTTTTACCGGTTGATTAGTGTGTATTAATCACGTGGATGACGGGTGTATTCCTTAATACCAATCGTGGGGTGGCGTACGTACTTCCCCAACTCTACAAGCTCCTACTTCACTCCTATGTCGAGCCGGCTAAGAAGCTCCTAACATGGGATCACTAGAATTCGCTCATGCATTAAATACAACCATAAAAACCTTAGTACGCATTGGTTCATGTTTCTTAAGACGTTCAAGCAAGTTACCGAATAGGAAGTTAGCCAGTTTTCTTAAGCCTAACATCGATGAACAATCATCCAATACAATTAATAACACACTAATAACCAATAATCAATAGTTAGGTTTCATTAGATCTAAGCAAACACAAGATAAATCTAGCCTAGCATGTTAATCAAAAGACAAGAACAAGATATAATCAAACAACACATAGACATATTGAATGATTAAACGATTACTTATCTTCAATTAAACATGGGAGATCCAAGGGTATGAAAACCCTTAAAAATGGCAGAAATTCGTCTTAGGGTTTCTCCTCCAAAATTACACACAATAAGTTCCACCCTAATGACAAAAAATTGCAAAACTATATATAGAGTTTAAGGGCTGACGGCGTCACGTTATAGATCCTGACGCCGTCACCTCGCCGCTTTTAGGGTTCCCGGATGGCCTTCCTGACGCCGTCCCTCTTTAGTGCTCCAAAATCCGCTCTGGCCTATCAAGGGGTGACGCCGTCAGAATTGAGCTTGACGCCGTCCCTCTTTAGGTTAAGCCGTGATGGCCTTGATCACATTAAAGGGTGACGCCGTCAGATTTTTCATGCAAAATTCTCTGGCTTATCATGAGTAATTTTCATATCCACCTTTTTTGCCAAGCCGTGACGCCGTCTGGACCAATCCCTGACGCCGTCAAAGGTACTTTCCAGCATAATTTTGAGACTTTGCCGTTTTCTTCACTTTTATGCTCTAAAAACGTCCAAAATGCTTCCTTTTCCAGATTTCTTCTCAAAAGTACCTAAAATGACAAAAGGAACGATTTAGGGCAATATTTGATCAAATAAATACGATTTAGGGCTTAAATGACCCCCTAAAAGCGGTACACTTTTCGCTTCATCAAATACCCTTACACTTGAGATTTGCTTGTCCTCAAGCAAATGCGCTTTTATTCTAATCAAAATACAAGTCAGGGGTCATTTAATGCTAATATAAAAGTAATTACAACAAATAATCGTTCCACTTTAATCATAATAAGCACGGAGATTACATACTAGCACCTCACAAGTAGTGTTTAGATACTCACATCTCTCAAGTGTCATCAAAATAAATCTCATAAATGAAAACGGATAATATCTCTCACTACCTGTCATAGCAAATAGATTACCATAGGCTTGGGCAAGGATCGAAAACCTCCTCCACTAGGCGTAAGCACCTAAGATAAACTATCAAAGAGGGCTTTTACATGGGTTATAACGTTAGGTGTAGGGATATGATAAACACGGTTTTGTTGGATAAGGGATATTTTACTGGTGGCGAGTTAAAGATCTTGGTTGATTACATGTACTATACAATGTTGCTAAGCCAAGACTCGACTCGATCTTAAGCTAAAAACAAAATAACAAAAACATAAAATAAACATAAAATAAAACGGGATGGTAGTCCGTATGTTTTTTTCTACTTTTCTTTTTCTCATTTTTTTTTTCTTGATTTTTTTGAATTTTTTTTTTTTTTTTTTTTTTTTTTTTTTTTTTTTTTTTTTTTTTTTTTTTTTCATACACTCTTGCCCTACCATCTAAAATAATACATCATAGGGGCGTTGCATTCCCCTTACACTTGAACTTTTACATAACTTTACAAATAACTATTCTAATGACTCGAATTAAGATAATCGAAAAACTTGGAGTACTTTTTAAAATATTTAGCACATATGGGGGTAATAAATGATGTTCTTCCCTATTACTCCATTACACTAGTACTTTACCCATGAGTCCCAATCGTCCCAAAACAATATGTACAAGGATATGACTCGACTTAGCAACCATGTAATCAATTAGATAATTAACTTGGGGTTTAAACAAATGTTGTCACAATAATGCACTAAAAATGAGTGCATACAAGGTAGGCTAAGGCGATTTGGGTGTACATTTTAGTGGGGTGTAACAAATTCTTCCTTTAAGTAAAATGCTTAAAGGTCGAAACGAAAAGATAGGCTCTGAGGGGTGTACTAGGGGTATCGTGTACTAAAAATAAGTACAACGCAAAGGGTGTGGGGGAATTACTTGACCAATGTAGCCAACGTAATTATAACAAAATCACAGGTGTAAAACAATGGGTTAATCCTAATGCCTCTTATCATGTAGTAAATCTAACTACACGAATGTAGTCTCACTTGTGGCCTCGGAATGGTCCTAACGCAAGTTCTAGAATCTAAGTGCTACCGGTACACACATCATAGCATAAATGCTTTTCCTACCAATTCTAGGGGCTAACCTCACATATTTGGGGGTGGAAAATTTTTTAGTGGTACGGTTTTTGTGCTAGTCATATAACTCCTATCCGTGAGATGCTCATTAAGATCAAAGTTTCACTCCTATATGTTGTAAAAAATTTTAAATTTGGCACTAAAATTACCCTAACAGGTATTTATCTCAGTTTTATTACACATCTACTATTAAGCAAACAAAAATCAAGCGTAAAAGCATTCTCTAATCGTACTTTACCCCCCCCCCCCTCTTACACTTAAGATGAACATTGTCCCCAATGTTCAAATAACAAGATGTAAAAGTAATAAGGTAAAAGAATGAAATCAAATACTCCCCTGATTCACTTGGTGGATAATGTGGTAACACGGTTAGATCTTCTTCCAAGGGAATGTAGAAGCTTAACGACTAATGCATCGCCATAAACTTGATTCCACATACATTTCCTTGTCCAAAATAACCTGTTAAACCTGAGAAAACAAACACGAAAACCTGCATAACATCGGCGGGATAAACTCTATATATAAGGATATAATGCTTGTGGAATGATAATTTTGCAGATTCCTGGAGATTATAAGTTAGAGATTTAATAAAAACTTTTTATGAAAACAAAACTTTCAAAAATTTTCAGAAAATTAAACCTGACGCTGTCAGGTTGTAAATCCTGACGCCGTCAGAAATGATCTGACAGAATTCTCATGTTAAGTTTCCGGAAAAATTTTGGAAAAACCTATACCTTACTTCCTGGAATTCCTGCAAAACATCATTATGACTCGATACAAGCATTTGACTTAAACAAATACTAATATGTATGTTAATTTATTATTATTACGATTCATGTTTATTTGTGTTCTACTAAACTGATTTGGATTTCCCTTACACTTATCTTTTGCAAAATACCTTTATATGTAGTTAAGACGAAGTTAAAAACAAAATAAAGCATTTTCACAATTTACTTTTGAACATGAATCAATAATAATAAAATTTAAACATACATACGGAAACAAATAAAAACAAACAAACAAATAAACACACAAAGCAAATAAAGCTTGGGTTGCCTCTCAAGAAGCGCTTTTCTTTATTAACGAGTCTTGTAGCTAGACTCAAAGTCCTTCTACCCTATGTAAGTGAGCTCGTCATCGAGGACGTTTTTAGGGTTAAGCTTGGATTGTAGTTTCCTATTGGTCCGTTTAGTACGATATATCCTTTCAAACTTCTCTCCATCCGGGTCATACAATGTCATCTTAATATGCCATGACCCATCTCCATCTTTGGGTGGTTTGTCCCAATCCCACTTATGATCATCTTCCTCACAAGTCCACTTATTCATTCCTAGGTTAATTGGCAAAACTCCTAGGAAATCAATCATCTTCCTAAAAACTAGAGGGTCTTCAAATGGATCCAATTCGGTGTCCCTAGCCAAGAGTTGCTCTACCGTATGTGTTCGGTTAACAAAGTCCTCTTCTAGGTAAAATGGGCGTTGGGGTCCTATGAAGTCTCCATCGATCCAAGGTCCATATCTAGATGGTCTCCTATTTACTTCTAACCAATGGGGTGTTGGTTCATCACTAGTATCATAGGCATGTTTCTTCACATCATAGACTGACCAAGTATCTCCTTCTCCTACCGCTATCTTGGATTCCTTACAATCAATCATAGCACTAGCGGTCGCCAAAAATCCTCTACCTATCAACAAGGGGCATGTAGGGTCGCTAACCATATCAAGGACGTGGAAATCGGCTAAAATGGTTAGTTTTCCTATGTGTACTAATACGTCCTTGACTACTCCAACCGGGTAAGCAACACTCCCATCCGCTAAGCCTATTATCACCTCGGTTTCTTCAAGTTTTCCTAGTTTTAGAGAGGTGTAGAGAGGTAACGGAAGTAGGTTAAGGCTTGATCCAAGATCGGCTAATGTGTCATAAGCCTCCGAATTACCGATCTTGCAAGGTAGAACAAATAAGCCCGGATCATCTAATTTCTTAGGTAGCCTGTTTTGAACGAAGGCGGTCCCTTTTTCGCCTAACTTGAGCTTCTTCTCATCCAACACATCAAGAACCGGACTTTCAAGGTGGAGCTCCTTGAATTCATTGTCAAGGTTTTGAGTGGGAGGTGTCTCAACTATGTTGTTGACCAATTTGGATGTCATAACTTCTTGGTCATTTTGAACGACTTGGGTTTGTTTGAAACACGTGCTCATGGAATTGACCGAATAATATTGTGGACAAGAACTAGGGGACGAAACCGATGAAACGGCGTTGATGTTTAGTTTCGGGTTCTTGACCGTGTTGCTAGGGAGTGCTCCCATTTCTCGGTCATTGAGGGCTTTCAACAAAGTGTCAATCTTATTGGTCATCTCGCTTTGTTTTTGTTTGAAATCGGATTTAAACTTGGCCAAACGAGCTTCTTGAGATGCCATAAATTGGGACATCAATCCTTCAAAGTTATTGGTACTACCATTGCCGGAAGGATTGTTGTTGAAAATACGGTTCAAGTTGGAACCGCTTGATTGGAAACGATTAGGTGGGTTGGAAGAATTGGTTTGTTATGCGTTTTGGTTTTGTTTCCACCTAAGGTTTGGGTGATTTTTCCACGAGGGGTTGTATGAATCACCATAGGGGTTTGGCTCGGGTTTGAAAGTGTACCACTTGTCTCCCGCTCCATCGGTACGCGAGGATGCGTAGTCCGCAAAAGCTTGTTCGGGGAGTTTCATGCAATCACGAGTGTCGTGGGGACCACTACATAATTCACACGAAGAAGTGATTTTGTTCACTTGGCTTGAAGGTTTAGGGAGCTTCGTAGGATTTCATAAGAAACTTGACTTGGTCTTCAAGTTCTATGATCCTACGGTCGGAAGTGCTTGAATTGTTCAAAGGCAAAGATATTGCCTTGACCGTTTTATTCAAATCACGGGGATCACTCCAACTTTCGTTGTCATAAAGAGCAAGATCTTCTAGGAGAGCCCATGATTGTTCCGCACTTAGATCACGTAGCTTACCACCGGCCGATTGGTCAATGGTTTACCTCGTGGAGAGATTGATATGGTCATAGAAGATTTGGACTTGGAGCCAAAGTTCTATGCCATGGTGAGGGACTTTTTGGAGTAAGTCCTTGAATCGAGTCCATGCCTCGTAGAGGTTTCGCCTTGACGTTGTTGGAACATCAAGATATCATTCCTTAGCTTGGTAGTTCTTCCCGGTGGGAAAAACTGAGCAAGGAAACGAGTGGTGAGATCATCCCAAGAGGTGATGGAACCTGCGGGTAGACGCTCTAGCCATTGACTAGCTTGGTCCCGCAGAGAGAATTGAAAGAGACGCAGTCGGGCCGTCTCTCGAGTGGCAACATCAAGGTCTATAGAATCAACAATTTTGAGAAAGTCCTTGAGATGTTGATTAGGATCTTCAGAACGAAGTCCATGGAATGCGCATCCGCTTTGCACCAATCGGATGGTGTCGGATCGCAAGGGAGTGACATTGGCTCCTTGAGTGAGCTCAATGGTGTTTTGATAGCCATGGTGGCTAGGACGGGAGTAGTCTCCTAAGGTACGGGCTCTAGGAGGTGGTGGTGGTTGTTGTGGTGGGTTGTTGGGATCGAGGATATTACCGTCTTCCATGATGTCGGATGGTAATGGTTACGAACAAAGAAACGAAGAAAAAAGATAGACTAAAGAAAACCTAGAAAAATAAAATAAAAATCTCACTAGAAAGGAATCTAGTGAGTAGACCTATAAAATAAAAATTCAACCTAAACAATAACTATTCCCCGGCAGCGGCGCCAAAAACTTGATGCGTGGTTTTGCGACCTTACAACAGGTTTTACCTCTCGAGGGATCTCAAGAGGCTTACAACCCCACCAGGCAGTGTACCTGACCGATGTAGTATAGTGTAGTGGTAAGTACGGGGGATTGATCGTTCTCCACAGGGAATAGTGTCGTTAGGATTGAAAAACTATTCTAATAGGTCTAAGGGTGAGGGAAGATTCTTTTTGTATTTTTATATTTTTATGGAAAGCAAGTAAAAATCTCGGGTTTGAAAGAGTGGGCGGAATTAGTTGCTAGTCAACTAACCCAAATAACTACGAATGCAAATAAAATAAAATAACAGAAAATGAAAAGGTTGTGAAACTTATGTGGAGAGAAATGTGTTTACTTAGATTTCCTTACTCCCTAACTATCTTTTACCGGTTGATTAGTGTGTATTAATCGCGTGGATGACGGGTGTATTCCTTAATACCAATCGTGGGGTGGCGTACGTACTTCCCCAACTCTACAAGCTCCTACTTCACTCCTATGTCGAGCCGGCTAAGAAGCTCCTAACATGGGATCACTAGAATTCGCTCATGCATTAAATACAACCATAAAAACCTTAGTACGCATTGGTTCATGTTTCTTAAGACGTTCAAGCAAGTTACCGAATAGGAAGTTAGCCAGTTTTCTTAAGCCTAACATCGATGAACAATTATCTAATACAATTAATAACACACTAATAACCAATAATCAATAGTTAGGTTTCATTAGATCTAAGCAAACACAAGATAAATCTAGCCTAGCATGTTAATCAAAAGACAAGAACAAGATATAATCAAACAACACATAGACATATTGAATGATTAAACGATTACTTATCTTCAATTAAACATGGGAGATCCAAGGGTATGAAAACCCTTAAAAATGGCAGAAATTCGTCTTAGGGTTTCTCCTCCAAAATTACACACAATAAGTTCCACCCTAATGACAAAAAATTGCAAAACTATATATAGAGTTTAAGGGCTGACGGCGTCACGTTATAGATCCTGACGCCGTCACCTCGCCGCTTTTAGGGTTCCCGGATGGCCTTCCTGACGCCGTCCCTCTTTAGTGCTCCAAGATCCGCTCTGGCCTATCAAGGGGTGACGCCGTCAGAATTGAGCTTGACGCCGTCCCTCTTTAGGTTAAGCCGTGATGGCCTTGATCACATTAAAGGGTGACGCCGTCAGATTTTTCATGCAAAATTCTCTGGCTTATCATGAGTAATTTTCATATCCACCTTTTTTGTCAAGCCGTGACGCCGTCTGGACCAATCCCTGACGCCGTCAAAGGTACTTTCCAGCATAATTTTGAGACTTTGCCATTTTCTTCACTTTTATGCTCCAAAAACGTCCAAAATGCTTCTTTTTCCAGATTTCTTCTCAAAAGTACCTAAAATGACAAAAGGAACGATTTAGGGCAATATTTGATCAAATAAATACGATTTAGGGCTTAAATGACCCCCTAAAAGCGGTACACTTTTCGCTTCATCAATCAAGGTTTGTGCATTTGAACTACTTTCTTTATATGTTTTATGTTCATCACCACGAACGTCTTTGGATACTAATATATTCTTTGGTAAACAGGATGTTATACTCTTCCCAGTGATTAAACAACCTGTGACAGGTACCACGTCCTTTTTTTTTTGCATCAATGTTGGATCAGCTATACTTTGGTTTGATGAACTAACAAATTTAATGCTATGCTGGTGAAGAAAAAATGAAAGAAGGTTTATATAAACGAAAGGCAACAATTCATTCATTTTTTATAGGAAGTGAAACAAAGGAAATCAAGACATAGTTTGTAAACAATGTTAAAACAAGTTGTTTTAACAAATTAAAAGGCACAAAACATGATTTTAGTCTTCATCAGTCTCATTTTCATCAACCAGGCAATAAACTCTTTTCCAACCGGGCACGAATACTTGACTCGCAACGGTTGGTGATGGTATTGGTTCTTCTTCATCATCTTCATCGTCACTTGATATGACAATGACGTCATCCCAATTCCAATTGATCAAGTTTGGGTTGAAAAAAGGATTAGGATGTGTAGGAGGAGGGGGATGAAGCTGTAAAAAAATAAAAAAAGACAAATCAGTAAATTAGAAGAAGATCGAACCAACCAACCTCGAATGTAAAGATAAAGAATTAAAGATACACGAATGTGAAACCAACCTCAAGATCATCGTCAATATTCTTTTCATTTTTCTTTGAATGGAACGAGCTCATAGGAGGGGGAACAAGCTGATATAAAAACAACAAACAAGTTTGTGTAAATAAGGATTAAAAATAGCAAATAAGGATTAAAAATAGCAAATAAGATCATAGAAAAGAAGACATTCTTTTGATTTTGCATCTCCATTGTTTTTGGTGGAACCCGAAATTATTTTGCATTTCCATGGTTTTTTTGGGTGGTTTATGCAGGCAACGTTTAGGGTTCAATAATTTGAATTTTCCCGCTTATGTTATTTTAGATCTCCATTAATTTTGCCTTCATACCGAATCGCATATTGATTTCCTTAGTTATTTTGCATATTGACTTTTGCATATTGGCTGTATATTTCCATATTGATTTCCACGCATGGTACAAGTCCTTTATTAACATTGGCTGTATATTACAAGATTTCCTTTATTAACATTGGCTGCATATTGACTTTTGAATGGAACATTGGCTGTTTATTAACATGGGTTGTTTCAAGTCCTTTATTAACATTTGCTTTATATTTCCTTTATTAACATTTCTAGTCCTTTATTAACTTTCAAAGGGTAGTTTAGGGATTACATTAATTTAAGTTTTTTCACTTTCTTGACTTGTTGACCATTTTTCCTTTATAATTAGTTAAGATACTACTTCCATTAGTTTGGGTTTTTATTTCTTCTTTGATGTGTTTTTGGATACCATAAATGATTCACAGGAATATGAAATTATATGTCTTGCTTGATTCTATCAGGGTTGCCCATCCACTCTTGGAGCTAATCGCAAGTCTCAAGATTTCATTGAAAGGGTTCCGGCAAGAGATCCTCAAGTCCATCTAGCCATCTCTACTTTTCTGCAATGCGTGGTTCATATGCACTGTCTTTCTTACATAATAATGTTATTTTTTGCTCATCATTTGATTTGAAGAGAGAGGTAAGTTGTTATGTTCAAGCATTATGTGTTGGATTCTGAAGTAACTTTATGGGTGGGTCTGAATTGAATGGTCTTGCTCCGATATTATTACTGAACGCATATCCAGACTTCTTGACTTGAAGTGTTTAACAAACTCTTCATTTGGTGAAGCTTATGCAATGATGGTGCTCGGGATTGGTCAACGCATTCCAAGTCTCCTGCTCATCTCCCTACACTAGTGGTTTTCTTAGTTCATGTGATGGTCACAACCATAGCGAGAATAAAGGATGCGAAGTTGACAAACGTGCTCCTGATATGCGATCAAGCAGTAAAGGAGACTACTGTACCTTCCCACAAACATTGGAGGACTTACATTTGGAATACACGAGGGATGCAATGGAGATCAACAAAATTCGAGATAAAGAAGAAGATGAACAAAATGATAGACATCGAGAGGTACATACAATTGAATCATGTTTATTGTGTTAACTTCATTTAACTCAAATTTGCAATGGAAAAGGCACAAAGACTTTGGTAAGGCATGTAATAAATATTGAATCCATTTGATCAACACTGGTGAGTTACCTTAAACTCAAATTTGCTCATACATATAAATCCTCGGCTACACGTAAAGCATATGAGCATCCTGTATTGACCTGGTTCAGTCGTTCGTCCAGTGACACAATCGCCTGCTATACCTTGTTATTATCTGAACTCCTGAATGTGTTTTGGTCACTCTAGAAAACAAACCTCGCACTAAGGGACTAACGAGTTTGTGTAAATAGTGTGCAGGGGTGCAGGGGTTTGTTTAGTAGCAAATATGTCTCATATATATCCTGTGGTTTTAATACTCGCTTGAAAATTTTCAGGGCCCAGAACCAGGTTGCGCATGATAGGAGAAACATTGATAACGGTAAGTCCGTAAGTACCATGTTATGTTGTGGCCTTTGATGTCACTGCACAGTTGCGTTGAGCCTAAGGTATGTATCTAAGTTATGTTGTGGCCGTTGAGGCATTGATGTCAATGAACAGTTTGTTAGGTTTCTTGTGGACAAAGTGCTAGAACCTTTAGTTCTATTTGTGTTGGGATAAAAAATAAAATCGTTGTAGTTGCAAATGGCACTTGCTATGGATCTTAGATTCATATTTGAATCGTTCAATTAGATGTTGGTGCTTTTTCACTTATGTGGAGCATGTACACGGTGTTTGGTTTGCACTCATTAATTACTATTGCTATAGGTGCGGTGAAACTTTGTTGCTTATGGATTTTTAAACCCACCACTTTAGGTGGAAATGGAAGATTCATAAATTTCTAGGTATCAACCCCTCTTGGAATATTAATATCATGAAAATCATAAATTAAACACATAACATCAAAGTTTTGCGGAAGCGTAGGAACAAATAACATATAATTAATTAATCGAATAATAAATAGTATACGTACCTTTTGATTCTAGCCAAACAAGAATCAATCTTCAATTAAATCACCAAGAACCCTAATTAGGGTTTATAATTGGATTAAATAATTACTCTTACCGTTTTGTAATTAAATCCAAGATGTAAACAATAGTGTGTTTACACCACGTTCTTGTACACACGTACTATTAACGAATTAAAGTAAATGCTAGTTTAAGAAACACAAAACTAAAACCAAACGCTTTGTTTTTTAAGAACAAAAGTCGAATACCCCTTAAAAGAGGGTGTTCGGCCAAGCTTAACAAAAGAGAAGGAAAACACAATTTTAGGGTTTATTGTGTGTGTACAAGAGTTAAAAAACAATGACCAATTGGTTTTGTATTTATAGGATGACAAAATGATGAAGCGAAAAGTGTACCGCTTTTAGGGGGTCATTTAAGCCCTAAATCGTATTTATTTGATCAAATATTGCCCTAAATCGTTCCTTTTGTCATTTTAGGTACTTTGGAGAAGAAATTTGGAAAAGGAAGCATTTTGGACGTTTTTGGAGCATAAAAGTGAAGAAAACGGCAAAGTCTCAAAATCGGCTGAAAAAGTACCTTTGACGGCATCAAGTATTGCTCTTGACGGCGTCATGGCTTGGCAAAAGAGGTGGATATTAAAAATACACATGATAAGCCAGAGAATTTTACAACGGATTTCTGACGGCGTCAAGCTTTAAGGAGATCAAGGCCATCACGGTTTAAGCTAAAGCGGGACGGCGTCAAGCTCATTTCTGACGGCGTCAAGCCTTGATAAGCCAGGGAGGATTTTGGAGCATTAAAGAGGGACGGCGTCAAGAAGGCCATCCAGGAACCCTAGACACGGCGAGGTGACGGCGTCAAGATCCATAACGTGACGCCGTCAGCCCTTAAACTCTATATATAGTTTTACTATTTTTTGTCATTAGTGTGCAACTTTGTGAGGAGAAACCCTAAGACGAATTTCTGCCATTTTTAAGGGTTTTCATACCCTTGGATCTCCCATGTTTAATTGAAGATAAGTAATCATTTAATCAATCAATATGTCTATGTGTTGTTTGATTATATCTTGTTCTTGTCTTTTGATTAACATGCTAGGCTAGATTTATCTTGTGTTTGCTTAGATCTAATGAAACCTAGCTATTGATTATTGGTTATTAGTGTGTTATTGATTGTATTGGATGATTGTTCATCTATGTTAGGCTTAAGAAAACTGGCTAACTTCCTATTCGGTAACTTGCTTGAACGTCTTAAGAAACATGAACCAATGCGTACTAAGGTTTTTATGGTTGTATTTAATGCATGAGCGAATTCTAGTGATCCCATGTTAGGAGCTTCTTATCCGGCTCGACATAGGAGTGAAGTAGGAGCTTGTAGAGTTGGGGAAGTACGTACGCCACCCCACGATTGGTATTAAGGAATACACCCGTCATCCACACAATTAATACACACTAATCAACCGGTAAAAGATAGTTAGGGAGTAAGGAAATCTAAGTAAACACATTTCTCTTCACATAAGTTTCACAACCTTTTCATTTTCTGTTATTTTATTTTATTTGCATTCGTAGTTATTTGGGTTAGTTGACTAGCAACTAATTCCGCCCACTCCTTCAAACCCGAGATTTTACTTGCTTTCATAAAAAATATAAAAATACAAAAATAATCTTCCTTCACCCTTAGACCTAATTAGAGTAGTTTTTCATACCTAACGAACACTATTCCCTGTGGAGAACGATCAATTCCCCGTACTTACCACTACACTATACTACATCGGTCAGGTACACTGCCTGGTGGGGTTGTAAGCCTCTTGAGATCCCTCGAGAGGTAAAACCTGTTGTAAGGTTGTAAAACCACGCATCAAGTTTTTGGCGCCGCTGCCGGGGAGTAGTTATTGCTTAGGTTGAAATTTATTTCTATTTGGTCTACTCATTAGATTCCTATCTAGTGAGATTTTTATTTTCTTTTTATTAGCTTTCTAGTAGTCTGTCTTTTCTTTGTGTCTTTGTTCGTAAAAACCTTTCCATTGACTCTTCCGTTCACCATTATGGAGTACGCGAATCCACCATACTACCGACCACGAAATCCATTCGCCCCTAATGACATCTTGATGTTCAACCAATATCGAGATGAACCCATATATGATGCATGGACTCGTTTTAAAAACTTACTCCGAATAGTCCCTCATCATAGCTTCGATTTAGCATCCCTAACCCAAATTTTTTACGATCGTGTCGACCGATATGACCAAATGTGCATTAACAATTTTGCCAATGGGGACCTTAGGGAATTAAATGTTGAAGAAGCATGGGATGCCATTGAAGATTGTGCCCAGTATTATTATAGAGTAGACAACCCAACAAACGTTAGTACAAGTCAATTGACCACAAATTCCAAGGATCATGAAACATGTTTGTCTGGGGATGACTATTTTGGGATACCTAAGTGGATGTCATGTAACATCATAGTACAAAACAAACACATAGGTAATCTAGATAAAATGGAGGATGAGGTGGATAATCCAAGCCCACAAAGTACCCTACAAGTCCTACCATCACTTGAGGCACACACACCGCCCGTGACTTACCCGGAAGAAGTAGAAGAAACTTTAGGAATCCCAATGGAGGTAGAACCCTTGGACCAAGCACCACTAGAGGATATAGGTTTGAATACTTATAGTGATAACCTTACTCTTAGTTCCAGGGAATTTCCTAGTGTTGATGAACCGAAACCTCAACCTTTACACAACTTTCCATCCTTAGATATATTTCTAGGAGACAAAAGAGGAACCGACCCACCCATCAACCCTTATTATCCGGGTAGTTTTAGGATGAAGGAAGCCATTCACTCACCCCCTTCACCTCACGTGGCATATTTCCGCCCTAAGGGTGTGTATCGCTACTTTCACCCGCACTTAATCCTAAGTGTAGGGAAAACCTCCCCTATTTTTGTTAAATAAGGGTAGAGTCAAGCTCGTGACTCGAACAAAAACAAGCGCTTCTTGGGAGGCAACCCAAGCTTTATTTGTTTGTTTGATTTTATTTGTTTCCGTATGTGTGTTTAATTTTTATTATTATTGATTCATGTTCAAAACTAAATTTGTGAAAATGCTTTATCTTGTTTTTAACTTCGTCTTAACTACATATAAAGGTATTTTGCAAAAGATAAGTGTAAGGGAAATCCAAATCGGTTTATTAGAACACAAATGAACATGAATCGTAATAATATTAAATTAACATACATATTAGTATTTGTTTGAGTCAAATGCTTGTATCGAGTCATAATGATGTTTTGCAGGAATTCCAGGAAGTAAGGTAGAGGTTTTTCCAGAAATTTTCCGGAAACTTAACATGAGAATTCTGTCAGATCATTTATGACAGCGTCAGGCTTTACAACCTGACGGCGTCAGGTTTTAATTTTCTGAAATTGTTGAAAGTTTTGTTTTCATAAAAAGTTTTTATTAAATCTCTAACTTATAATCTCCAGGAATCTGCAAAATTATCATTCCACAAGCATTATATCCTTATATATAGATTTATCCCGCCGATGTTATGCAGGTTTTCGTGTTTGTTTTCTCAGGTTTAACAGGTTATTTTGGACAAGGAGATGTATGTGGAATCAAGCTTTTGGCGTTGCTTTAGTCTTGGAGCTTCTACATTCACTTGGAAGAAGATCTAACCATGTTACTTTTTTATCCACCGAACGAATCAGGGGAGTATTTGATTTCATTTACCTTATTTACTTTTACATCTTGTTATTTGAACATTGGGGACAATGTTCATCTTAAGTGTAAGGGGGGGGGGGGGGGTAAAATACGATACTTTAGAGAATGCTATTACGCTTGATTTTTGTTTGTTTAATGGTAGATGTGTAATAAAACTGAGAGAAATACCTGTTAGGGCAATTTTAGTGCCAAATTTAAATTTTTTTACAACATTTAGGAGTGAAACTTTGATCTTAATGAGCGTCTCATGGATAGGAAGTTATATGACTAGCACAAAACCGTACCACTAAAAAATTTTCCACCCCAAATATGTGAGGATCGCCCCTAGAATTGGTAGGAAAAGCATTTATGCTATGATGTGTGTACCGGTAGCACTTAGATTCTAGAACTTGCGTTAGGACCATTCCGAGGCCACAAGTGAGACTACATTCGTGTAGTTAGATTTACTACATGATAAGAGGCATTAGGATTAACCCATTGTTTTACACCTGTGTTTTTGTTATAATTACTTTGGCTACATTGGTCAAGTAATTCTCCCACACCCTTTGCGTTGTACTCATTTTTAGTACACGATACCCCTAGTACACCCCTCAGAGCCTATCTTTTTGTTTCGACCTTTAAGCATTTTACTTAAAGGAAGAATTTGTTTACACCCCACTTAAATGTACACCCAAATCGCCTTAGCCTACTTTGTATGCACTCATTTTTAGTGCATTTGTGTGACAACATTTGTTTAAACCCTAAGTTAATTATCTAATTGATTACATGGTTGCTAAGTCGAGTCATATCCTTGTACATATTGTTTTGGGACGATTGGGACTCATGGGTAAAGTACTAGTGTAATAGAATAATGGGGAAGAACAACTTTATTACCCCCATATGTGTTAAATATTTTAAAAAGTACTCCAAGTGTTTCGATTATCTTAATTCGAGTCATTAGAATAGTTATTTGTAAAGTTATGTAAAAATTCAAGTGTAAGGGGGATACAAACGCCCCTATGATGTATTATTTTGGATGGTAGGGCAAGAGTGTATGATAAAAAAAAAAAATCGAAAAAATCAAGAAAAATACAAAAAAAGATGAGAAAAAGAAAAATAGAAAAAACATACGGACTACCATCCCGTTTCATTTTATGTTTATTTTATCTTTTTGTTATTTTGTTTTTAGATTAAGTCGAGTCTAGTCTTGGCTTAGCAACGCCATATTGTGCATGTAATTAATCAAGATCTTTAACTCGCCACCAGTAAAATATCCCTTATCCAACAAAACCGTGTTTATCATATCCCTACACCTCACGTTATAACCCGATTAAAAGCCCTCTTTGATAGTTTATCTTAGGTGCTTACGCCTAGTGGAGGAGGTTTTTGATCCTTTCCCAAGCCTATGGTAATCTATTTGCTATAACAGGTAGTGAGAGATATTATCCGTTTTCATTTATGAGATTTATTTTGATGACACTTGAGAGATGTGAGTATCTAAACACTACTTGTGAGGTGCTAGTTTGTAATCTCCGTGCTTATTATGATTAAAGTGGAACGACTATTTATTGTAATTACTTTTATATTAGCATTAAATGACCCCTAACTTGTATTTTGATTAGAATAAAAGCGCATTTGCTTGAGGACAAGCAAATCTCAAGTGTAAGGGTATTTGATGAAGCGAAAAGTGTACCGCTTTTAGGGGGTCATTTAAGCCCTAAATCGTATTTATTTGATCAAATATTGCCCTAAATCGTTCCTTTTGTCATTTTAGGTACTTTGGAGAAGAAATCTGGAAAAGGAAGCATTTTGGACGTTTTTGGAGCATAAAAGTGAAGAAAACGGCAAAGTCTCAAAATCGGCTGAAAAAGTACCTTTGACGGCGTCAAGTATTGCTCTTGACGGCGTCATGGCTTGGCAAAAGAGGTGGATATTAAAAATACACATGATAAGCCAGAGAATTTTACAACGGATTTCTGACGGCGTCAAGCTTTAAGGAGATCAAGGCCATCACGGTTTAAGCTAAAGCGGGACGGCGTCAAGCTCATTTCTGACGGCGTCAAGCCTTGATAAGCCAGGGAGGATTTTGGAGCATTAAAGAAGGACGGCGTCAAGAAGGCCATCCGGTAACCCTAGATACGGCGAGGTGACGGCGTCAAGATCCATAACGTGACGCCGTCAGCCCTTAAACTCTATATATAGTTTTGCTATTTTTTGTCATTAGTGTGCAACTTTGTGAGGAGAAACCCTAAGACGAATTTCTGCCATTTTTAAGGGTTTTCATACCCTTGGATCTCCCATGTTTAATTGAAGATAAGTAATCGTTTAATCAATCAATATGTCTATGTGTTATTTGATTATATCTTGTTCTTGTCTTTTGATTAACATGCTAGGCTAGATTTATCTTGTGTTTGCTTAGATCTAATGAAACCTAGCTATTGATTATTGGTTATTAGTGTGTTATTGATTGTATTGGATGATTGTTCATCTATGTTAGGCTTAAGAAAACTGGCTAACTTCCTATTCGGTAACTTGCTTGAACGTCTTAAGAAACATGAACCAATGCGTACTAAGGTTTTTATGGTTGTATTTAATGCATGAGCGAATTCTAGTGATCCCATGTTAGGAGCTTCTTAGCCGGCTCGACATAGGAGTGAAGTAGGAGCTTGTAGAGTTGGGGAAGTACGTACGCCACCCCACGATTGGTATTAAGGAATACACCCGTCATCCACGCAATTAATACACACTAATCAACCGGTAAAAGATAGTTAGGGAGTAAGGAAATCTAAGTAAACACATTTCTCTCCACATAAGTTTCACAACCTTTTCATTTTCTGTTATTTTATTTTATTTGCATTCGTAGTTATTTGGGTTAGTTGACTAGCAACTAATTCCGCCCACTCCTTCAAACCCGAGATTTTACTTGCTTTCATAAAAAATAAAAATACAAAAATAATCTTCCTTCACCCTTAGACCTAATTAGAGTAGTTTTTCATACCTAACGAACACTATTTCCTGTGGAGAACGATCAATCCCCCGTACTTACCACTACACTATACTACATCGGTCAGGTACACTGCCTGGTGGGGTTGTAAGCCTCTTGAGATCCCTCGAGAGGTAAAACCTGTTGTAAGGTTGCAAAACCACGCATCACAAAACTTTTAGAACAAGTTGGAGTTGGGTTGGGTTTTATCCCTTCCTTTGGCCGATCATATCTAAAGCCCACAAGGGGTTTTTAGATCTTTCTTGTTCTCTATATTTTCCTTCTATAATCCTTTCATTTTATTAGTTAATTAGTTAACGGTCGTTAGTCAATTTCAGTTAATTACTAACGGTTGTTATACGTTTTGTGTTATTTAATAATTAAATACAACATTTTATATTTAATTATTAATCTTTAATTCTCATACGTAAAATGTGCAATACCGTGGTCTCGAGTTCGATCCTAACATGCGACTACTAAAATAATGTCCATAAACTAACAGCTCCCACTTGGACATATTTTAATAGTGTAATCACATCGGTTAGCGTCTAGCAACACTTCGATGCCTCTAGTACAACTCGAGTACGTCTCCTAGAAAAACCTTTAATGATTAATCATTATTATTATCCTTTTGTTACTAATACTACATTAAATAAAGATATGGATTAAAGTCATTATTTATTCAAATATTCTGTTTCTCATTGTTTGTGATTGAGCAAGATTACCAAATCTTCTGAACACATTCAGGGGAGATATTGGGCGTGCGCACGCAAACATCTTGTCAACCCTACGAGGGGCCCAGCAGTATTAAACTTCAAAATAAATTTGAATGAACAAATTCTATCTTTACTACAAGTATAACCTATGAATTTTGCAACAATTCCGAAAACAATCCTTATGACTACCAGTTACGTATAGCGTTAAATTGTTCCACAGAATGCACTACATTCATAACAGTTATCTGGTATCTCAAGTATGAGGATAACTATTCATGATTTACTTAATAACAACATCCATAAAGTAACATCATATAGTTTGGGATAAGTCCTATATCCAATTCATTAAATATCATGTGAATTTGACATGTCAACGCATCAATATACTTTCAAATATATTATACCAAAACTCATATTTGTCTTAATTCAATGATATTCCTATATCATTAATTGACAACGGACGATTTAGAATAACTAAATTATTCATGGATTAAACATGCAAATGTATGACACAATTTATTATTAATGAAAATAAACGTACCAAGTACTTAAATTCATTACAAATAATAAATGGTTAACATCCTTTATCCAAATACTAAGTAGATCAATGCATGAAAATTCTAGTTGATGAATTATGCCTCAAGCTATGACAATCATACTTGTTGACAATACATAAATCAACCAACTTTGATCTATCAGAATTTTGAGAAAACTTATTTCAAGAATTCAACTAATGAAGTTCTTGTATGTGTGCATTCAAATAATTTTGATATTGCCACATAATACTTCATAAAGTGTGTGACATCCTCAACAACCAATTTATGATAATTAAACTTTCAAACATTTTTAAAGTTTAAAGTATTCTTATTCTTTTAATGTATAATGCAACTATGCTCTTAGTGAGCACAACTAGTTCACATGTCCAAGGATGAAATCCTACCATGACTAGTATTGAGTGTCATCTCAATTAAACGAACATGATTGTAAACAAACAACAATATGCTATTTAAAATTCCGTAAACTTGAATATCTATTGTGTAATGTTTGATGCTTTCCAAACTTTCAAGTTTGTTGGCTATGACAATTTGCACAACAATTGACAAATTGTTCATCTATAGAATCTGGAAGTTGTTCCAGGCTGATGATGTAATTCTATATTCAAACATATTTTAATAGAATAATCATTACACTAGTTATCTAATAACTTTCAATTAGATATCAACATTGTCATAACATCTTATAACAATTCGTTTATTTAACATGATGTTCATGAAAAATCTTCGAGTCGTACTTAGATTTCATTCATGTTCTATCTTATTTAAAAGATATGTATCCATTTAGACATTCTAAATGATATATCATGTTTTATTAGATTTATTTACCGCATATGTTTATAATAATAAACATACATTCCAAAGTTATATGTTTTATTTCCTAAATCTTTCAAGTGAAGTTTCATTTCAAGTTAAGACTTAACATTTAACTTATATGAAATGTTATTTCCTATATGTTATCCAACATATATGATTTAAGAAAGTAAACATAATACTCCCACTAGCTTTTAGGAATACTTAGGAGTTATCTTATTTTAAATTATAAATCAAAACTTGGATTTAATATTTAAACATAAGACTCATCTCCTAGATGCATGCATTTATCCATACTTGAATTTTTGCATTTTGTACACTTTCAAAGATTATATGAAGTCCTAAAACTCTTAATTACTTACCGTCCACACTTAAGTAATTATACAAGAAAGAGTTTAATAATCCATTGTCAAATTTCATATTCATGAAAATAAGTATGACAATTCCCATCTTTGTATATTTATTGTGCTTAGAAAAGAATATTCAATCATAGTTAATTGCTTAAGTATGATTAATAATATTGTCATAAGACATGCATTAAAATATGTGTACAATATTGTCCATATGTTTTCTACACAAAGATTTAAACCACTAGGTTACCTTATCTTTGAAGAAACTCATCTTCATTCTCTAGTCTAACTATTAAGAATTAAGATAAACCAATTTTCCAAAAATTGATTATCTTTATGGACAACATCTTTAACATTCATAGTATAAGTAATTTACCCAATTCAATATTTGGTAATGCATCATAATATAATCCTCAGCATATTAATCAAATATCTGAGATATCTTTGCGGATCTATGAATGAGAATTCCATCATTTTGAGGTCTATCATTTACATGTTTAGCCTCATCATGATTTTCACTAGTGTGTTTT
This sequence comes from Artemisia tridentata subsp. tridentata, assembly GCA_021014915.2. NCBI lineage: Eukaryota > Viridiplantae > Streptophyta > Magnoliopsida > Asterales > Asteraceae > Artemisia > Artemisia tridentata. The sequence goes on along the minus strand of CP139507.1, from coordinate 105,949,368 downwards.
AGAAGATTATGTATCTTGTAATTTTATCTTTTCAAGATAAAAACTCTCACTTGCTTTTTGTAATTTATAAACTATCTATAAACACTTAGCAAATAAAACAACAATACAATGTTCTCTTTTTGGGACATTACAAATACATATTGACAGTTCCGGACATTTAGTTTGTTAATAACCTACTCATAAGTAGTTTAACAAATTCAGAAATTCATTTTAAGACTTAAGTGATTCATCACATTCCATAACAAAATGGTGTCTTATTAATCTTCTATACTTGAGTCTTATTGAGTATATCCAATCCATACTAAATTTTCTAACCTTGATAACTTTTGGAAAAAAAGAAGTCATAGTTATCTTTAATCAAACAATATAAAAAGAGTTTGATTTTCATAACTGAACATACCATAAACTTTTGGTATTTCATTAGGATTAATATTGTAAGACAATCTTACAATATGTAAGATAAATATATTTCGTTTGGCTTATCTATTCACCAACTAAGTCAACTTAATGGTATAATCGAATTTTCAAGCCAATTGCATGCTATATAACATAAGTACTTTTTGACCAAGTCACTTCATGTCTCAACAAGAAAACATAAACTGTTATAATCCCACTCTACATTATAAATCATTGATCAACTCAATAACTTCTTGTATATGTCTTAATAAAAAAACATAACAATTTAACGTCTTACTTTATTATAAGTCTTGTAACAATTAAAATACTTCATGTTTATATCTTTACAATGAAACATAAACATGTTTAATTAAAGTAATCATGAACACCATCTCTTGGTTTCAATAGTAATTTCAAGTTAATTTATTACTTTACTTATTTTATGTCATTCCAAAATTACATAAATATTCCAATTGAAGTAGTATTAGATTACTTCATTTATTTATGTCATTTCAATAATACATAAATATTTAGTTTGAAGTAGTTTTATTATCATATTGAAACTTGTTCTAATAGGTATCTAATTTAGAGACTGCAAATTATTCAGATACGGTCTCACGTAACATGGAGTTTTACCTTGTTATTTCAATCTAGCTAAGCTCTCACATAACGTAAATTGCAATACCAAGTGTTTCTTGGATTAGATGGGGTAGAACGTTAGTATCTTACCTTGCAGTCAAGAGAATCCTTTAAATCATATTACTATGTGTTGTACCTTGCACACAATAAATATTTCTCCTACTTGTGCATGGAACAACATCATGTATCAGATAAACAACACGTCACTTGTTTGTTTATGTGATCTATATGATTGTGTCATAGATATTATCATAATTAGTAGATGTAGAACCACTTCATTTATTTAGTAAGGAAACGTACATGACTATCCTTAAAAACACAAGTGTCTACAATTGGAAAACAATTATCTCAAGACATTCTAGAGATAATCTGGATTACTACCAAGATGACAAAGCTTGTATCTCCCATTGAATTACATATCATTACAATAATTCATTATTCAGTAATTACAACACAATGCTCCCACTCGATTTGACAACATTATAAGTGTTTCATAACCAGTAAAAGCAAATAGTGTGCTATTTACTTTCCTACACCTTTGAGAAAACCCATACGTAACAATTACTTAGTTACTAAAAGAATGTATTATACTTTGTAAATGATGGACTATCCATCAATGCAATTAACTTGAAAAATTGAGCGTGCAATTTCTTCCTTAATAGGTCTACCATCCCACAATGGTATGCATCACCTTTAAATGGTCAAAACAAAACAACTAGATAAAATATACTAGTTTGTTTTTTTTACCATTTTGCGGTAATTAGTATAGCTTCTAATTTAATAACTCATAAAATGTGCAATAATCTTAACTATTAAAGTTTGCTATGAGTTATGTATTTAGAATTTAGACAGTTCTAATTTTCCTATCATACCTTTCTCATTCATGAAAAGGAATAGGATTAAGTCTCACGCTTCTCTCATGAAAATGAGACTAGGTTTATTCTTTTAGTAAAGTTGACTCTAGCCAAAAACCCCTACGGGTGTAGATCAATTTACCAATAAAAGAATATCCCACGTTTACGGTTTAATGTTGCATTAATACATTTAAAAGAATTTACAAAATTCAATTTTAGTATTTTCGATAATACAATCTTTAAGAAAATTAAATACCCATTGGTTAATATTCATATAAACCATAGAATTTTCTTAAAGCTAGGATCCTAATTGACATAATTTCATTAAATCAGTTGATCTGCTAGTAATGAAAGTATTCAACAAGGTAATTGTCGAGCAATAATTGGCAAACAATTTCCAATTCCTAGATCTTTATGGAATTTACATTGGCAAACAATTTCCAATGTAAGTATGTTTTATTCCCATATTATGCCTTGAGTCCAAGCTCTCACATACAACTCAATTAAGTCGTTTAATTAAAAAACTGTAAATTAACATAGTTCCATTACATTAGTTGATCTGCTAGTAATGAAAGTATGAAATTTACCTTTCCATTGTAATCTATTCCAAGCTCTTACATGACGTAAATTACAACTTCAAGTGTTCTTTTAATTAGATGGCATTAACTTAATTTTAAGGGTACTAGTTTTTTATGTCCATAATCAAAATATATACGAAGAAGCATGCATACATCTTCGTATCATAAGTTTAATAAAACCTTTTTATTTACCAATTCATTAAGATCAAATTTACAAATGTTTTTAATTGAGGTATTGGGTTCACAATCAAATAATTTACCTTTAATTATCGTTCATTATATCGTACTTTTGCATAAGTTTAAAGACTTAGTGTTTTGGATAATTACCACAAAGTGACGCATGTAATTAAAGCTAATTCACCCTTAAGGTGATTTTGTACATAAAATAGTCGTACTTGGTAGCTCCAATTTGACGCACAAAGGAGCGTAGAAACAAAGGTCAACGCGAAGCTTATTAAAAACCTATTCCTACTTATACCCCTTTTATAGTTTGTCACAATTGGGTGAGCCGTTCGTACTATTGGTATAAAACTCAACAATAAATTAAAACACTTTGAAAATTGAACTCTTCGAAAAATAATTAATTGTTTCACCATTATTTAGTCCATATTATTTTTCTATTCAAAATTACCTTTTTTCGTTTATAAACATGTCTTTACAATAAATAAACAAAAAACAAGTAATACAAATAAAAAGTAAAACAACTAAATAAACTTACATAACATAACAATTAATTATGTAAAAACATGTAGCCACATACAAACTTAATTCAATAAAACCTATTAATAATCAATTCTAGGTTTATATTATATATATTCAACTAAGACTATCACTTACAAATGTAAGTGAGCCACATGCATCGACGTATCGATTGCGTTAGTCATAATTAAATATACATCACATAGCATGTAATTAATTACTTAATATATTGGAGTCTTCCTCAATTTGACATCTATCAATTAAATTACATGTGTATTCATATAGCAAAATTTAAACAATTTAAATCTTCACAACAATGAATCCATGCCAAACATGCACGTTTTCATGGATTCTACCTAACAATTAGCAAGTTGCCACAAGATCGCATACAAACACATAAACATGTTAAACCTAGGGTTCCTAATCAAATTAAATAACCAAACATAAACCCTAAAAAATAATAAAGGACAATCGGCCCTAAATTAAAAATTAGGGTTCGATTGGAATTAACCCTAAATCGACCAAACATGTAAAACACAATCAAGATTCGTTTTTTTTTTTATAATTTTTTTTATGTGTTTCGGTAATTAATTACACGTTATAACGGCTCTTGATGCCACTGTTGGAATATTAATATCATGACAATCATAAATTAAACACATAACATCAAAGTGTTGCGGAAGCGTATGAACAAATAACATATAATTAATTAACCGAATAATAAATAGTATGCGTACCTTTTGATTCTAGCCAAACAAGAATCAATCTTCAATTGAATCACCAAGAACCCTAATTAGGGTTTATAATTGGATTAAAGAATTACCCCTTACCATTTTGTAATTCAATCCAAGATGTAAACAATAGTGTGTTTACACCACATTCTTGTACACACGTACTATTAACGAATTAAAGTAAATGCTAGTTTAAGAAACACAAAACTAAAACCAAATGCTTTGTTTTTGAAGAACAAAAGTCGAATACCCCTTAAAAGAGGGTGTTCGGCCAAGCTTAACAAAAGAGAAGGAAAACACAATTTTAGGGTTTATTGTGTGTGTACAAGAGTTACAAAACAATGACCTATTGGTTTTGTATTTATAGGATGACAAAACTTGGAGAACAAGTTGGAGTTGGGTTGGGTTTTATCCCTTCCTTTGGCCGATCATATCTAAAGCCCACAAGGGGTTTCTAGATCTTTCTTTTTCTCTATATTTTCCATCTATAATCATTTCCTTTTATTAATTAACGGTCATTAGTCAATTTCCGTTAATTACTAACGATCGTTATACGTTTTGTGTTATTTAATAATTAAATACAACATTTTATATTTAATTATTAATCTTTAATTCTCATACGTAAAGTGTGCAATCCCGTGGTCTCGAGTTCGATCATAACATACGACTACTAAAATAATGTCCATAAACTAACAACCCCAACCCGTAAACTAAGCCAGTAAACTTAAATCTTCCATTCAAACACGAATTTAAATATTCTGGCAGCAGTTACTGTTTTCAAGAAGACGTAAATTGCATTGGAATATTGATATCTTGTGATCTACTAATTTGGAGATTTTTTAGAATAAGGCGATTTATAACAATGTTTTGAAAACCGGGTCTTTACTCAACCTGGTCGAGTCACGGGTTCACTGGGTTATCGGTTCGACCACCGGGTCAACTCTGTTTTCTACCCCCCAAAAAACTTTCATTTCAAACAAAACAAGAAATGTATAGATATAACTATATAAGTCATGACAAATCTGTATATTAAGCATAGAAAACATTTACCAATAAAGATAACATGTAAAAATAAAATCACGTCACAATTACGTATAATTAACTTGTGTTACTCGCGAAAAGACGAGAAAAAAAACCAGAACCAGTCCGGGTCTCGAGAGCCAGTTTGAGCCAGGTCGCCTTATACCCGGTGGGTCTAACTGGGTTTCGAAAATCATAAACAGGTTTAATTTGACCCGTTTTCTTGACCGGAACCGGTCCAACCTGTTGAACCGGCTGGGTCAATCCGGGTTTCAGGACATTGTTTTTTAATTTAAACTTTTCCGGTATCAAGTAAAATAGCGGAAAATTGTCAGTAGTCAAGACTATTAGTCAAAACACCAAGCATAAGCAGCAATTTTCAGTAGGCAAGTAATCAAATTAACAGTTTGTTCGTAACATTTAAAATAGGTGTTTTCTCTTTCTCGTGCAAATATGGCGATCAACTAGTTAAAGATTTGTTGGATAAGTTACTAGTGGTCTTTCGTGATCATATTCATTAAGTAGAACCATCTGACTAGTTTGAAGTTGCTGTAAAGCGGTTCGCCATGTAGTTTTGATGTACCACAACGGATACCATACCTGATAAGTACAAAAATTACCATTCGTGATACTACATAGTTAGGAAGCATTGGAGGAGCCAACCCGTGCCCTCCCCTATAGTCATTGTCGGTATGTGTAACGAGTTAAAAAACTAACTGAAGAGAATGTAATCCAAATGAGAAAGCATGATCATCCCCGTAGGTCAACGAACATATGCGACACCACACGTGAATATGTGGGTGACAAATCTGTTAATTTCAGAAACCTTCATATGAAAGACATTGAGTTGCGTATCACCAAAATTACGAACTTGTTATGCAGACCCATACAGCTTTGGTCTATGGAAGTTAACGGTTTGAGTAAGTCAAGTCCAATAAAAGGGATATGCTGTTAAGTTGCATTGTTATAACGGCAAATGGCACAAAAAGGTAACAAACTTAGGGTCCATTTCCAATCAAGATACTCAACAAATTTTTTTGGCGGATTTGGGTTTTTTACTAACGTTCGTTAACTCACTTCGTTAGTAAATTACATGTTTGGTCCTCGAATTCGTATAATCATTTCATGCAACATCCAAAAAAAATTTCGAAATTTTTTTTTTAATCCTCGAATTCGTATAATCATTTAATGCAACATCCAAAAAAAATTTCGAAAAAAAAAATTTTAAAAATAAATATCGAAAAAATATTTTCTTAAAATATTTAAAAAATAAAAATTCTTTTCGAAATTTTTTTTTCAAAAACTTTTTTTATCGAATTTTTTTTTCAGATTTTTTTTTTTCTATAATATTTTTTTCGAAATTTTTTTTTCTAATTTTTTTTTCGAAAAAAAAAATTGAATTTTTTTTTAAATAATTATCGAAAAAAAATTTCTTAAAATATTTAAAAAATAAAATTCTTTTCAATTTTTTTTTTCAAAAACTTTTTTTTTCAAATTTTTTTTTTTAAATTTTTTTTCTGACTTTTTTTTTTCGAAATTTGAAAAAAAATTAAAAATTTTTTTTTTTGAAAAATTTCGAAAAAAAAAATTTGAAAAATTTATAAAAAATTTTTTTTTTTCAAGAATTTTTTTTTTAAATTAAATTTTTTTTTCAAATTTGAAAAAGAGGTAATTACCAAAGTAGTAGTTGAAAAAAAGCTTGATCCATTTAATAGTCACTCTCAACACCTCTTTCCCATTTTGGTCACGCTCGACTGCTCGACTGCTCGACTCCACTAGAAATTTGACATGTGTAATTCCCTTGTACTTGCATAAGGTACAAGCAAATCTTTAGTGAATCTTTGTTACTATTCCCTTTTTAAAAGTCAATGCTCGACCGACGGTGCTCGACTTGAAATTGCTCGACTGACGGCGTACCTTTATGAAAAATATCTTTCCAAAAGATTTGATTTGTACTTTCAGTCAGTCCTTTTTTGTACTTTTTTTTTTTTAATTTTTTTTTTATTTTTTATTATTTTTTTTTTCGCTGCAAACACAAAAAAAACACACACACACTACACTAATTTGATCCAAAAACACACACTAACTGTTTCGGTAAATAAAATTCAAAAATTTTACAGTACATCTTTCAAGAACACACACCAACACACACTAAACACTGTTTCAAGAACATCAAACCCTCTTTCAAGAACACAAAGCATCAAATCCTCTATTATTCCGATCAAAGATATGGCTGATAGAGAAGTAAGTAAAATGTGCGATTTGCACAGTAACCCACACTTTTTTTTTTTGTATAAGCCCTTTTGTTTGCTATTTTTTGTTTTGATTGATAGATCATTGTGGTTATTTTAATGTCATGTCTGATTATTTTAAGTGCTTATTTTAGGCTTATTTTTGGTTTGCATTGTCTGCATTGTATTTCGTTAATAGCATAAGGAGGTAGGTTGCAACCTTTATGTTGTTAACATACCTGGAATAAACAATTGTTGAAGGTGCCAAATCACCTGGGCCGTTAAGTCTGATTATTTTAAGTGCTTATTTTAGGCATTTGTGGTTAGGGTTTGCTCTAGCCTCTAGGCATTTAAGTGCTTATTTTAGGCCAAATCACCTGGGCCTTTAAGTTTGAAAATTGTCCAAGTGTTAACCTGCTGCCAGTATACTTCAACCTGCTGCTAGTGTATGTAACCTGCTGCTGAGTCTGTTGTGTCGAGTCTGAAGATTTGACCAAGTGAATCTTCAACCTGCTCAGTGTGTATGTAACCTGCTGCTTATTTTAGGCATTTGTGGTTAGGGTTTGGTCTAGGCATTTAAGTGATTATTTTAGGCCAAATCACCTGGGCCGTTAAGTGAAAATTGTCCAGGTGTTAACCTGCTGCCAGTACACTTCAACCTGCTGCTAGTGTATGTAACCTGCTGCTGAGACTGTAGACTAGAGTCTGAAGATTTGACTAAGTGAATCTTCAACCCGCTGAGTCTATGTAACCTGCTGCTTATTTTAGGCATTTGTGGTTAGGGTTTGGTCTAGGCATTTAAGTGATTATTTTAGGCCAAATCACCTGGGCCGTTAAGTGAAAATTGTCCAGGTGTTAACCTGCTGCCAGTACACTTCAACCTGCTGCTAGTGTATGTAACCTGCTGCTGAGACTGTAGACTAGAGTCTGAAGATTTGACTAAGTGAATCTTCAACCCGCTGAGTCTATGTAACCTGCTGCTTATTTTAGGCATTTGTGGTTAGGGTTTGGTCTAGGCATTTAAGTGATTATTTTAGGCCAAATCACCTGGGCCGTTAAGTGAAAATTGTCCAAGTGTTAACCTGCTGCCAGTACACTTCAACCTGCTGCTAGTGTATGTAACCTGCTGCTGAGACTGTAGACTAGAGTCTGAAGATTTGACTAAGTGAATCTTCAACCCGCTGAGTCTGTATGTAACCTGCTGCTTATTTTAGGCATTTGTGGTTAGGTTTTGCTCTAGGCATTTAAGTGCTTATTTTAGGCCAAATCACCTGGGCCGTTAAGTCTGAAAATTGTCCAAGTGTTAACCTGCTGCCAGTATACTTCAACCTGCTGCTAGTGTATGTAACCTGCTGCTGAGTCTGCTAGTATACTACAACCTGCTGCTAGGTTATGAATTATAGTCTATATTTGTTAAATGTTATGTTAATATCTCTTTGTAACATATGCTAATATTTCTTATGTTTTGTTTGTTATCCTGTGTAGTTGTATGCTGCGAAGGTGAGTACCAGAACTAAGTTGCACTACATAAAAAAGATAAGCCAAAAATTGAACTTCAATCCCGAGCGGCTTAACTTTTTTAAAAGCACTGTTTTTGGGCAATGGTTGAATATCAAAACATATGAGCATGACAACCATTTGCTTCATTATTTACTTCAACATCAACGCGATGTTGAAAACCCTGATATAAATACTCCCATGTATTTTGATATTTCGGGACACACTCTTGAATTTGGTCGGGAAGATATGTGCTTGGTGTTAGGTTTTCGTTTTGGTGATGTTTCTTTAGACCATTTAAAGAAACGCCAATCTGGTTTTGGTAAGCGTATGTTAAGTTTTCTTAAAGAGAGTCGTTCCGAGAAAATTAGTGCCATAAAGACTGAACACCTTGTTCGGATTCTTAATGATCAAGTTGAGTTTGATGAGATTTCAAATGATGATGCTGTACGCCTTTGCCTGCTTCTATTCTTAGAGAATATTTTTATGGGCAAACAGGAAAGAAATGTAATCCCCAATGAGATACTGGTTTTGGTAGATGACTTTTATGCATGGAATGCATTTCCATGGGGCGAGTATATATGGGTTGAGTTTCACAAGAAAGTTTATAATGCAGTTTCTAATGTTAGAGACCGTCACTTGACAGAAATTGCTTCCAAGGGCGATCGTTACACTGCAACATATACGCTGTGTGGATTTGCTTTCGCTTTGAAGGTTGGTACATTTCATAACTTAGGAATCATTAAAAATAATTTAATTCTGTATTGTAACTTGTAATTTTTATGCTAACGTTAATAATAAATTTTTCAGATTTGGCTTTTGGAAACCTACCACAATTCAAGAAATTGGTGGAATAAAGAAGACAATGTGATTCCTCGGGGTGTTGCTTGGGAGGATGGACATAGTTTTCAGAAGACTGATTATGATCTTCTTTTTCATACTACTCAATGTTTTCGCCTAGTACCGACAGGTTATAATATTATCTTTTAGACACATTGTTTATGATTTTAATGTTATTAAGAGCATATGGTCAGTTTATAAATACATTTTTTTACTTCAGAGACTGAGATGAATGAACTTTGGTGGAGATCAAGTGTAGACTATTTCCGGAGGTATAATACGAGGTTGTACATTGATACTACACCTAGTCCAGCCATTGCTACACGAGCAGCGAATATATCAGTTCGGCGGCCAAAGCTGACACCACGTAGAAGAAGTGGTTCGGCTGTTGGTCCAGATGTTGAAAGGAAGGTGGATCAAGACATGCCATTTATGGGGGAAGACATGCCACCTACAGGAGCAATTACATCTCAAATGGCTAACATGCAAATGCAAATTAATGAATTACGTAATTATGTAAAGCATTTTAAGCCTGATGAGGTTATCCCCATTCCCACTCGTCATGAAGATTTTCCACCTCGTGCAACAGTTTCATCCCAAATGGCTCATATGCAAGATCAAATTAATGAACTTCATAATTATATCAAGAATTTGGTGCCTGGCGGGGTTAATCAGAAGAATGGTGGTCAATCCGACACTACACGAGCTTTTGTTGAAAAGGTTATATTACTAACAATCCTTTTAACCTGTTTTTTATATTTAGTTTTGCTTCTAGCGATTATACAGATGAATTATGAACCGCCATATCATTGAATCACGAAAGGCATATACAGATAAAAACTTAACCTAAACTACTTTAGTTCATTACTAGGCTAGTATTTATGACACTAGTGTTGCATTTAATAACTTCACCTAAACAACTTTAGTTCATTATTACACTGCTGCCTACCTCACTACTTTAGTTTATAAATAGACAACTCTCCCAAGCTGTAAAATCATTCATAACTTCACTTCTAACTTGCCTTCTTTATCAAAAATGTCTGACAACATACCGTTTGAAATTCAAATGGAAATCATTACTAAACTTCCTGTACATGCCTTACTTCAGTTTAGAACTGTTTCTGTAAAACCCTAAAATTCTAAAATGTGTTAAAAGACCAAAATGCCCCTGCAAGTTTAAAAATTAATTAAAAGCGTATAAAGTATCGAATCGATCCCAAACTTCTGGCAATGCACAAGATAAGATCCAAATAATTTTGAGAACTTCATTTAACATTTGTACAAGTGGTAAAATTACTAAAATACCCCTACATATGCCGAATATATTTAAAATGTATTATTATGTTATTTAAACTTATAATTATAGAAAGAATTAAGGATATTAATCATTCAAATCAATCACCACTTGATTTCCAGCTTTTATGGCCGAAATTATGGCCCATCCCTCCCCATTTGACCAGCCTTTCCTTGTTTTAAATCAATCACATTATTTTCTCTTGAAACCCTAATTGAGCGATAAACACACACACACAAACAACTCTCTATAGCTTCAATTCGACATCAAACAATTCCAAACACAATTTTATGTGATCAAGCAACATCTAAAGAGTCCTAGAAAAATTATTGTGGAGGTGTTCGTTGTTTGGTTCGTCCGTGGTGATTTTCGCATATCGCGACTAGGAGAAATAAGGTATGGATCGAATTAATTCTTGCGACCTCCTAAAAATTCGTTTCTTATTTTTCTTGTGTTCCTCACATCATATGTGACCTGTGAAAATTGGTTTCATGATTTTTAGATCGTTTTTGAAGTCGTGGTGATTTTTGACCCGTTTTGGCTAATCGCGTACAAAAGAATTCGTACACCTCATTCCACACGTTCAAATCTTGATTTGGTATTTTTCTCAGACCCTATATATGTTATGAACACCAAATAAAATGTAAAAGTCGATCCATGCATGATCTAACAATTATTTGTGAATTAAATCTTAAAAACGTGTATAAACCCTAAATAATTCAATTCAAATTTTTGAGGCTTCATATTTATTTTATTTGGACTCCATATGATCATACTAATCTGGGAAAAATTATATTTCGAATTGTTAAGGCCTAAAATAATTATTCTTGATTTATTTAGTTTTACCGATTTAAAGAAAATAAAGAAGAAAAAGAAATAAAGTGTAATTCGATTTAGGGTTTGGATTGAGGGCTTGTTCTTGGTCATTTAATGAGGATTTAATGATGGTATAATTATTGGATAATGATTTGTATTTTTAGGGTTAGGGTTTTGATTAAATAAAGTGTTATACGATTTGCTAAAAATGTTTTGGGTGAGTTTTGTAACTTTTAAAACTCAAGGGTTATTTTTAGAACTTATTTTGGAACATGTACCTACTGTATAAAATATAAAAAGAGGGGGTCTAGTGTCATTTTTGTATTTTAAAGGATTAAAATGTTTCTAGGGTTTAATTAAGGTACGAATTATAAAATAATTAAATGGAGGGACTAAACTTGTAATTTCTGGAAACTTGGGGCTGTTTTGAGTAATATAATCTATTCAGGGGGTTATGTGTAAATTTGGTGATTTAATGGGTTAATATGTAATTATTAATAATATAAAGTTGAAATTGTAAAATAAGGGACTAAATATGTAACTTTGAAAACTAGAGGGACCTATTGTGTAAATTCTGTAAAATTGAGGATACATTCTTATAATATGATAAAATGAGTGACCATTGTGAAACTTTGATAAATTAAGGGTCTAAAGTGTAACTTTTGAAACTAAAGGGGTATAAAGTGTAAATTATGAAACCTAAAGGACTAAAAGAGTAACTTGATGAATCTAAAAGCTAAAATGAAAGTTACTTAAAAAGGAAGGGTTTGTAATTCTTGTCTACCCCTCTAGGTGTGAAGAAAGAGAGGTCCTGATCCACTCTGTGTCATCCATTCCTGATTTGTGTTTGCTTCTGGAATAAGGTACAGATATTCTGACCTTCTCTGTAAGGTTTCCTATGATTCTTTTCTGATCTGTTAAATCTTTGATTTGATACTCTGTTACGATCCTTTGCTATGACACCTTTGCTTCGACCTTTGATCTCTGATTTTGAACCTATGATATGAAGACCTTTTTGATATGAGATGGAAATGTTTTAAGTAAAGTATTTTGAAAGAGTTTTTCAAGCATGATATATTGACTTTAAGAAAAACTATTTTGAAGTTCGTTTATGAAAACTAATTGAAAGACCATTTTTGAAAACTATTTTTGAATGATTGTTTTTAAATGAACCTTAAGAGAAAACCTTTTGAAAAGTACTTTTGATATTGAACCTTTTGAAGATTTGACCATCGGATACATTGACCCTTTTTGGATATTGACCTGGGATATTTGACCTTCTGATATTTGAACTTCTGATACTTGACCTTCTGATACTTTGACTGGTCTGATTATGAACTTCTGATATTGAACCTTCTGATATGACACCCTGATTATGATATGAACCTATGACCTGGACCTTTGACTCCCAGTTTGATACCCGAGCAAAATTTGTGACCCTAGCCATGAAGGTAACATGGCCGTGTCTGTGATGCACCACTGGCATGACTAGTGTGTAGCCCTAGTGATTTGGTTACACCGTCCCTTTGATTTGGTCTGCATGTGATTGGGTAGGGGCGTATGGATGCATCCTAGATCTGTTCTGTTTCTGATATGTCTGGTATGTCTGGTGACTGGTACTGTGTGCAATACATGCCTTTCACAACCCTGGGAGCTTGCAACTCCAACCCTGGAGGTATCCCCTCAACCCTGTCTTGGTATGCTGAGGTCACCCCTCCATACACCCTGGTATGTGATATGATATGTTTCTGGGCTCGTGGTGGATTACTGTCCTAAACCTTTATTCTCTCTCTGTACCTTGACTTATATATTTCGTTATACTGTATCTGTTCTTTTCCTTTTACTTTCATATCTGTTGCTTTCGTTTCCGTTTATTATATATCTGTTCACTGGGCTTTGTAAGCTCAGCCGCACGTTTTCTTTTCGTGTGCGGCAGGTTTTAGTTGGAAGCTGGGTTGTTATTAGAGAGAGCCTTGGACTTAGAAGACCTTGCTAGTTAAATTGGATTAGAGATGATTTGAAAAGTTGTATTCAGACTTAGTGATTATTGTTTATCTCTCTTGTAACCTTGTAATATCAGATTTTCAGTTGTAACCCTTGGTATCCTATTGTATTATGTATGTCATATGCTTGTGTTTGTTCTGATAAGAATCCGTATTTGTGATACCTTTGCCCTTGTCGGGTTGGGGTGTTACAATTATGGTATCAGAGAACAGGCTGCGACTTGTAATACATTTACCCTTGACCTGTGAAGTTTGGACCACTAAGTTTCCACTGTAGGCGCTCATAAGATAACCTGTAAGAATTTGCCTTAGGACTTCCCTATAGGAACTTAAGTTCTGACCAGTGAGGAATGGGTAGATTATAAGCCTTTTGTTTAGGTATCATTGCTTCCGCATCACTCTGACTCATGCCTCGATTTTGGTTAAAGTCTCTTGAGATCCCTTTTAGAGATTGAAAGTTTATGCCTTGCACCACTTAAGTTTTGAAAACTAAATGAATCTTGAAAGCATTAAAAATTGCATAGTAATTTCCTGGCCCTATTTGATCCTTACCTTCAGATTCCGACTCTGACCTCTGATCTTTGTTAATCATTTCGATGCCTCTTGGGCATTTTGAGAATCTCCATGGCGAGTAGTTTGGCTTTCCCTCTTGATCATGACATCGATTTTGTTGATCTCTGAGACTATAGAAGTACTAGGTGGATTAAGATAAGTTGTGTTGCTTACGACTCGAGATAAAGTATGATCATCATGAAGGCATATTTATGTGGTGCTGGTATTATTAACGTGATAATACTTACACCATATAACGTGCCCTCATTGTGGCCATAGGATATCTTGGGAAGTACCTAAGAAGTTTAGAGCTTGACTCCCGATGGATTATCCGTGATTAGTGAGACCTTAGGTTCATTCTACCTATGCGTATACTCTACTTTCGTTCGTTAAATATCTGGGTGAATTTGGACTCTCGTGCTGCATTCTGTTGACCTCAGTTATGAATCTTAAACTCCTTGAAGAGCTCTCTGCTGTAGATACAATTATTCGATTTGAAATCTTGTTCGCATCCCATATGAGCTATTCTTTTTGGAAGAACCTCTTCAAGCGTGAGAATGTTAGAGACGATCTTTTGCGACTCGCTGCGACTTCGTCTAACCTAGCGACTTCAATTTTCGAGGACGAAAATTTTTTTTTAGGGGGGAAGAGTTGTAAAACCCTAAAATTCTAAAATGTGTTAAAAGACCAAAATGCCCCTGCAAGTTTAAAAATTAATTAAAAGCGTATAAAGTATCGAATCGATCCCAAACTTCTGGCAATGCACAAGATAAGATCCAAATAATTTTGAGAACTTCATTTAACATTTGTACAAGTGGTAAAATTACTAAAATACCCCTACATATGCCGAATATATTTAAAATGTATTATTATGTTATTTAAACTTATAATTATAGAAAGAATTAAGGATATTAATCATTCAAATCAATCACCACTTGATTTCCAGCTTTTATGGCCGAAATTATGGCCCATCCCTCCCCATTTGACCAGCCTTTCCTTGTTTTAAATCAATCACATTATTTTCTCTTGAAACCCTAATTGAGCGATAAACACACACACACAAACAACTCTCTATAGCTTCAATTCGACATCAAACAATTCCAAACACAATTTTATGTGATCAAGCAACATCTAAAGAGTCCTAGAAAAATTATTGTGGAGGTGTTCGTTGTTTGGTTCGTCCGTGGTGATTTTCGCATATCGCGACTAGGAGAAATAAGGTATGGATCGAATTAATTCTTGAGACCTCCTAAAAATTCGTTTCTTATTTTTCTTGTGTTCCTCACATCATATGTGACCTGTGAAAATTGGTTTCATGATTTTTAGATCGTTTTTGAAGTCGTGGTGATTTTTGACCCGTTTTGGCTAATCGCGTACAAAAGAATTCGTACACCTCATTCCACACGTTCAAATCTTGATTTGGTATTTTTCTCAGACCCTATATATGTTATGAACACCAAATAAAATGTAAAAGTCGATCCATGCATGATCTAACAATTATTTGTGAATTAAATCTTAAAAACGTGTATAAACCCTAAATAATTCAATTCGAATTTTTGAGGCTTCATATTTATTTTATTTGGACTCCATATGATCATACTAATCTGGGAAAAATTATATTTCGAATTGTTAAGGCCTAAAATAATTATTCTTGATTTATTTAGTTTTACCGATTTAAAGAAAATAAAGAAGAAAAAGAAATAAAGTGTAATTCGATTTAGGGTTTGGATTGAGGGCTTGTTCTTGGTCATTTAATGAGGATTTAATGATGGTATAATTATTGGATAATGATTTGTATTTTTAGGGTTAGATTTTTGATTAAATAAAGTGTTATACGATTTGCTAAAAATGTTTTGGGTGAGTTTTGTAACTTTTAAAACTCAAGGGTTATTTTTAGAACTGATTTTGGAACATGTACCTACTGTATAAAATATAAAAAGAGGGGGTCTAGTGTCATTTTTGTATTTTAAAGGATTAAAATGTTTCTAGGGTTTAATTAAGGTACGAATTATAAAATAATTAAATGGAGGGACTAAACTTGTAATTTCTGGAAACTTGGGGCTGTTTTGAGTAATATAATCTATTCAGGGGGTTATGTGTAAATTTGGTAATTTAATGAGTTAATATGTAATTATTAATAATATAAAGTTGAAATTGTAAAATAAGGGACTAAATATGTAACTTTGAAAACTAGAGGGACCTATTGTGTAAATTCTGTAAAATTGAGGATACATTCTTATAATATGATAAAATGAGTGACCATTGTGAAACTTTGATAAATTAAGGGTCTAAAGTGTAACTTTTGAAACTAAAGGGGTATAAAGTGTAAATTATGAAACCTAAAGGACTAAAAGAGTAACTTGATGAATCTAAAAGCTAAAATGGAAAGTTACTTAAAAAGGAAGGGTTTGTAATTCTTGTCTACCCCTCTAGGTGTGAAGAAAGAGAGGTCCTGATCCACTCTGTGTCATCCATTCCTGATTTGTGTTTGCTTCTGGAATAAGGTACAGATATTCTGACCTTCTCTGTAAGGTTTCCTATGATTCTTTTCTGATTTGTTAAATCTTTGATTTGATACTCTGTTACGATCCCTTGCTATGACACCTTTGCTTCGACCTTTGATCTCTGATTTTGAACCTATGATATGAAGACCTTTTTGATATGAGATGGAAATGTTTTAAGTAAAGTATTTTGAAAGAGTTTTTCAAGCATGATATATTGACTTTAAGAAAAACTATTTTGAAGTTCGTTTATGAAAACTAATTGAAAGACCATTTTTGAAAACTATTTTTGAATGATTGTTTTTAAATGAACCTTAAGAGAAAACCTTTTGAAAAGTACTTTTGATATTGAACCTTTTGAAGATTTGACCATCGGATACATTGACCCTTTTTGGATATTGACCTGGGATATTTGACCTTCTGATATTTGAACTTCTGATACTTGACCTTCTGATACTTTGACTGGTCTGATTATGAACTTCTGATATTGAACCTTCTGATATGACACCCTGATTATGATATGAACCTATGACCTGGACCTTTGACTCCCAGTTTGATACCCGAGCAAAATTTGTGACCCTAGCCATGAAGGTAACATGGCCGTGTCTGTGATGCACCACTGGCATGACTAGTGTGTAGCCCTAGTGATTTGGTTACACCGTCCCTTTGATTTGGTCTGCATGTGATTGGGTAGGGGCGTATGGATGCATCCTAGATCTGTTCTGTTTCTGATATGTCTGGTATGTCTGGTGACTGGTACTGTGTGCAATACATGCCTTTCACAACCCTGGGAGCTTGCAACTCCAACCCTGGAGGTATCCCCTCAACCCTGTCTTGGTATGCTGAGGTCACCCCTCCATACACCCTGGTATGTGATATGATATGTTTCTGGGCTCGTGGTGGATTACTGTCCTAAACCTTTATTCTCTCTCTGTACCTTGACTTATATATTTCGTTATACTGTATCTGTTCTTTTCCTTTTACTTTCATATCTGTTGCTTTCGTTTCCGTTTATTATATATCTGTTCACTGGGCTTTGTAAGCTCAGCCGCACGTTTTCTTTTCGTGTGCGGCAGGTTTTAGTTGGAAGTTGGGTTGTTATTAGAGAGAGCCTTGGACTTAGAAGACCTTGCTAGTTAAATTGGATTAGAGATGATTTGAAAAGTTGTATTCAGACTTAGTGATTATTGTTTATCTCTCTTGTAACCTTGTAATATCAGATTTTCAGTTGTAACCCTTGGTATCCTATTGTATTATGTATGTCATATGCTTGTGTTTGTTCTGATAAGAATCCGTATTTGTGATACCTTTGCCCTTGTCGGGTTGGGGTACATGCCTTACTTCAGTTACATGCCTTACTTCAGTTTAGAACTGTTTCAAAGACATGGAAGACTTTCATCGACAACTCCAACTTCCATGTCGGTTTCGGTGTTCGCCCGACTCTGCCTTGTTGTTTGCTTATAATGTATAAGCAAGGTTTTGTTGAGTCAAAATGTATGTGTTTTGTTGATAATAATGTCAATGTGTCACAACAACTTTTTGTATTTCCAAGTCTTCCTAAAGTTTTTTGTAGTACACGTTTAAGATTTTTGAATCTTGTGCCAATTGGTACCTCTCATGGTTTGTGGTGTTTTTCTGATTCTTTTAAGATGGCTGTTCTTTGGAACCCATCCATAAGAAAATCAGTTGCTATACGAATCCCTCGTCTGTCAAGTCAATCTTTTATTTCTCATAAAGTTGCTGTGGGTTTTGGTGTTAATCCACACACTTTTGACCCTGCAATTTTGAGGATTTCATATCCGGTTCATGGACACGGATCGTGGAATGTTTCAGTATTTATATTGAGCTCCCGGCGCTGGAAGAAGTTAGAAAATGAACATCTGCCTCGTCAATCAATCCGACTTAAACGGTCAAGTCAGGTGGTATTAGGTAGTTTTATTTTTTGGGCGGCTTCTGAAAGGATACTTGGTTCTGATGGTGTTTCTTCTCAAAAATGTTATATGCTTGTCGCTTTTGATTTGGTTAACCACAACTTCTCGGTATTAGATATACCTGAGAGTTTAAGAGATCGGATTCCTGTACCTTTCTATATTTCAAAGCTAGGAGAGTCTCTTGTTATTTATGGAAACATTATAGGAGATCAATGGCACACGTTCTGTTTATGGCAGATAAACTTGGATGGTTGTAACAAAATAAAATCATTTAAAACACTATTTAACATTTTCACTCCTCATTTATTAAAAATAATTGGATTTACGAATAGCGGGGATCCAATTTTTGAATCTGATCAGCCCTACCAAATGGATCACACTCTTGAAGTTTTCCATGTTCGGTCACAAGAGTTTATTAATCTTCGTGTTGAAGCAGATGCAGGGTCCTTCTTCATGAGCCCCTACAACGAATCATTACTTCTGCTTACTCATCCAGATTGTTCAATATATTAATTTGTATCTTATGTAGGTTTGTTAGATAAACTGTTATGTATAATAGATATGTTTATTTATTCAGTTCACCGCAATTACTGAACCAATTATTTAACGCAAGTATTTATATTTTTTCAGACCGGTATTGACAATGACGATAATATGGATGTAGATAATGATTCAAAGGTTTGTTCTTTACAATAGTATATGTACCAAACAATGTTTTACATGTGTTGATATCTTTGATTAATATATATATTTTTTTAGCCAACTGGAATTGATGCTGTGACGATTTATATACACAAGATGTGCTTCTCACAATAAGAAGTAATGAAAGACCTTTTTGATGGTCAGGTAATATATGCAAGTTATATTGTTTTTTTATGAGTTAATACATTCAAAATTTGGCCTGTTTACACGTGTATTTTATTAGGATGATAATGTTTGTGACGTTGAGAAAGATGTGGAAGTGAAGGGCGTGCTGAGTGAAGAAAAAAAGTTACAGTCTCCTAATATGGTAAATATACGTTAAACATGTATACTCACATATTATGTGTAACATGTATACTCACAAAAAAGTTACAGGTTTATACTTGTTTTGGAGTTGAGCAAGATGTGAAGTTGAAGGGCGTGATGAGTGAGGACAACAACCCACAGGGCGTGAAGAGTGATGAAGATGTGGAAGTGCAGGGCGTGAAGAGTGAGATGCCAAACACAGAGTCTCCTTTTAACCCGGTAAATATACCTTCATAATGTTAAGAAAAAAAAAATTCATTTTCGACGGCAGTTCCTTTTGGTTAATTAGTGCTCTTGTAGTTCGCGATTTGAATTTAACATAGACATTCATGCCACTACGTAGAATTAATGATCTTGCGCAAAATGTTTTTCAGGATGTTATTTTTTTTGGTGATGAGTTACAGAGGACACCAATGGAGGTAAAGTCAGAGGCTGCTTTCAGTCCTCTAATTAGGTCTCCTGCTAACTTTAGATTTGTCGAGTCCATTGACTGTGAGGAAAATAAAGTTACAACCCTACGTGTGCCTTTTGAACGGGAGAGGAAGGTTAGCAAGGTTTATCAATCCCCATATATGCAGCAACCTTCGACCACACCAAGAAGGCAAATAAAACGTCATCTGAAACCGACATTTCCTTCAGTCATTGGACCTGATGGGAAAGAAATCAATCTTAAACCGTTCAAAGAGGTATTTAGTTACATCATTTCTTCTTAATGTTAATAACAATGATGTAGCTTATGTTTTATTATCTATTCATTATTTGCTTTATAAATTTCAGAATCTCCGTCGTAATGTTTTAGCGGCAAAGTTCAGAGTGTTTGTGCATCCAGAAGTACAATTGTTCTTGGATTCACAGAAGCGGAGTAAGAGCCAGCAGTTGTTTGTGTTTCCATGGGGCTCCGCAAGTACCACTGCTAATCTCCAGTTTTGGCTACGATTATTTGGTAGGGATGACCTAAACAGAGGTTGGCTCGGTGATACGGTATGTAATTCTTACAAGCTTTTAGTTCAAAGTGTAGTTGTATGCGGGGGTATCCTAGCTAACTTCTCTTTTGTTTCAATTTTTAAATGGCAGCATCTCTGTTTATGGGTTGATCTTATGATGCAATTTAGACCGGATGATGCTGATTGGGTCATTGTTAGCCCATTTTTTGCAACAATGATCCTTGAGTCGCAGATGCCGCTGTATTATGCTAATGGAGTGACAAACGGCATCCCGTGGTTTCGTGAAGGCGTCGAAAAGGTCTGTATTTTAATTATCAAATATTAGAAATGAGTTATAATATATTTGCACTAAAGAGTACTAATTATTTTTATTAACCTGCTATAACTACATTTTAGGTGTTCTTTCCAATCAATCAACCTGATTTACACTGGTGCCTGGGCGAATTAGCCATTAAAACTGGTGTGATAAAATTCTACGATAGCCTTGGATGCTCAGAACCTGAAAAACGTAGGTGGTGGTTAAATTTCAGGTCAATTTTTTCACGTCAACTACCCAAGTATCTTGTTGAGAGTGAGGTGATGCAAAGGAAGAATATAGATCCCAATAACTATCATGTCTCCTTTGAGTATGCACGTGATGTACCTAAACAAGGTGGAAGGTATGGGGATTGTGGTGTTTGGGTCTGTATATTTATGTACCGGTTGTCTCGTAACCTGTCATTGAAGGTCAAGGATCCGGTTCAAGCTGCTTTGGCTTATCGTGAGAATATGGCCGATTATTACTGGAAATACAAGATTCCAACTACTAAGTCAAACATGTCTTGAAGTTTACATGCTTACATTAAGATAAGGATAGATAGGCTAGAAGGGATGGTGTCACATATAGGATTGGCCGACCAGGCAAAAATGGAAGGCTCACTGATGTATGTTGGGTGTATATTTGGAAAAGATGTCTTGAATTGGTTGGGGTGTAGAGATACTGATGCAGGACTAATTGAAGTTTACATGCTTACATTAAGATAAGGATAGATAGGCTAGAAGGGATGGTGTCACATATAGGATTGGCCGACCAGGAAAAAATGGAGGGCTCACTGATGTATGTTGGGTGTATATTTGGAAAAGATGTCTTGAATTGGTTGGGGTGTAGAGATACTGATGCAGGACTAATTGAATTATCAAAAGGGTGCAGGAAATTTCAAACGTTGGTATTTAGTTGTTTGTGTAAAAAATTTGGCTTTAAAAACATTAATATTTGATCAAGGGTTTAGTTTATGCTTATTTTATAAATTGGCTGAGGACATAAA
Source organism: Artemisia tridentata subsp. tridentata (assembly GCA_021014915.2). Taxonomy (NCBI): domain Eukaryota; kingdom Viridiplantae; phylum Streptophyta; class Magnoliopsida; order Asterales; family Asteraceae; genus Artemisia; species Artemisia tridentata. The sequence goes on along the minus strand of CP139507.1, from coordinate 105,927,530 downwards.
AAAAAGTGCTCGACTGCTGCTCGACTTTAATTTTTTAATGTGGTATTCTTATTATAAATTGGCTGAGGACATACAAAAAAGTGCTCGACTGCTCGACTGCTCGACTACTCGACTGCTCGACTTTAATTTTTAATGTGGTATTCTTATTTTATAAATTGGCTGAGGACATTTAATGTGGTATTCTTATTTATTTTTTTATTAAATTACCAAACTCACACAAAAAACATGAATGCTTATTTTAGTGTTTATGGTTATTTTATAAATTGGCTGAGGACATACAAAAACGTGCTCGACTGCTCGACTGCTCGACTGCTCGACTTTAATTTTTAATGTGGTATTCTTATTTTTTAAATTGGCTGAGGACATACAAAAAAGTGCTCGACTGCTCGACTGCTCGACTTTAATTTTTAATGTGGTATTCTTATTTTATAAATTGGCTGAGGACATACAAAAACGTGCTCGACTGCTCGACTGCTCGACTTTAATTTTTAATGTGGTATTCTTATTTTATAAATTGGCTGCGGACATACAAAAAAGTGCTCGACTGCTCGACTGCTCGACTGCTCGACTCTCGACTGCTCGACTCTCGACTGCTCGACTGCTCGACTTTAATTTTTAATGTGGTATTCTTATTTTATAAATTGGCTGAGGACATACAAAAACGTGCTCGACTGCTCGACTGCTCGACTGCTCGACTGCTCGACTGCTCGACTTTAATTTTTAATGTGGTATTCTTATTTTATAAATTGGCTGAGGACATACAAAAAAGTGCTCGACTGGTCGACTGCTCGACTTTAATTTTTAATGTGGTATTCTTATTTTATAAATTGGCTGAGGACATACAAAAAAGTGCTCGACTGCTCGACTGCTCGACTTTAATTTTTAATGTGGTATTCTTATTTTATAAATTGGCTGAGGACATACAAAAAAGTGCTCGACTGCTCGACTGCTCGACTACTCGACTGCTCGACTTTAATTTTTAATGTGGTATTCTTATTTATTTTTTTATTAAATTACCAAACTCACACAAAAAACATGAATGCTTATTTTAGTGTTTATGCTTATTTTATAAATTGGCTGAGGACATACAAAAAAGTGCTCGACTGCTCGACTGCTCGACTTTAATTTTTAATGTGGTATTCTTATTGGCTGAGGACATACAAAAAAGTGCTCGACTGGTCGACTGCTCGACTTTAATTTTTAATGTGGTATTCTTATTTTTTAAATTGGCTGAGGACATACAAAAAAGTGCTCGACTGCTCGACTTTAATTTTTAATGTGGTATTCTTATTTTATAAATTGGCTGAGGACATACAAAAAAGTGCTCGACTGCTCGACTGCTCGACTACTCGACTGCTCGACTTTAATTTTTAATGTGGTATTCTTATTTTATAAATTGGCTGAGGACATACAAAAAAGTGCTCGACTGCTCGACTGCTCGACTGCTCGACTGCTCGACTTTAGATTTGCTCGATTTATAAAGCATAAAATAAAATAAGATCTAATATCTAAAAGCAAGCCAAATAGGTTGTTAAGGTGCTTTTTAATAGGCTCTAATATCGACTTTTAGTTTTTTAATTACATTTTAGTTTATGCTTTATAAACGTGGTGATTGCTCGACTGATCGACTGCTCGACTCGACTTGCTCAACTGCTCGACTGGTGGTTGGGGAGATGGTAGGGTTTACATTTAAAGCTTTGGTACGATGATAACTATAAATACAACATTATAACATATGGAATTCACAAACTAAACTTGAAAATGAATTCACCACCAAACTGGGAAGAATTACTCGATGTAGACGACTCCGATCTCCGACTATCCGCCACCACCCAAAACATATTACCAAACTGGGAAGAATTAATCGATGTAGACGACTCCGATCTCCGACTATCCGCCACCACACAAAACATATTTTCATACGGAAACCCTGAAGTTGAAAATTGTGATGAAAGGCCGGTAAGTATAGTTCAATCGGCTAATATCCATAAAAGTGCGGATACTCCGGTAGGTGTGGCTGATTGGGTAATGACACAGGAGTACATTCGGAAAGTAGTGGCTGATGTGGGTGAGGATTCTGATTTTAACAGTGGGCCATGGGTTAGGGCCGTTGAGTATGTGAAACCAAATGGCGGTATCATGATCGGTTGTTTTGCCGACATTAAAAAATTTTGCAAGAAAGGGAAACTTGAAAATGTTGTTGCCATAATCAAGTCTTGTACTCCAAATGTGTTGGGTGATCTCACGGTATCATTGAAAGACGTTTCAGGTTTAATTTCAGGTACAATACATCACAAAGTGCTTAAGGATGAGAGGTTTGAAAAGGAGATTACCGTTGGAGCTGTTTTGGTACTTCATAACGTTTCTGTTTTTTCTCCCAAACAATCTGGCAATCACTATCTTAACATTACAATAAGAAATGTGGTTAAGGTGTTCCCCAAGGATACGGTTCCTAACGATGTAACTGGTGTTGGTGGTAGTCAATTGTAATCAATTTTTAATTATAAGTAATGTAACTTTTCTATTTTAATCTAGTTTTTTAATGCACGTTATGTTGTTAGATGCGATGCGATTATTGACCAATTAAACAATATAAAACGACTAAAGTAGACAAATTTTCTCCCAAACAATACAAGCCGAAAATCAGTAAACACATTTGAATACTAGTACACATGAAGATTTCCAACCGATTCTAACAGCTCATTTAGCAATGCACCTGACATACATGCGTGGTTTTCTGGATTCATTGCCAATTCGAGTTTTGTCTCCAACATCTTTATTCTTGTCTCCAGCATGTTTATTTGTAGATCTTTTAACTTGCAGCTCGAACATTCTGTTGAAGTTCCCGTTTCATAACAATTGGGTTGCTGTGAAGGACCCGGAGATGAATTAGAACAACTTAAGTTGTGCTTGCTATCAAATTCATCCTTCCATATAAAATATTTACATCCATAATCTTTTATTGCGGGCTGTTACATATTAAGGAATGGTTATGAAATAAATTTTTAACAACTAATTTACATATACGTGAAACATAAGATTGCTAACCTTTGAACGAGGACATGAGTAGAAAAGTTTACCATAGCTATGCGCCTTATGTGATTTTCGTACCACTATTTTGCCACCTCTACATCGACACATTGGAAGATCCATACGAATTTCTAATTTTTCCAGCTGTTAAGAATTTGGTGGGAATGTCACAAGTATCTACATTATAATGGGGTGGTGTTTGTTAGGTGAAAAATTGAATGTGAGTTAGTATAAGTATTTATTAAAATCACCAACCCCATATTAATTAATATCTAAAGTTAACATTTATTACATCCATCTCCCCAACCAACAGTCGAGCAGTCGAGCATGAGACACTTATCAAAATACGTGACGGTGCTCGACTTGCAACTGCTCGACCGGCCCTATATTATAGTATTTATTAAAAGATCTTTACAAAATCTAACATTTATTCTAGTATTTATTAAATCCATCTCCCCAACTACCAGTCGAGCATGGGACACTTGTCAAAATATGTGATGGTGCTCGACTGATCGACTGCTCGACTGCTCGACTATGGATATATTTACTGATGGTAAAACAAAAAAAAATGTGAGTTATATGAACTGTATGGAATAATATACTATTCAAAGTTATAGTCACATATCCATTCTAAAAAAATGAGTCTTGAGAGCACTAAATTTCGTGTGTATCTTGTTTTTGAAGATGGCAGTAGTTATGGTGTTTCACTAAGCAGAGATATTAGATACGCTGGTTTAGTATCATTTGTGAAGAAAAAGTTCAAAATTAGCAAAGTACACGATTTAGGATTTTGTTACAAAATGCCGCACGGTCCGGTCCACATGGTTGATGATGATGATGTTGAATTTTTCGTTAATGAAATTTGTAAACCGAAGGCTTCAATACCTAAACTTTCAATTAAAATGATGGTCAAGACCTCAAAGGTAAATACATCTTCTAACTCATCAAATTTCGATCTTAATGATTCTTTATTTCCAAATGAATTTGAACCTCAAAGTTTTTACAATGATTCGAAATTACCAAAAAATGAAATTTTTGAAAATGAAAATTACAACGATGTTAATATCTATAATAATGAACCGAAAAATGAAAATTTCGAAAATTTTGGGGGCACATCTTCTTCAAACGATGAATTTGTGCCTAAATGGCTAACAACCAATACATTCCAATATATGCCTACTCCACCCGATCCACCAAGCCATGAAATTAAGATCCCGAATACCCAAAAATACAACAACAAAAGCTCTATTATCCTCAAAGAGGGTGATGTATTTGAAAATAAAGAGTTGTGCGCTTTTGAAATTGGTAAAAAGGCTCTTTTAGAGGGATTTGAATTTAAGCCTAGAAAATCGGATAAGTTTAGGTACGATGTAATTTGTGTGCATGATGGGTGCAAATGGAAGATATTGTCTTCTATGAACAAAAATGGTCTTAGATGGAGTATAGGAACAGTTCACGATGTTCACACTTGTCCGAGAACACGTATTTATCCTAATCACCGTAATGCTACCAAAAAACTTTTGGGACGTTTACTCGTACCCAAGTTGAAAGATAGCAATCGGATCTATACCCCAAAGGACATAATTGAAGATATTGGTCAACAATATAAAATTGACATATCTTACAAGAAAGCATGGGGTGGGAAAAACAAAGCTTTCGATTTGATCAATGGTTCCCCAGAGGAATCGTTTGAGCAGTTACCATATTATTGTCATAATTTAAAGATGAAAAATGAAGGTACGGTAACACATATTGATACAGATGATGGAGGACACTTTAAAATGTGTTTTATAGGCTTTGGTATTGCGGTATGTTTTTGTATATTGTTTATTCATTAAATCTGTTAATTTTTTTTTTTTTTTTTACTTTTTGTATTTATTTTTTATAATATCATTGTGTAAATTATAATTTGTAAATAAAACAGATTCGGAGTTTCTTACAGTATATGAGGCCATTGATAATAATTGATGGAGCGCATCTTAAAGGGAAGTACCTTGGGACAAATCTGGTTGTCGCCGGTATGGATGGTAACAATCAGATTATACCTATTGCTATCGGTGTTTGTCAAGGTGAGACGGGGGAGGCATGGACATGGTTTTTGTCCAAATTGAAAGAATGCATAGGGGAACGACCAGGTTTGGCTATCATATCGGATAGACATTATGCAATTGGACAAGCGTGTAACACGGTCTTCCCAAATTCATTTCATGGGTATTGTTGTAGACATCTAATGATGAATTGCCGTTTAAATGGCAGTAGAAAGCTAAAGGCGTTATATTGGAAAACATGCAAAGCTTACACCCAGGAAGAATTTCATATATCGATTTCTGAGCTTCAAAGACGTAGACCGGCTGCTTATGACAAACTTTATGAAGCTGGGTTTGAGAAATGGTCACGGGCATATTGCACTGGTAATCGGTACAACTACATGACTTCAAACAGCGCAGAGTCGATAAATTCATTAACAAGGCATGTCAGAAAAGTACCTATAACAATGCTTATTGAGTGGTACAGAGAGCTTTTACAAAGGTGGTATTGTGACAAGCGACACAAATATAAAGGTAATGAACTTCTTCTTTTTATTGATTTTTTTTTTGTTTCTTTCTTAGACAATATAACATTGTGTATAATATTTGTTTTGGTTGTTATACATATAATGTCTACATAATGGTTATTTCTGCATTGTGTATAATGTCTACATAATGGTTTTTATATATATAGTGTATACATATAATGTCTACATAATGGTTGTTTTTATACATATAAGAACTAATTATTTATTTTATTTTTTAAAAATGATTTCAGATGCAGCCGATGGTGAACTTAGCGATTGGGCTGCTGCGAAAGTACAGGATAGAATGTACAAGAGCCTCAACTGGAATGTGTATGGTATTGAAACGTTTAAACTCTACATGGTCACCAACCCTATAAGACAACATACCGTGAATCTAGAGTATTTTTCATGTACTTGTTGTAAGTGGCAACTTTCCGGCCTACCATGCGGTCATGCGATAGCGGTTGCTAGATTTCTTGGATACTCGGATTGTAATCACTTGGCTTTTGATTGGTTTAAGAAAACAAAATTGCAAGGTACATACCAAGAATTGGTTTATCCTACAGGAGACATGTCAAGTTGGGAGCTTCCTAATGGCTTACAAGTTGTGAAGCCACCAGCCATGGTGGTGCGTCAATCTGGAAGACCCAAAAACAAAAATCGTGTTAGATCTCAAGGAGAAGAACCAAATCCGGTAAGATGCTCAAGGTGCCAATCCATTGGACACAGGCGAACTGCATGCAGGGAACCATTCCCAAAGAAAAAGAAAGCAAACATAAATAATGTAAGTGACTAGTATATGTATTGAAAAAAAATTGTTTTCCTTGGTCGATTAAGAATTAAATCTCACAAACGTTTAAACTTGTTAGGGAAATGTATCTAACATGGGAAGCTCAGGTAGCCAAGAGCCTCTATGCAGGATGAAATGGTGTATAGCTATGATCATATAAACTTGGCTGACCCGTAATGAAGAGTTTTCATTGAAGAATGGATGTTTAGACATGTTGCTACTTTAATGGGGTTGGAAGGTTCCAATTCTCTTAAGTTTTAGATGCTTTTGGTATTTGTTTATGTTGAATGGATATTGTGGAATTATGAACTCTATCATCTAATGGAATTATTGTGAAATTTGTATTTGCCAATGCTAACTAAACTGCTGTTAAGTATAACTAGATTTTTATGAAATTTGTTTGTGAAGATGGTTAGATGGATTTGCATCTTTGAAGAGAGTACTTGTGTTAAAACACAAAAAATAATAATAAAAAAAAATAAATATATATATATATATATGTTGTTTTTGTTTCAAAATTTTTTTTTTGGAATATTCAAAGGAAGATGCAGATTTCATGAGCAAAGGGTGTTTTCAGAATTTGAAATTAAAGGGGTTTGACAAAGATCAACAGACTCTGCTGCTAATGCACAATAAACTGCTGCTAGCACAATGAAACTGCTGCTAGCCCAATGAAACTGCTGCTAGTGCTCTGCTGCTATTTTTAGAAGTTCGAGCACTCTGCTGCTTAGTTTGAAAGAACAGGGTCTATTTTGTAACTTTGGCGCCAAATAAACCCTAACGGTTATAAACGCCCAATTCACTCATCTCATTTTGTTGTGTGCGCCCAAATAAATTCCAAGTGATAACCTCTCGCAAATCATCAGATTCACAAGAACCCCAAACCAAAACCTAAGAACAATGGCAGAAAGATCATTTTCAACAGACCACAACAAAGTAGCATTTCTTCAAAAGGTTCCAGAGAGTGCAGGATTTACTGAAGCCATCGACTTTCTTAATGCTTCCTATATTAGGTATGCATTAACAGTTAATCCTACTATATTTGTTTCTCACATTCAAATGTTTTGGTCGACTGTTACGATTGAAACTAGAAATGGGAAAGAAAGATTAATAGCTGTAGTAGATCAAGAAAGAATAGTTATTACTGAATCATCTATAAGAAGAGTACTTCATCTTATAGATGATGGAGAAATAACTTGCCTTCCTAAAAATGCTATTTTTGAAGGACTTGCAAACATTGGATATGAGAGGAAAAATGGAAAGTTTACATTTTTGAAAGGCCTTCTCTGTCCACAATGGAAATTCCTTATTCATACTCTTTTACATTGTTTAAGCCCTAAAACTACTAGTTGGAATGAATTTAGTGCAAGTCAAGCTTCTGCTTTGATTTGCCTAACTTCAGGCCAACCTTTTAATTTTTCGGCTTTCATATTTGAGGGGTTGAAAAAGCACATTTCCAGTGTAGTGTTAGCTTTTCCGAGATTTGTACAGCTTTTAATCAATAGCAAGGTAAAGGAACCTTTTAAACATAAGAGAATTGAACCAAATCCAGAACTTGAAAGTATAATGTTCTCTTTCCTTAGAAAGAATGGGAAGGGTTTTTCTGGAAGAATTACACCACCCACCCCATATATGCTAGAACTCATTGCCAATCAACCCATAGACCCACCTGAACCATCTCACCAATCCCAACCAATTGATGATAACACTGAGGGTCCCCACCTTGGTGTTGATCAGGAAGAAAATGAGGGTAACCCCAGCCACATGGCTCAAATGGGGGACTTAGATGCTCATCCTAGGGATGAGACTGAGTTTATTGTCAATGATGCACCTCTCGGACCAGTTAACACAGGTCGAAGTGCTGAGGCTAGTCTTGAACATTCTCCCAATGAATTGATGGATGACACTTTTGTACAAAATGCCAAATCCAATGAACCACCTATCGGGTCAGGTAATACAGACCGAAGTGGGGAGGATAGCATTGAACTTATCAAAGAATTGACGGAAACATGTACAAAATTGTCAGCTGAGGTTCTAAGCCTTAAAAAGGAGGGTGTTAGTTTGAAGAAGCAACTACAGTTGGTCAAAACATCTCAAGGTGCACAGATCAGACAGTTAAGGCTTAGAGTTAGGCATCTTGAGGGGGTGCACAGGTCAAAAGTTTCAATGATCAAAAGGCTAAAGAAGGAAAAGGTTGCTGTTTCCAAACCTAATTTGGGGAATGATGCTCCCAAACAGGGGATGAATGAAGATAATGTTGTGAAAGATTCAGGGGAGATAGAAATTGAAATGAATGAAAATGTTGCTAATATTGCTGAGAATGAAGTGTTTGCTGGTGATGGTGCTAATAATGAAGATGTTGGTACTAGTGATGGTGCTAATAAGGAGGTTGAAGGTAATGACAACATGAATGAAGGTTTCAATGGAGCTGAGGATGATGATATGGATGAAGATTTTGTGGTGAAGGACAGAACTGGTAATGAAGTGTTTGCTGGTGATGGTGCTAATAATGAAGATGTTGTGAAAGATTCAGGGGAGATAGAAATTGAAATGAATGAAAATGTTGATAATATTGCTGAGAATGAAGTGTTTGCTGGTGATGGTGCTAATAATGAAGATGTTGGTACCAGTGATGGTGCTAATAAGGAGGTTGAAGGTAATGACAATTTTAATAGTAAACTCTCGCGCATGTTCAAGGTTATAAACTAGTGCATATAATAAAAATAATATAATAATTAAAATATAATTTTTATGGTGAAGGTAATGACAACATGAATGAAGGTTTCAATGGAGCTGAGGATGATGATATGGATGAACATTTTGTGGTGAAGGACATAACTGGTAATGAAGTGTTTGCTGGTGATGGTGCTAATAATGAAGATGTTGGTACCAGTGATGGTGCTAATAAGGAGGTTGAAGGTAATGACAATTTTAATAGTAAACTCTCGCGCATGTTCAAGGTTATAAACTAGTGCATATAATAAAAATAATATAATAATTAAAATATTATTTTTATGGTGAAGGTAATGACAAGATGAATGAAGGTTTCAATGGAGCTGAGGATGATGATATGGATGAAGATTTTGTGGTGAAGGACAGAACTGGTAATGAAGTTGTCTTAGAAGAAGGAAAAAGGTCTGATGTTGCTGCAATAGGGGTTGAAAGTGCTGAAAAAGAAGCACAGGTTGAGTCTGCTGCTAGTGCAGAGCAACCTGCTGCTAGTGATAACCAACCTGCTGCTAGTGATAACCAACCTGCTGCTAATGTTTCTGAGACTGCTGCTAATGTTTCACAACCCACAAAACCAAAAGCCAAAGGTGTTGTGATAAGAGAATCTATTTCAACATTCAAACCATCACATACCTCCATTTCATCAACAGATGAAGGCAAAAGCATTCTAGTTGAGAAACCAAAAGAAAAATTTAAGATCATGACTGCTGCTGAAAAAAAACAAATAGAAGAAGGTGATGCAGAGTTTATAAAGAGTATGCAAGCTCAGTGGAATGCAGAAGATGATTTGAAAATACAAAAACAGATAGAAGAAGATAGGAGGGTGGCAATGGAAGAGCAAAAGCAGGAAAGGGATTTGTATACTGCTGAGGAACAAGCAGATGCAGTACAAGATTTGCTGGCAAATTTTAGAAGGCATCATAACAAAAATGTGAATAAGAAGAAATTTTCAGCATATGAAGAGATCAAAGGAATGAAAGCCTTTTTGCACAATCAATGTCACTGGAAGTATGCCACTTTCAAAGGGATGAATAGAGATCAAATAAGGAAGGCATATTACACAGCTCATGCAAGGCTAAAGAAACCAGTTAATCCACTCACAGATGCAGAAATAAAAGAGTTCACAAGAAGGAAAGTGCCATCATATGCTTATATGGACCCAGACTACAAAAGGCCTAAAGTGTCTGAGGCTATGCAACAAAAAGTGGTGAAAGAAAAGGAGAATGTTGTGGAAAAAGTCTCTCAAGGTGAAGCTTCTGAAACTAATACACAAAGGGTGGAAGCACTATGGGATGAAGTAGATGAACCAGAGGAGCAGCCTCAGTTAACAAGGAAGAAAAGTGTGGAAAAGAAAAGAAAGAGAACTGTTGAAGAAAGTGATTCTGAAGGTAGTTCTAAGAAGCAGCAAGAGCTTATCATTAAACATGCAACATAAATGTAAAGAAAAGGAAATAACATGAACTGAACTTATATTAATAACAACAATAAAAAGAGTACAAGGGTTTAATTTTAAGTCGTTACATTTAGAATGATGGGTATCCGAGTTATCCTACAGAAATACATAAAGATGGGTATCAAAGTTATCCCAGACACAAAACACAAAAGACTATCACCCATCAAATGAAATCTGAGCATAGAACTAGTCGCAAACACAAAACACTAAAGCCATCACCCATCAACCATACAAACTTGTTTTCGACCCATCACGGTATCACCCATACAAATGTCTACAAACAGGACAACTAAATGCTTATGAAAACAAGCACTAAAACAGTATTCAGGCAACATGGATCTTGTGCTTGTAATAAAAGCTAATCAGTCTCTCACGGTATGCCAATGCCGTCTGAACTGGATTATCCACATCCAAAAGTCTGCCATTCCCTAACCTGTACAAAGTAAAGTTTTAGTTAAGAGTATAGTTTTAAGGTAATAAAAATGTAAAAATAACAGTTTCTTCTAATAATTTTTTCATTACATGTATAAGACGATGACAAATACTCCATTAAAACTAAAATATTGTTAACCACTAACCTGTATAAGAAGATGCAGAGCCACACACCACAATCATCAAACACTCCAGCCTGCTTGGGAACATTGAGAGCATTGCTAAAAGTAATCTTATAGGACATAGGATCAATTCCCTTCTGCTCAAAAACTCCTACTTGTTCTAGCAATTCCGGAAGCCTGTTCTCTAGACAACCCCTCATACTTACATAGAATGGCCGCATTTCATTATCAAATACAGGTCCACTGTCAAAGAATGTAACTTGACCAGTCTGGATGTGAAACACAGCAAGGGACCAATGTGCTTCTGGTTCATTTATGGGAATGAAAACACGTTCAACATCACCCCAACCTAGCGGGTACGTTTCTTTGTTTGCGTACCAGACAGGCATGGTTCCTTTCATCAATAATGGTAGGAAAAAGCAGCTTACCATAGACCAGTCCATATCTGATGGTCTGGTATGCCACATGTAGGATACCCATAGATCAATGTGCTGTAGGAAAAAGAAATAAAAAATATATTCAGTCATTTACATATAAAATAAATCCGCATTTGATTCTCTCTACATGTAATAGATATCAAGTAAGATAGTGTTACGAGACAAACATCATAATAGCGTTGGCAAACCTTGATAGTTTGAACCTCTGGTCAAAGTACCAAGGTGTGCTGAAGGAAAAAGCATGTGATGTGACTATTGGGAATCGTGTTGAATGGGATAATGAAGGCGTGTGGCCTGTCATGAACAATACACACTATATCATTATCCCAATCAACACGCCTCAATTATCACATCCCATCTATTAAAGCAGATATACCTATAATTGTAGATGGGTTCCATTGCTTAATATGAACACCGTCCTTAGTACCGTTTGAGGTGATTGATCCTGATCGCCAGTTTTGGCTAAACAATCAGCTTCCATTCTCGAAAGAGCCAAAACTGGTTATCAAGATCAAACACACAAACTTGTGATCCTTTTAGAGATCTTAGTGGACTCGCAAAAGGTCATTGCTTATACAAAAAAGCGTCTTTTTGTATAAGCAGTGACCTTTTGCGAGTCCACTAAGATCTCTAAAAGGATCACAAGTTTCTTTGTTTGATCTTGATAACCAGCTTTGGCTCTTTCGAGAACGGGAGCTGATTGTTTAGCCAAAACTGGCGATCAGGATCAAGCATCTCAAATGGTACTAAGGAGGGTCTTCATATTCAGCAATGAAACCTATATTCAACATTATGTATATCTGCCCTAATAACCGCATTATCAAGTCTCTCATGTAACACAAATTTACTGGAAATCAATTGGCAGGCAGAGACAATCAAAAGCATGATTTATAAATAACTGAGTAAAGTAAACTTATATTTACTTTACCTCGTCAAGTAACCATCCTTTACGATTATTGTCAAGGCCGATTAAAGCATCCCAGAAATTACGATCGACAACCAAATCAGACCAAGGGAACACACAATTACGCCACCCGTCCTTCAACATGAACCCATCAATTTCATAGCTAATATAAATTTTGTCAATGTTTTGGAATGGTCGCTTAAGAACCTAAACAGAAAACAAAATAAACATAAATGACCATCATAAAATTAATGAAAACTAATATACATTTCCAAAAAACCAGATAGACTTCTAGAACCAATATACATTTCCAAAAAAAACAATCATACCTCTACCCACGGTCTGACTTCTAGTAACTTGTCGGTGATAACTGGATCTTGTATACTCTTTCGGCATCTAAGTTTTTCTGGGCTAGGAACTTGAGAACTTTTACTTCGCTTGATGACATAGGGTGGCCTAACAACACGTTCAAAAATCCTCTTCTTTGTTACGCATTTCTCAATAAGTTTCCTTCTAATTTCAACTTCATCAACAGCTTTGTCTAGCTTTTCAACTTCATCAACAGCTGGCGAATCAAACAACTTGAAAAAATCGTTGTCTTCACTACAATACTCATCAGAAAGATCTAAAACCTGTTAATGCGATGAAAAAAAAGTTACCAAAATTTTATTAGCGCAAGTTATTTATTATGTCAGAACCGAAATAAGAACAACAAACAACATCATCAAATTACCTTTTCTCCGGGAGAAGTGTGAACTTTGTCTTGCTGTGAACATTTGCATGTAAAAACCTGCATACCAAAGTGTTTTAAGCCTTATTAGTAGAGCATTATAATTAAAGACATACTCAAACGATTGCAAAAGATAATATACTAACTTCAATAATATTCTCAAGTTTCACAGTGCGGGCTTCCAAAGCCTTAACCCGTTCCTCAAGAGACATACTCACTGAACAACCCTCCCCAATGCTTTTATTGCTGGCCCTTCTTGCAGCCCGTTTCTGAAAGTATTCCTCCCATGGTCCCCCTTTTGGAAGAGGCGGTGCTCTAGGGGTATACCACCTAAAAAATTCCCAGCTCCTTATATACCATTCCGCTTCAGCCTCAAATTTTGTTGGGGTAATAGCCAAGTTTGGTTTCGAGTCCTAGGAAAAATATAAAAGTTACGTGGTATATCAAATTGTTTAAATGTCATGTTGACCAATGAATTAGAATACATATATGTTTACCTTGGCAAAAAGATTGTCAAAATTATCAAATTCTCTAAATGATACGTATTTCGACCATGCCACTGCTCTTGGTATCACCCCTTGCTTCTTGTTCCACCACATTTCACTTTTATTAGTACTCTCTATGATCCATATCTACAAAAAATTAAGAAAACGAATATAATTTTGAACGGGGGAATGAACGGGGAAGGATTTTCTTAAGTTTTAGGTATGTTTTTAAATAAGCAGTACCAATAAGAAAAAGAATGTCAGTAAGCAGACTTCTCGAAATTTTATCTTCTTTAAAGTGAACAAAAAGAAAAATAATGTCAACAAAGTTTGTTAGTATTAACCTTGAAACCAGCAACGAATCCATTCAAACTATACATAGGAACGCGAATATGCTTTTCAGAGACATTTCTAATTGATTCATAAAGCTGCCTCCATATATGCTCCCCCCATGGCATTGCATTCCATTCATCAATATCCTCCACCATCCTCATAAAAATATCATCAATGATACACCCCAACTCTTTACCCATGAATATAACCTCAAGTGTTAGCAAGAGGCAAACACGGATAGCATCCTCATCACACAGTTTTATAAACACCTCTTCATCCTCAATAACTGATAATAGATCAATTAATTTAACATGCTGACCAACCTTATGCGGGAAAACACGTTCACGAAAAGGGATATCACCACTCCGCCATTTCCTAAAACTGACAAGACCAAATTTAAGGCCAGTAATCAGGCAGAATTCATGTCGACCAAAATGAAGCATGTGTCCATTCAAAGAGTATACAAGCGGAAGATCATAGTTATCATCTTTTTGGTGGCATTGTCTCTGAAGCATGTAATGAACAAGCCCTTCTTCATTATCCACATAGGTCAGATCAAGCCATGGTCCAAAGCATGTAGCATTAAAACATGTTACGCCGTGGCTGGTCTAATCGATCCTTCATAAGTACAAAGTAATGCAATTTGCTTTTGACAATAACTCTAGCATCATGCGCCTACAAAAAATAACAATTCCATTATATAATACTAAAATAAGTTATAAAAGAAATAATAAACAACTCGCAAAGTGCTCATTTTAAGATAGAATAGTATGAATAAATATTTATTATAGGCAATCACAAACACCCCTTAATATAGAATAGTATGAATAAATATAATTATTTAACTGCAATAACATTATCATCCCTAGCAGCAGGTTAGTTTGCCTAGCAGCAGGTTAGTTTGCCTAGCAGCAGGTTAGTTTGCCTAGCAGCAGGAAAGTTTGCCTAGCAGCAGGTTAGTTTGCCTAGCAGCAGGTTAGCAGCAGGAAAGTTTGCCTAGCAGCAGGTTAGTTTGCCTAGCAGCAGGTTAATTTACAATAAACTGTGTTAATAAGCTTGTTAAAAATTTCTACCAACACCTAATTTCTACCAAAAAACTGTGTTAATAAGCTTGTTAAACGCGTTAATAAGCTCCTTATACTTAGCAACTTCACATTCAAAAAGCTCACAATCCTAGTTTAAACTAAACTAAACTAAACTCATTAAAGCTCACAATCCTAGTTTAATCTAAAGATTTACAATAAAACATAAGACTCACACCTTAACACCTAAGCAGCGAAGCACAAAGAATAAGCAGTGAATCACAAAAGTTACAATATAACATACAAAAATATGGAACAATACTATTAATGCCTCTTTCGGTTTTTGGAACAAAAAATAAGCAGTGAATCACAAAAGTTACAATCATTAAAGCTCACAATCCTAATAAGCAGTTACAATATGGAAAAAAAATAAATCAAAGCCCCAATAATCACTAAAAAAAACTTACCATTTCGTTTTAAAGCAGTTACAATATAGAACAAACATGAAGATGAACCGACGAAGAAGAAACTGGGAAAAATAAAATGTAGAAATTAACTAAAAACAGTGTTTTGGGAAATATGAGCGTAAAATTTTTGGTGTGTGTTACCGAAACAGTTAGTGTGTGTTTTTGGATCAAATTAGTGTAGTGTGTGTGTGTTTTTTTTGTGTTTGCACCAAAAATAAAAAAAAAAAAAAAAAAAAAAAAAAAGTACAAAAAAGGACTGACTGAAAGTACAAATCAAATCTTTTGGAAAGATATTTTTCATAAAGGTACGCCGTCAGTCGAGCAATTTCAAGTCGAGCACCGTCGGTCGAGCATTGACTTTTAAAAAGGGAATAGTAACAAAGATTCACTAAAGATTTGCTTGTACCTTATGCAAGTACAAGGGAATTACACATGTCAAATTTCTAGTGGAGTCGAGCAGTCGAGCAGTCGAGCGTGACCAAAATGGGAAAGAGGTGTTGAGAGTGACTATTAAATGGATCAAGCTTTTTTTCAACTACTACTTTGGTAATTACCTCTTTGAAAAAAATAGTTTTTGAAAAAAAAATCGAAAAGAATTTTATTTTTTAAATATTTTAAGAAAATTTTTTTCGATAATTATTTAAAAATTTTTTTTTCAATTTTTGTTTTCGAAAAAAAAAAATTAGAAAAAAAATTTTCGAAAAAAATATTATAGAAAAAAAATTTCAAAAAAAATTTGCAAAAAAAAAATTCGATAAAAAAATTTTTTGAAAAAAAAAATTTCGAAAAGAATTTTTATTTTTTAAATATTTTTAGAAAATATTTTTTCGATATTTTTTTTTATTTTTTTTTTTCGAAATTTTTTTTATATGTTGCATGAAATGATTATACGAATTCGAGGACCAAACATGTAAAAAAATAATTGAAATTTTTTTTAGATGTTGCATGAAATGATTATACGAATTCGAGGATGTAATTTACTAACGAAGTGAGTTAACGAATGTTAGTAAAAAACTCAAATCCGCTAAAAAAATTTGTTGAGTATCTTTTTATGCAAGAAAAAAAGAAGAGTACCTTGATTGGAAATGGACCCGTACCTTTTTGTGTCATTTGCCCTTGTTATAACTTATAAGTGATATCTTTGTGCGAAGGGGTTCACTTAAAACCATGTCTTGAATGAATTTAATAAATATAACAGCTTGACGATGCTTATGGAGCTATGGTTTCCAATTGACTCACAGGTTCTTACGGCTTCGAAGTAATATCTTTGTCTCCTAGTTCGAATCAGTCATCTGTCATGATCGATTCTGGGTCATTGGTGTGCACCTCAAATGACAATAAAAAACATATTGAACAATCTCATTACTAGTAACTTAGTAAGTAATGTTTCTGCAGAGATTTTGCATACTTATTAGTTGGCCCAAACCTTGTAACTTGTAAGATTGAGAGACGAAGGTGTTTGCTGTTCTTAAGTTGTTAAAGAGTTGGAGTATAGCAAATTATGAGATGATATTGTTGGTTTGGGACTTTGCGTGATAAGCAAACCAGATTTTCTTTTGTCCCACATCGCCCAGAAGTGTAGTATCTCTTTTTATCAGTTTAATATCTGATATGAGCCATCGGCTCACTCGATATGAATCTTATTTTTTTATGGGGGAAGGACCCACCACAGTAGCTTGCTGCTGGTGTTCTTCATAACTTGCAGCTCGGAAGCTTTGAATTAATGCCAATATAGAAGTAAATTAACTTTTACAGTCGTTCAAAAAAAAAAAAAAAAAGGAATATAACTTTTATAGACTTTTTTGACAGTTACTTCTTCGGTTCCCTTTTTGTTTACCTGTATTTTCCTAACTACCTTGGCATATGCAAACGCTAACATATATATGTAGTCATTTTGTGATTCACATCCCAAGTTATATCACTTTAACCATCATAAACGAGGCAAAGTTAATTATCCTATGTTGAATTGACACTTCAAATAATAACTCTGTTGTATGTGTTGTTTTAAAGTGAGAAATTTTTGGTACAAGTTAGTTTAACTTTTAGTTGATTCGTATAAAACAAAATTTGTGGAAGACTAAAGTGAAAGTAAAACTACCAATAGGTATGTAATCAAATTAACCCCAAAAACCTACTAATTTTAGATATGTGGATGAGTTGCAAATGGTCTCTACTCTCTCGTATTCATCAAGTAAAGTACACATTGTGTTAAAGGCTGTTTATGAAAGCTTTCTTCTTTTTTAAAGTACTGGCGAAATGTGTGCTAATAACGATTCGTTGCTCATATATATATCATTATTAATTTTAGTATGTTGAACATTCAAAACGAGGGATGGGGTCTAGTTAAATACGATATGGGGGGATATATGGGATACAGCTAATGTGGATAAGGAAGGGAGATAAGGAGCTCTTGCCTTCAACTCAGAGTTCCTTCCGCAACATGAATACATATGTTTTATATGCACCCATAAGAAGTTATGCTGCTCAACTTGTCATGTAAGTCTGTAACATGTTATGCAAATCGTGAAACAACTTCGATCTTTGGAAGTTATACTAAACTAAGTCCAAGAAAATGGATATTTTGATAAGTTGTATTGTAATCGACAACCCAAAATTACTATCCGGATTCCGGGCATGACTAAGTGTGAAGGATATATGCATTGGATTATATTTGTAGGAAAATCAAGATAAAATTAGGTCTTGAACAAATTCTATAAATGTAATAACTTGACGATGTTCATGGTACCAATCGAATCCCAACTCTTATATTTCGTGATGCGGTTTATGTGTCTCCTATTGATATGAGCAGTCATGTATCAAGATCCATCCGATCTGCTTTAATTTTCAGTTGTGTTTTACCTCATATATATGACAGTATAATACATCTTGAACCATTTCATTACTTCCAAGTAAAGTTTCTGCAAAAGTTGGTATAGTTTTGAGTTAACCAGAACCTTTGCAAAGTCTGATGATGATTAGGGTGTAAGAACGACAAGGCGAAGATAGTTGCTAATTTTGAGCTGTTTAAAGGTTGAAGTTCAGTTGATTTTGAGATGATATTGTGGGTTTGGGTGATAGGCAAGCCAAATTTTCTTTTGTCCCACATCGCCCAGAATACTAATATTATGAAGATGGCTGGCCTATAAAAACAACAGATCAAGATGAGATTAAGCATACCTTTCTCGGCCTTTTGGCTAAGATCAAGTGTAGTATCTGTTCTTATCAGTTTAATATCTGATATGTGAGCCATCGGCTCACTCGATATTAATCTTATTTTTTATGGGGGAAGAACCCGCCACAGTAGCTTGCTGCTGGGGTTCTTCATGTGTCGCCTTGGTCTTACACTACTGCCAAGGCTTGGCGCGCCCCTCCAATTCTTAGTTAAACTCTATCTTAAGACTTACTCAGCTCTAATTTAAAGTCGATATAACAGTAAATCTTTTGGGTAAAATTCAAAGGAATTAGGTTGTTTCTTATCTCACTAGTTTTAAGAGTTACTTTTTGTTACCTGTACAATTATTTACCTAATTACCTTGGCATATGCAATGCTAACATATATGGATTTATCTTAAAACTTACTCAGCTCTAATTTAAAGTCGATATAACAGTAAATTTTTTGGGTAAATTCCAAGGAATTAGGCTGTTTCTTATCTCACTAGTTTTAACAGTTACTTTCAATTATTTACCTAATTACCTTGGCATATGCAATGCTATCATATATGGATTTATTTTGTGATCTGTTGTTCTGAATCCAGTTATCGCTATAACCATCGTTAATGAGGCAACGTTATTTATCTTATCTCAAACTGTAACTTCAAGGTAGTAAAATTATGTTGAATTGAATGTGTTGTTTTTGGCTTAAAAACTTTTTAGGTCTAAGACGTGGCCTGGAATCAACTATATTATCATCTCCCGAGTCATCACTTCACATTAGTTGTCTACTTTATAATAAGAATGTGTATGGAAATGCAGATTACAAAGCAGTATGTTTCTGATTTGTTTTTCTAAGACGAAAAGGGTTATAAATGCTATATGTCATCTTCTTAACTACTCACTCATGTGTTTATATACTTTAATATGCTCTAAAATCAAGTGCTCTATTCATTTTCAAATTGCGAAGTTTTCTTACTTATATTACTTCATAGAAACAATTGTCACAGAAATTGATCATTTTAAAGACTAGTTTTGATACACAACAACAACAACTATTATACCCAATCCCGCCGGAGTGATGTATGTGGGATGTAAGATGTACAGTTGTACACTACTTCAAGAAAGACTAGTTTTGATGATCATAGTGAAATCATACAGATGATAAGGAGCATCTGCAATTCTGCAAATATTAATAACTTAGCATTTACTTCTATCTTTTCGCTCAATAGAATAAATTCATCACCATAAAGAGGAATGGAAACAAAATTAAAACACAAAAAAACATAAAATTTATTATGCCATACTCCTTGTTGCTGTGGGTCTTCATGAAAACTTAACTACTCCTCAATCACTGCATTTAGTATTTACTTGCCCCTATTTATTGCCATTGTCGTATGTTGGTCTGAGATAAATCATTTTTAGATGCGTAAATTAAGTTAAGAAGATATAGGTTACTTAAAAAGCAAGTTTCAAATTTATGTTTGAATAAGAAAGAAGTTAGAGACATTATTCGAGTGTGGTATTTCATGATTCGATTCTAGATTTTACGCTAAAAAGATTGTTTCGAGGATGATAAAAACCAATTCACATATGGTATTCATGTCACTTGACTCACTTTCACACAAAAACATGTTTCCGACATGTTTTTCACTTGCACGTTCACCACCACCAGCGTATATACATATAAAAGTACATGAGCGGATTTAAGCAGTATAATTGGTGGATAAGTAACCATTTTCTTAATGCCTTAGGGGTAGGTTGATTTTGAATTAGTAGACTTGTAAGATAATGGCACTGCCGCACTGCTGTTTTTGAATTAGTATAATATTTAAACTTAGCGTATTAAGGGGTCCACATTGTGATTATGATCACACAAGACGACAAGGCCACTGAATCATGAGAAAATCTTGTATACAGTATATATAGCATCACATATATGATTATGATGACAAAGGTGTAGCTCCACATGGACAAAGAGATTTCAGTGAAGGTGGAGGATGGAAGAAAAGGTGCAGGTGATGGTGATCCATCTGTTGGTCCTGTTTACCGTAATGTTCTTGCTAAACAATCTTTTCCACCACTTGATCCTAACTTCAAAACCGCTTGGGATGTCTTTAGGTACTTAATTATACATCATATCAACTCTTCACTAGTTTATTTTATTAATCCTAGTCTTCATTTTATTAACCTCCAATCTTGCAATGCGCGCGCCTTTCAGGTCATCTGTTGAAAAGTATCCTAACAACAAGATGCTTGGATGGCGTGAACTCGATAATGGCAAGGTATAGTATGCATTGCCATTTATTCATTATTCTTGTTAGTTTTCTTCAAGGCCTTGATTATGTTTGGTGTTGCAGTGGGGGCCATACATTTGGAAAACTTACAAGACTGTTTATGAGGAAGTTTTAAATGTTGCTTATGCTATAATGGCTTCAGGACTCCAACCTGTGAGCATATACTACTTATGTAATTTGCATCGTAGAGTATTTCATGTAAATGTGTTGATTTTTAGAATTTATGATATAGGGATGTAAAGTGGGAATTTATGGAGCAAACTGCCCTCAGTGGATTGTAGCAATGGAGGTGCGTTTTTAACTCAATTAGTTAGCGCATGTTTATAGTTTATATGCAATATGATCATTTTCGTGGTTTATTCTTTGAGTAGGCTTGCAATGCACAAAGTTTGATTTGTGTACCTCTCTATGATACCCTTGGTAAATTCATTTTTATCATCCTTCTTTTATATCTCTCACTCAACCATTTGTAAATCTTGATTCAAAGATTGATTTTTTTTCCCCCTCAATAGGGGCAGGGGCAGGGGCAGTAAACTTTATCTTGGAGCATGCAGAAATTGATATAGTTTTTGTCCAAGATAAAAAAGTTGGCAAGGTGAGCTTATTTAACCCTTCAACTAAGCGCATCAAGTTCATTATATATATCCAACAACTATTAAGCGCGGTTTATCTTTGCAGTTACTGGATCCTGAGTGTATACATATTCGACGCCTCAAGAGTGAGAAATTAGTTTTTAGAAAATATATTTGTGGTTGAGAAATCAAAAATATTAGCCTAAGTAATATCATGATATTGTGGTCGCAGCGATTGTTTGTTTCACTGCAATGGAGGATGAGGAAAAAGAAAAGGCGGATTCCTTCGGGATCAAATCGTTTTCATGGAATGACTTCCTTCATATGGTTTGTGATCATAATAAGCTTTTGTGTATAAGTTTGAGTAAATTTATGATTTTAGATATAATTAGATATAAACGAGCAGGGCAGCGAGCATCCATCAGAGTTGCAGACACCTCAGGCAACTGACATATGTATGATTATGTACACAAGTGGCACCAATGGAGATCCAAAAGGCGTTATATTGACACATGAAAATGCTATAACAAATATTAGTGGTATTGATATTCACATGGAGCAATATGAGGATAAGGTATTAATTTGTTTTGCTATACCGTATAAGAATCAGTATCAATGTCTCTCTTGACTGATTTACATCTTTTGTTGACTTCTGAACTATGATAGATGACAACGGATGATGTTTATTTATCCTTTCTGCCTCTCGCACACATCCTTGACCGCATAATTGAAGAATTTTTCTTTCGTAAAGGTGCTTCTGTTGGCTTCTACCATGGGGTAAGATTCGCTTCTTATAAACTTCTTATAACTAGTTTTCCAAGTTTACCACGTTTGTGAATTGGTTGTTGCCTTTTGAAGGATATAAATGCTATAAGAGATGATATTATGGAGCTAAAACCAACATTTTTAGCTGGAGTACCTCGTGTTTTGGAGAGAATCTATGAAGGTCTGGGACTCGCCCATAGGTCATCACTTATTGTATTTTTTTCAATTTTTCCGGTAGTTCTTACTAAATAGTATAAAGCTCATCTTTCAGGCGTGCTGAAAGGACTAGAAGAACTTAATCCAAGGAGACGGAAAATATTTGACATATTATACAACTAGTACTTATCGATTCCTATTTCCTTTCTCCAATCTTCTTTTCTTCCTTTTTGTGAGATTAGTGTATGCGTGTTATGCAGCAAACTTAAATGGATGAAATCAGGTTATAAGCACAAATATGCATCACCGTTTGCAGATATGCTGGCTTTCAAAAAGGTTTTGGTCCCCTCTTTTTTATCCTACGCCTTAAATTCTTTCATTACAATGATAAATCTTAGGCTACAAGATGATACAGCAGGATATACTCATAAACATATGCTTGTAAAGTACAAAATCTGCTTATTACGTTGCTTATCCAAATTGCTGATCTCAGCAGTTTTGAATAAACAATTTGAGAGTTGCTTATTCCAAACTGCTTATCTGATATTTCAAAATGCATCAACAGTTTTTATGAGCGTGCCAAACACCCACTTTAGTATACTAACATTGTATGATAAAAATCATTTTTTCATAGATTAAGAACAAACTTGGTGGTCGGATTCGTTGTATAGTATCTGGAGGAGCTCCATTAAGCACTGAAGTGGAAGAATTCTTAAGGGTTACATCCTGTGCTTTTGTAGTACAGGGCTACGGTAAGTTCACTTGATCAATAAATTACATCTATACATCCTTAAGATCATTACATAATATGTTTTTTTTGTTGTTCCAGGACTGACGGAGACTTGTGGTTTAGCTGCTGTTGCATTTCCAGATGAAATGTGCATGGTTGGGACCGTTGGTAATCCTTTTGTATACTTGGAAATACGTTTAGAGGAAGTTCCAGAAATGGGTTATGATCCATTGGCATATCCTTCACGAGGTGAGATATGTCTTAGGGGAAGAACTCCTTTTGTGGGATACTACAAGAATCAAGAGTTGACGAATGAGGTTATGAGAGACGGGTGGTTTCATACAGGTTAAGTTGTTTCTATGTTTTGTTTTGTTTTGTTGCGGGTTCTATTATCTATTTTTTGTTGTTTAGATTGAAGACGTGTATTAATGAATGAGCAGGTGATATAGGGGAGATGCTACCAAATGGATCATTGAAAATTATTGACAGGGAGAAACATCTTATAAAACTGTCACAAGGAGAGTATGTTGCACTCGAGCATCTTGAGAAAGTTTATGGCATTACTACTATTGTTGAAGATGTAATTATCCTTCACCTTAACCTTTTTATTTACGTAAAAATGTGGAGGGGTCAAACGGGTTGGTTAAAGGGTCATATTAACTTCAGACTAGAAACACATGATATTTTTTGTACGAAGATGGTTGAGTTGACCTAATATACTTTTTTGTCCGAATTTATGCTACATTATAAATAGTTAGTGTGTAAAATATGATAACAATACATTTTGCATGATTTTTGACCCGTTTGACTAGAGTAAATGGATTAGATTCGTCACCTCCACTATATTTTGTATTTCTAGAATCTGACTGGTAACTTATGTTGTTAGATTTGGGTGTATGGAGATAGTTTCAAGTCGTCATTGGTGGCAGTAGTCGTACCAAACCAAGAACAAGCAGAAAAATGGGCAGATAAAAACGGGCATACAAGTTCCTTCTCCGACCTGTGTACGCTCACTCAGCTACGGGATTACATTCTCTGTGAACTCAAATCTACAGCAGAAAGAAACAAGGTACAAGTACAACTATGCATATTTTTTTTTTCAAACAAAGATCGCATATTTATATTTAATGTCGTTTGGTTTGTGTTGTTGTAATAGTTAAGAGGTTTTGAACAAATCAAGGGTGTGGTTGTGGAAGCTGAAACCTTTGAAGGGGAAAAGGGTTTGCTGACAGCAACACTAAAGAAGAAAAGAGATAAATTGCTTAATTATTACAAGGTTCTACTTAAACTTCTATGCTTTTATTTGAAGGTTATTACAAGATGCCTAAACTTGGTATGTTTTTTCTGATGCAGGTTCAAATCGACAACCTTTACACAAACATAGGAGGATACAAATCCTGAAGGAGCATTCCTTGTAGTACAAAAACTTAACAAGTCTTGTATTTATTTATGTAATAAACATGTTTTTTCTTATATATCTTGAATCTAAATAAAAATCTTGTCTGGTTAAAGAAGTTTTACTATGAATTGGAGGGGTGCGCCAGGCCTTGGCAATAGTGTAAGACCAAGGCGACGCATGAATAACCCCAGCAGCAAGCTACTGTGTCAGGCTCTTCCCCCAGAAAAAATAAGATTAATATCGAGTGAGCCGATGGCTCACATATCAGATATTAAACTGATAAGAACATATACTACACTTGATCTTAGCCAAAAGGCCGAGAAAGGTATGCTTATTCTCTTCTTGGTCTGCTGTTTTTATAAGCCAGCCATCTTTATAATATCACTCTTCTGGGCGATGTGGGACATTGAACCTTTCATTCTCATCAACTGAACGGTTAAACCAAAACTGTCCAATTGCTCGATGGTCTAATTTGGTTCTGAACCGTAAATCTGAATGCGTAGTTTCTTGCTTAGACAAATACTATTGCACAAATCAAAAGTTCATAATGAATTAAAAAGAGTAGAGCAATTTGGTTTAGTGTCATATACGATCATTGAAATTTCAAACCAAACCAAAAATCAATTATGGACTTTCAACCCAAGCCGAACCGAGAAACCATACTTGAATTCCAAATTTTGGAGAACATCAAACTCTTAAGTGACACATCTTAAAATGAGTACACGTTACTGAATAATTTTTCTCATGGAAACTTAGTCGACTCGTGAGTGCAACTTCAACCCGTGACTCTAGTCACACCTTGGGGTCCTTACCAAACGTGGGAAACCAAACGATCGACCAACCCCAAACCCTCAATACGTACCTTACGTAAACATATATTAAATACTTATGAACCCGGTAAACATGACAAATTTAAGAGACTATTAATATCAATAGGGGCGGATCTAGGGGGTTCTCGGGGGTTTACGGGAACCGACGGATGTTTGTCACCTAGTGTAAATTTTCGTTTAAAATCTTAATTTTTTCGAAATAAACCTGGTCCTGAAATTTTGTGTCACACAAATACATACATGTCTTGTTTAGTTAGTCCAATAATATGTTAAAAGAAATACATGTCTTCTTAATTTGTTTACCAGTTTTAACATATATACTCGTAAAAAAATTTATCCACTCGCTTAGAGTCTTTAGTCCGCCCCTTAATATCAACCTGTTAAGTATAGTAATTTGAGTTTGTTTACGCTTTAAATTTTCCGTCACTATGGCACAAGCTAAAAAACCCTTAGGTAAGTTTTTTTTTATGATATGTTTAATCGTATAAAAGTTGCTTTTAACTGTAGATATGGTATTATGGGCATGTTAGTTTCATCTCCCCTCTTTTTTTTTACCATCTTTGTTTTGCATGGGCTTGTGAGTAATATCAGTGATCTATATATATTAGGATATCGTTCATAGAACGAACAAAACCCTAAAACACTATATCTCAATCGATCATATATCTCTGAACTTTCAAACATGGAGGGCGAGGTATCTTTATTATCTATATACATCTTTTGCATATTTTTATTAAATTTCAAAATCTAACTAAACAAGGTTTTTTGTTTTTTGATATCAGGTTACAGTCATCTGTATGGACATTTCTAGCTGGATGCGCGACCACAAATCACATAGGTTTTTGGCTCAAGCTGATGCTGTTGAACTTTATTGTGAAGATAAAATTGACGTAATCTAACATTATTTATCTATGCACAAACTTTTTTCTTTCATTTATGTTTATCATACATAAATTATTGATAAATTTATTTGTTACAGTGTCATCCAGAGAATTGTGTGGGCATATTGGCAATGGGCAACGAAGTCTATAATGTGGTTGAACCTACTAGAGATCTTCATAAGATCGTGTCTCGCATTAAATGTTAGTTAATTTTGGCTATATATGTATATACTGTGACGCGACTCTTTGTATGATGTATGTATAAGTTTGTTTGTGACTCAGGTTTACGAGTAGAGAGTGAAAGTATGCACCTAGTAGATGCACTCTGTTAAAATATAACTTTGGCCAGGAATAAAGTTAAGGGACTAATGTTGACTTGTTTATATTTTCAGGTTAAGCCTGGTGAAATGTTGTGTGGCTGAAAGATAAGAAGAAAAAGATGAAGGGTGCTTTGTGCTAATGATAGAAGATATACTCTAGGGCTGAAGTCACTTAAATATACACCCGTGAGATTGCTTTGTTAGCATGTGTGAAGAAGCCGTTTTTCTTGTCTCTACCATAGACAACGACTTCTGCTGATGTTCTATATATATCAGCTCTCCTCTCACTATAAGATCCATCACAAAAACATCATTTCACTTCTTTGTACTTTCATTTGATATACTTGATTGAGATCAAGCTTTTGTATTGGCTGTTTGAGAACAGTTTGAGATTGTAAAACATTTCCGTTATTAATCTGATTGGCTAAGTTCAGTTTTCTTACATGGTATCAGAGCCAGGTTGCTCTGAAAAATTTGCTTGAGAAAATTAGGGTTTGGATAATTTGGGGCTTTTACGATTTAAAGGTTCCTGAGGTCGATTAAGTACCTCAATCGGTTGATTTGGGGATATTTGCTTCGATTGCAAGTGGTTCTGGTAATTTGCCCTAATTTAAAAATTAGGGTTTGGTGGATTGTGATTGGTGGATCTGGGCTCGCTGTGTATATCTGCTATATCCCTAGACTAAGTGAATCTAGGGTGTAGTAGGTTTGATTCCGCTGCTGCTTTGCGTTCACTGTAACACCTCTCGCACCTTTAATTTTCTTGCAATTTATTTTATCTTGTTTAGATTGATGGGGAGTAGGATATGAGAGATTGTTGAAGCTGATTGATTGGTGTTGATTATATTGTTCTTATTGTGTTTTTTGCTAGTAGATAAAGCCCTTGACCTGCCACCTTGAGTGGTACGGAAACCTGGGAACTTCTTTCTTCCTTTCTCATTTATCTGCTCTTATTGTTGTTGTGTGCCTACTTTACCTGCTTTCTGCTCTTATTGTTGCTGTGTGCCTGCTTTACCTGCTTGTTTCTCTATGTCTTTGCATAATAGTAGTCCACCTGCCTCTGCTCAGGGATCTGATGCAGAGGAAGATTATGATTTACCTGTTACCCTTATTAGCAAACTTGATATCAGTCACCCTCTACACTTGCATCCTAATGACTCTGCTACATTAACTGTTATATCTATAAAATTAAAAGGTACTGAAAACTATAATGTGTGGTCTTGTGCTATGCTTTTAGCTCTTGAAGGTAAAAATAAAACTGGTTTTATAGATGGTTCTTGTAGGAGATCTAATACTGATGATGTGTTAGGCAGACAATGGGACAGAGTTAATGCTATTGTTTTGGGTTGGATCTTAAATTCTATATCTGAGGAATTGTTTCTTGGGCAAATTTTTTCAAAAAAGGCTTCTGATGTTTGGACTGAACTAAAAGAAACTTTTGATAGAGTTGATGGATCTGTCACTTTCAATCTGCATCATAAAATCAATTCATTGTCTCAAAATGGCACATCCATTGCTGAATATTTTAACAAGCTAAGTACCTTGTGGAAACAGTTTGATGCTCTTGTTAAACTGCCTAGATGTACTTGTCATGTTGCTGATGATTTTAAAAAGCATAATCAATTAATGAAGTTAATGTAATTCTTAATGGGGCTTGATGATTCTTATATGCAAATTAGAAGCAACATATTGTCTAGAGACCCCTTGCCTGGTGTTAAAGGGGCCTTTGCCATTATCTCTAGTGAGGAATCTCATAGAGCTGTGGTCTCTGGTTCTTCTGGAACTGGGGTCTCTCAAAGATCTCAGTCTTCTGTATTTCACTCTAATGTGCCTAATCGTGGAAATTCTCAGAGGCCCCAAACCTCTGGGAATTCTTCTAGACCCAATAATGTCTTTAGGGGTACCAATAATGGGATTAATAGGACTGCTGGAGGTTCTACTCTTGTCTGTGAGAATTGTGGGTTTAATGGGCACACTGAGGATAAATGTTTTAAGTTGATTGGGTACCCACCTAACTTTGGAAAACGAAATGGTTATACTGGATCTAACTCTAACCAGGGTGCTCAAAACTTTAACAAAAGATTTATAAAGAACAATAATTCTGTTGGTTCTAGCTCTCTTTCAAACCTTTCCGATGAACAGATCTCTAAACTTTTATCTCTTATCAAAGACACCTCTGTCAATGATGATGGAAAAGGCAAAGGTGTTCATGCCAATATGGCAGGTATAGTTTTTAACAACAGCAAGTTTTTTAACCAAAATTTTCAAAGATTTTTTTGCAACAATAGTAAGGCCAGGGCTGCACTTATTGCAGCTGGCATTATAGTTGATTCTGGGGCAAATCAACACTTAACATATACTGATAAGTTCTTGGTTAATGTCGTCGATATTTCCAAACTTGGAATTAAAGTCTCTCATCCTAATGGGACAGAGGCTTTAATTACAAAAGTTGGAAATATGGTCCTAACCAACAACTTAACTCTCTATGATGTGCTTGTTGTTCCAGAATATTGTGTGAGTCTCATGTCTGTTCATAAGATTGCTAGAGACAGCAAATTTGTTGTGGCCTTTGATGAATCTAAATGCTATGTGTTATCTCAGGGTTTGAGGGATGTGAAACTTCTGGGGACTGGTAGACAGTCTGATGGATTATATTTTTTTGATAAAACTGAAGGTAATTTGCCATCTAGAAACCAACCTTGTCCTTTCTCTGGTTTGTCTAAACACTTGTGGCATTGCAGGCTTGGTCACCCTTCTGACCAAGTCCTAAGAGTTTTAAACAAAGATCTTAAATTTGATAGTAATGATAATGTAGAGTTTTGTGAATTTTGTCAAAAGGCTAAACAAACCAGAGAACCCTTTCCCTTGAGTGAACATAAAACCTCTAAGCTTGCTGATCTTGTCCATCTTGATGTTTGGGGACCCTATCGGGTCACCAGTAGAGAAGGATATAAGTATTTTTTGACTATCGTTGATGATTATACCAGGGCTGTTTGGGTATACTTACTTAAAACTAAAACTGAAGTGTTTGATTGTGTTTATACCTTCTTTAATCTGATCAAAAATCAATTCCAGAAAACTGTTAAAATCTTTAGAAGTGATAATGGTACTGAATTTGTGAATAATCGGTTCAATGAGTTTTGTGTCACTCATGGGATAATACATCAAACCTCTTGTGCTTATACCCCCCAGCAGAATGGGATTGTGGAACGGAAACATAGGCATCTGCTTAATGTTGCCAGATCCCTTCTGTTTCAGGGGGGAATTCCCTTAAATTTGTGGTCCGAATGTGTTCTTACTGCTTGTTACCTCATTAACAGGTTGCCCTCTTCAGTGCTAAATGGGAATTCTCCTTACAACATGGTTTTCAACAATAAATGTTCTTTAAATCACCTAAGAGCTTTTGGATGTTTGTGTTTTGCTACTGTACTTAATAATGATGATAAGTTCAGTAGCAGATCTGAAAAATGTGTGTTGGTTGGCTATGCTTCTTTTAAAAAAGGTTATAAACTCTTTAGTCTTGAAAGGAAACAATTCTTGTACTCAAGAGATGTTGAATTCTATGAGAATGTGTTTCCCTTTAAGGAAAATTCTGTGATTGAGACTTGTCAAGATCTGGATCATACAAACTTTTTCGACAAAGTTGTGTATGAGGATCTTGACATACCCTATGATGAGAAAAACATAAACAATATACCATCTAATGATGGAAACAAGTATGCAAACACTCCTAGTGAAGGCAAGAACTCTTTTCTTGATGGCAGTCCAACAATTGACCCAATTGAGGATGAATTGGGGCATCCTCAGGGTTCCAATGGTTTTGCCCCTGAAAATGAGATGTCTGCTACACTTGAGAATGTAAATGCATTGTCTGAGGGTACATCTCATGATAGTCCAATCACAGACCATCAAATAAACTTACAAACTCAACCCATTAGAAGATCTGAAAGATCCTCTGTTTTTCCAAATAAATATAAAGAGTTTGTGGTTGATTCAAAAGTCAAGTATGGTCTTGAAAATTTTGTTAGCTATGCCAATCTTAGCTCTGAAAACTTTTGTTTTATAACTAAGTTAAATAAACTTTCAGAACCTAAAAATCATTGGGAAGCCAGCAAATCTCAGCACTGGAGAGAAGCAATGAATAATGAAATGAAAGCTTTATATGAAAATGATACTTTTGAGATTGTTGAATTACCTAGTGACAGAAAAGCCATTGGTTCTAAATGGGTGTTTAAGATTAAATACAAGTCTAGTGGTGACATTGATAGATTTAAAGCTAGAGTTGTTGTCCAAGGTTTTAATCAAAAGGAAGGTGTTGACTTTGATGAGACTTTTTCTCCTGTGGTTAAAATTGTTACTATTAGATGTGTTGTTAACTTGGCTGTTCAACAATCCTGGCCCATTTTTCAATTAGATGTTAACAATGCATTCTTATATGGTGACCTTGAGGAAACTGTGTACATGAAACTTCCTCCAGGATACTTTGATGAAAATGATAATAGAGTGTGCAGGCTTAAAAAGTCTTTATATGGTTTAAAACAGGCTCCTAGACAGTGGAATGCCAAACTGTCCAGCACTTTACTTGAAAATGGATTTGTGCAAAGTAAAAGTGATTATTCTCTATTTACTAAAAATGAGTCTGGTGTGTTTATTGCCTTGCTTGTTTATGTTGATGATATAATCATTAATGGTAACAATCTTGATGCTATTGATGATGTCAAAATGTATCTTAAAACCAAGTTTCAGATAAAAGATTTAGGCAAGCTTAAATATTTTATGGGTATTGAAGTTATTGAAACTAAGAATGGAGTTTGTTTATCTCAAAGAAAATACTGCCTTGATTTATTATCTGAGTTTGGTCTTCTGGCTTGTAAACCCTCTGCTATCCCTCTAGAGCAGAGTGTGCATATCACCTCTGAACCCACTGATACAGATCCATTACTTGATAATATCACTGAGTATCAAAAGCTTATTGGAAAACTGATTTATTTAACTCACACTAGGCCCGATATATCTTATGCTGTACACTGCCTGAGCCAATTTATGCATTCCCCTTTAAGGTCCCATGTGAAAATTGCCTTGAAGGTGTTGAGGTATTTGAAAGGTTCTCCAGGTATGGGTGTGCATATAGTTAAGAACCCTGAGAACTTTATGAATGCTTTTGTAGATGCAGATTGGGCCAAATGTGTAGTTACTAGAAAATCAGTCACTGGATTCTGTATTAGTCTCAATGGTTCTATGATATCTTGGAAAAGCAAAAAGCAAAACACCCTCTCAAAGTCTTCTGCAGAAGCTGAGTACAGAGCCTTAGCTTCTGTAACTTCTGAGATTGTTTGGATCCTCAAAATTCTTAAGGATCTTAACTGGGAACAGTTTATGCCAGTAAAAGTTTTTTGTGACAGTCAAGCAGCAATTAAAATTGCTGCTAATCCAGTCTTCCATGAGAGGACAAAACATTTGGAGATTGACCTCCATTTTGTTAGAGAAAAGATTTTAACTGGTGTTATTGAAACTGCTAAAATTCATACTGCTGATCAAACAACAGACATTTTTACAAAAGGGCTTGATAAAACTCAACATTTCAAAATGGTTTCTAAACTGGGTTTACTTGATATCTTCCAGGCCAAAATTAAGGGGGGATGTTAAAATATAACTTTGGCCAGGAATAAAGTTAAGGGACTAATGTTGACTTGTTTATATTTTCAGGTTAAGCCTGGTGAAATGTTGTGTGGCTGAAAGATAAGAAGAAAAAGATGAAGGGTGCTTTGTGCTAATGATAGAAGATATACTCTAGGGCTGAAGTCACCTAAATACACACCCGTGAGATTGCTTTGTTAGCATGTGTGAAGAAGCCATTTTTCTTGTCTCTACCATAGACAACGACTTCTGCTGATGTTCTATATATATCAGCTCCCCTCTCACTATAATCACCATCACAAAAACATCATTTCACTTCTTTGTACTTTCATTTGATATACTTGATTGAGATCAAGCTTTTGTATTGGCTGTTTGAGAACAGTTTGAGATTGTAAAACATTTCCGTTATTAATCTGATTGGCTAAGTTCAGTTTTCTTACACACTCAAGAGGGCTGATAAATATTTTCAAAAGAATAAGCTGCAAAAAAGGATTGTTGTATTTGCTATCTCTTTATGCAGATTTGTTATATTAGTGAAACTCTTTTAGTTAATTAGTATGTTGACTCTAATAATTATCTTATCTGTATGTATGTTTCTTGGCTTTCAGTCCTGTATATTTGTCTAAGCATAAATTGGAAAATATTGGAACTGAGTTAAAAGATCGGGGTGTAGCTGTTGATGTTGTCAACTTTGGTGACCACCAAGGACCTAAGCCTGGAAGGTGTAGGGTGTGGCATCCGATGACTGAGATTGATAAGAAAATACCGGGAGAAAGTAAGAGGGAAATTCTAGAGGCGTTAGTTGATGCTGCGAATAATGATGACAACAGTAACATTCTGCATGTTCCAGAAGATCAATTTTCTCTCCGTGACCACTTATCAAGGTTCATAATATACTTGTTTGCTTAGTTGGACTAGTATTGTTTACATGCTACTTTTTTTATGCTTTGTAAACATTTACTATCAGGTCTACAATCCTCTCTCGGGAACGGTGGGAGCAGTGTAACAGCTTGCAGTCTGTTAACACAAGGCAAAAAAGGCAAATTGACACATTAACTCAAGAGAATGAAAAGCTGAAACGAGAGTTGGAATTATTCCGTATCCAATTGTCTAAGTTTATTCACAAGGTACAAGGTGCTCAAAATTGTTGATGTATGTCCGCTGCTGTCTGCTGATCTGTTAATGATTGTCCGGAACATTTGTCTTTTTATGTTTTTCTGTTAAAAGAAAGATTGACCCTGGCTGATTTTGTTATTTATATTATCCAGTCTGCTTCATACATATGACAATTTTCTATACATATCCAGTCTGCTTCATCCATTTCCCCATGATAAATCTATGTCATGTGACAATTTTCCTATGATAGATTTATGTTGTTGTAACAATTAAGGTTGTACAAACTATGCAAAACGTAACGTAATATGTATTGAAATTTGCAATGACAATCGTAACAAAAAACGTAATTATATTATCATGGAATTTTACAACAATCACTTTAAGAAAAAAATACAACGGAATATCCAAGAATCATATACTTTGGCTACTTTTGTGTCGTGCTTTAGAGACTTCGGTGTTATGTTTCATTTCTTGTGTTGTGCTTCATTGAATAGTGTTAAAATTGCGGTAAAATATGAAGTTTTCATGGTGTGGTTCATTGTTGTGTTTCACTGCTTCCTTCCTCTTCGTAGCAAATAAGAGAGAAAAGAAAATGATATCATGCTAAGCATGAAACGTACTTCATATTTTCCTTGTCCTTATTTTTCCAGAAAGAAGTCATCTACCGTAAGATGCAGAAGAAAAGTAGCAAAGTTGTTGTCAAATATGTGTTAACCTATTGTGTAAGAAATAACACGGGCTTGAAATTAGCCCCACGATTTCTATTCGCTACGTTGTTCGACATTTTTCATCAAATAAGGTTGAGAACACGGGAATGAAGTTACTTGTGAATCTTTTGCAGTAAATATGATCAACCCATATCCTCTTCCACTTTAAGGTCTAAAAGAATATATAGCTATGTGAAGATCCGTAGCAAATGGGAGCCTTATTTGAATATTCATAGAAGATACATTTCTGCAGCTTGGTTCAATGGAAGTAATTCCATTCATAACAGAACAACATCCAGTTTCGAGGATAGCTCAGAGCACTGTTCGTGAAACCTAATGTTGTCCATAAAGTCTGTCACTGACCTTCAAGTATTAGAACAAAAAGTTTCTCATAACGCCAATAGATGACATTTTTCCATTGATGGATCCATGGGGTAGATAGGAGTAGAACAATATGGTTATATGATGAAAAATTGGATAGAAATAGTAACTGTGTAGTGAAGGAAACATTTAGTAGTAAATGTATCCAAAATGTGATAGAATGACTCAATTACAAACGTGTTTATATTATTGGTAAATGTGTCCAAAGCCTTTTAGATACAGTCAAGAATACAAACGTCCAATTAAATGTAGATTGCTATATCCAATGCAACTTTATTTATTTTCTTGGTTTACGATTTAATTGCGAATAACAATAAAGGTAAATACACTCCTATTTATACACATTCACTTATAAAGACTTTCAACCTTAGGTATACCAACCCCTTAATTTTAAAAGTAAAAATGTAAAATCTACATTGCTTCTTCTTTTCAAATGACCTCACCATCAAGGCCTAATTCTGAATCTTCATCAAGTTCAGAGATACTGATAGAATACCTCTTGATATCGAATTGGATGCCATAAAAACACAAGTTCGTTTTGCTGAGAAGAGGTATGTAGCGTTACTGATGAAAAAAGTAGGAAAAGTTGAAAAACGAATTTTTATACTACACAATGATATTCAACGCCTGCAAAGAGCGTTGGAGAAAGAAAAAAAGAAATTGAGTATTGCACAACTAAAAATATTTGATGTTGTTTGTTCAATTGTTTTTATTTTAAATTAATGTATTATTTTATTATCTAGTATTTGTTGTTAGTAAAAGTTATCATCAATTATGTTAGCATCACATCACATTACATTGCAACGCCTATAAATGACCATAACAAATACATTCCATTAACTCGATAAATATTACTTTACAAGTTATTACATTATATTACATAATAACGTTTAGATCAAATTATATGATTCATGTAATCGTAGTTGAAGCATCTTAGAGATAATGAATGAGATGATTGGTTGCTTGCATTGAAAAGTTGAAAAACCTCGGTTGAGGAACAAAAGACCCAAATCAAACACATGATATAGGTGCTTGCATAAAAAAGTTGGATAAAAAGGGTGCGTGTATTAAAAAGCTGAAAATTTTTGCGGGGACACATGACCCCATGTACGACACTGCACTTTTGCATTTATGGACTCATCTTTTAATTAGC
The DNA here is from genome assembly GCA_021014915.2 of Artemisia tridentata subsp. tridentata. Lineage (NCBI taxonomy): Eukaryota > Viridiplantae > Streptophyta > Magnoliopsida > Asterales > Asteraceae > Artemisia > Artemisia tridentata. The sequence continues at coordinate 105,891,947 of CP139507.1, read as the reverse complement.
CTTCATGTAGAAACAATCGTAGTTGAAGCATCTTCTTTATAAACGAGTGACTTCATCCACGATGCTTCACAGGAAAGTATGTAATAAAGATGGATAAATTGATGCAAAAAGTGCAGTGAGGGTGGTTATGGTTAAAATAAGTAGGTAGAGGCATACAATCTAGAAATGGAAGCATTATATAAGAACAAAACATAGGAAGTACCTGATCTACTATTGGCAGAAAGCCAATAGGTTGTAAGTGGGTCTATAAAGTTAAATATGAGGTTGATGGAAGTATAGAAAGGTTTAATGTGACTTGTTGCCAAATGATATAATAAAAAAGAACCTATAGAGTATGAAGAAACATTTTCACCAGTTTTGAAACTTGTTATTGTCAGATGCATTCTTAGTATTTTCGTTAATCACAAATGGCCAATATTTCGACTTGATGTTAATAATGCCTTATTGTATGGTGAATTGGTGGAAGATGTATATATGGGGTCATCTGAGGGTTATTTTGATAAAAATGATACTAGAGTTTGTAAGTTGACTAAGTTTTTGTATGTTTAAAACAAGCATCAAGAAAATGGAATGAAAGTTTAACATCTTTTAAAGTATTTGGTTTTGTGCAGAAAAAAGATGATTTTTCAGTGTTTACTCAATCAAAAGATGATGTTTTTGTCATATTATTAAATGTAGATGACATTGTTATTACTGGTAATAACATATCTGAGATAGAAGTAAGTTCTAAATTTCTTAAAGACTTAGGAAAATTAAAATATATTTTGGGGATAGAAGTTTTTGAAAATGAAACTGGTATCTGCTTAACTCAAGGAAAATATTGTTTAGAATTGCTTGTTGAGTTTGGTTTGCTTGCTTGTAAACCATCCGATACTCCAATTGAATCCATTAATACTTCAAGCAAGAACAAGTCGGGTAAACTTTAAAAAGACAGTTTGTTGATTGTTATAAACAATTATCAAAAATTAGTTGGAAAGTTAATTTACTTAACTTTGACTAGATCAGACTTGTGCTATGTCGTACACTGTCTTAGTCAAGTTATAATGCACATATGAAATCCTATTTAAAACTAGCTTTTAGAGTATTAAGGTACTTAAAGAAATACATATGTAATGGGATAACTTTTAGTAAAAGTGATACATTTTACTTGAAAGTTTTTGTTGATTCTGACTAGGCTATAAAATAACAAGAAAGTCAGTAACAGGGTATGCATATTATCTATATCTGGGGACAATGTGGTTTCCTAAAAATGCAAAAAGCAATATGTTATAGCTAGGTCTTTTGCTAAAGCAGAATCCAGAGCTCTGTGTGGTGTGACTTGTAAAGTAATGTGGATTCTGAAAGTGTGTGCATATCTAAAAGTGCAAGTTTCTATACATGTAGAAATGAGTTGTGATAATAGCAGTGCAATACAAATTGTTGCTAATCTTGTTTTTATGAGACAACTAAACACTTCTAGATAGATTTGTTTTTCCTCAGAGATAAAATAAATGATGGTGTCATTAAAACTGTGAAGGTTAAATCAGAGAAAAATGTGACAGATCTGTTTACTAAGGGTTTAAGTGTGGTTGAACATTGAATGTTTTGTGATATGCTTAAATTAAATAATATGTTCCAGGCTTAACTTATGCGGGGATATTGAGATTACATATGCTTAGGGACTGTACATTTTTATTTTTGTTTTGTATTGTGTTTTGTGCTTAGCAGGTCTCAATCTGATGAATGGTAAAGATTGAACAAGTTTTGGAAGATTAGTACTTGATAGTACCCGCGTCTAGACTTGGAGAACTGGAAGTGCAAATTGCTGAAGACTTATCAGCTTGGTCCTTGGGCTATATAATTCTTTTTTTATCTTTTATATTCTCATAACTTGTGTGTGAGAAAAAGGTGTTTAGTGTGTGTTAGGGTTTCTCTTTATAATGAGTTTAGGTTTTGATTTTCTTTTGTATGTTTGAACTTAAAACATCTCTATGATCATGTAGAAGTGATATGCAATTACAAAAAATAAAAGGGGTGATTTGTTGAATATATAATCATTTGTGTTTGTGGTTAAACTGTGTTGGTTTATAACTGTGTTGAATATATAACTTGTTAGTTAAGATACATGTAAAGTTAAGATCCTTTCAAACGAATTTAATACCCACATAATGTCACAAATTGGACCAGTCATGAACATATTTTAGATAACAGATAGATTGCGGTACTATTTCTTCTAATTTATGAGCAATTTGTTCATCTATAGAATCTGAAAGCTGTTCCAGGCTGAGGATGTAATTCTATATTCAAACATATTTCAATAGAATAATCATTACACTAGTTATCTAATAACTTTCAATTAGATATCAACATTGTCATAACATCTTATAACAATTCGTTTATTTAACATGATGTTCATGAAAAATCTTCGAGTCATACTTAGATTTCATTCATGTTCTATCTTATTTAAAAGATATGTATCCATTTAGACATTTTAAATGATATATCATGTTCTATTAGATTTATTTACCGCATATGTTTATAATAATAAACACACATTCCAAGGTTATATGTTTTATTTCCTAAATCTTTCAAGTGAAGTTTCATTCCAAGTTAAGACTTAACATTTAACTTATATGAAATGTTACTTCCTATATGTTATCCAACATATATGATTTAAGAAAGTAAACATAATACTCCCACTAGCTTTTAGGAATACTTAAGAGTTATCTTATTTTAAATTATAAATCAAAACTTGGATTTAATATTAAAATATAAGACTCATTTCCTAGATGCATGCATTTATCCATACTTGAATTCTTGCATTTTGTACACTTTCAAAGATTATATGAATTCATAAAACTCTTAATTACTTACCGTCCTCGCTTAATGATGAGTGGCCTTTTACTCATCATTTTATACCATAAAAACCCCACAAAAATGACCAAAAACACCCAAATGGACCATATATTGTTGCATATATCCTTGGATTATGTTTTATGTGTTTCAGGTACAAAAGGATTGAAAACGAGGCAAATATGGACAAAACCGAGCGTGATATGGAAAAGAGCCGAAAACCGAAGCCGGAAAAGACATTTTTCATGTGGATTAAATTCGAGCTCAAAAATCCCAAAATGGCCCTTGGATTATTCTCATTTGGCTAAGTTGGCCCCTTGGTTTAAATTTTGAAGAAATGGCAGTTTGGTCCTTGAAATTTCATAGTTTACATCTTTGGTCCCTAAACTAAATATTTAAACCTAACCTAAATACCTAAACCGGATCTCAATAAACCCATACAACCCATCCTATTAATCCTAACCCATTTTACCCTTACAAACCCACCAGCCCAACAAATAAACAAAAGCCCATCACCAATCCCTTAGCTAAACCTAATACCGGGGTCAAATTCACACAAAGACAGTCAAACACCTACTTAACCACTATTTATCTTCTTCCCCAAATCCCCTCTTTCCCGCCATTAGCTGCTAACCCCCTTCCCCATCACTATCCTCCTTTCCACCTCATCACTACCAGCCAAAGAATTCACATGGTGTTGTCTTTCCCCCTCCACCTCATCAATCCAAGGACGAATTTTCATTGAACGACCAAGATCTTTTGTGTGGGCACCAAGCAAATCCGAGGGCCAAGAAATTAGCTCAAGGGCACATCTGGGATTACACTCACATGGAAAGCACAAGCTGAGGAAGATAGAAACCCTAATAGTTTTAGTATAAATAGAATAGGTAGCCGCAGTTTTAAGATAGGTTTTAATTTAGCTTAAATTAGGTATTTTTTTCTTTTTAGCTTTTTGTTGTTTATCTTTATTTCTTGTTTATTTCCAGTATTGTAATCTTGATTCAGTTAATGCAAATTTAAGTTTTCTTGTTTTTATATCTTGGTCAACCAAAGTCAAACATTACTGTTCATGTGCACTTAGGATATATTTGATCTTGCTTATGGTAGTACTTGTTAGGTGTTAGTTTAAGCATTTGAGGTGATTTGAGAGATTACTATGTTTTGTGACAGTAGTGGAAAGCTTAGAAGCTGTTCTGAACTTATTGGCTTATTGCAGCTATAAGCTGGTTTCTTGCTTTTTTTTATGTCTTTATGTTCATTTAGTCCATAGTTAGTAGTGGTAGAATCCTTTAAGGCCTTGGGTTTTAAATGCTCTAAACAGCCCTCATCAGTAATAGCAGACTAAGATTTTTTATTTTTCCCTTTTGCAGCCTTTTTTTTAGATTTTTAATTTTCTCAAATTAAGTTGTTATGAGCCCAAAATTGGTACAAGTAAAGTTGGCCAACTTATCTATCATTCAACATTTTTTTTTAGATTTTTTAGATTTTATCTTAAGCAACTTTTGATGCCTTGAAAAAGCCCTTTATTGCCCTGTGTCATAAGGAGATCAGCAGACCTTAGTGATTTTTTTTTTGGCTTATTTGGTGATTATTAATGCTTATTTCTGGTTTTTATGGCTTAATGTGATTTGCATTTAGTTGTTAGTTGGACTTTAGCTTATTCCCTTGTCATTAGCTTATAAAAGCAGCTTAATGGTCCTTTTACTTTATGCCTTAGCTTATTTCTTTTTCACAGTACACTGTTCGGATGTTTTGCTTATTTCTGAGCTTTTTAGCAGTTATAAAAATGTTTCCAGCTTTAAGAATAGCTTATCTACATTAGTTAGTTAAGGTTCAAAAAGAAAAAAAAATGAAAAAAAATAAGTTTACAAAAAGGCTGAGCCAGGGATTCGAACCCTGGTCTCTTGCCTAGCCAAGCCCCACACACACCAAATCTTAACCACTCTGCCCTTGGGACTTTCTTGTCCTACCTCTCTTCTTTAATTCTTTTAACACCTTTTCTCTTTATTTAGCTGATTTTATCTGTTGGCTTATAATCACCTTATTCCAATAAGCTGAGTATGTCCTTTTATTTTTCCTAGCTTCAGTGTACTTTAAAGTATTTTCCAGCAAAATTTTAGAATTTTCTCTTTTCGTTTAGTATTTTTAATCATTTATTTTCTTTAAATTAGTTTTTAATTCGTATTTAATTATTTAAAAACCAAAAAAATATAATTCTTTTTTTCAAAATTTTCTTTTATCATTTAGGACGTAGGAAAATTAATTTGGTACTCGTAGGGTTAATTTTTAAAGATTTTGACATTTATGCACGTTTTTAGTTTACCGTTCGCGTTTATTAATTTTCGTTTTATTAGATATTAAAAACCAAGTGACCCTCGTTCTTTCAAGCATTTTAATTCCGAACCGAAAACGATATCCTTAATTTCACACCTCGTTGGGACTACGACCCGGGTATTCGCTTATCCGGTTTATTACAATTGATTGTGTTGCGGTTAAACCGTCGCGAGTTGACTTTTCTTCGTGAGAGGTTTTGACTTGTGATGCGTTTGACAAACAGATATCACTTAAGTAATTATACAAGAAAAAGTTTAATAATCCATTGTCAAATTTCATATTCATGAAAATAAGTATGACAATTTCCATCTTTGTATATTTAATGTGCTTAGAAAAGAATATTCAATCATAGTTAATTTTTTAAGTATGATTAATAATCTTGTCATAAGACATGCATTAAAATATGTGTACAATATTGGCCATATAATTTCTACACAAATATTTAAACCACTAGGGTTACCTTATTTTTGAAGAAACTCATCTTCATTCTCTAGTCTAACTATTAAGAATTAAGATAAACCAATTTTCCAAAAATTGACTGTCTTTATGGACAACATCTTTAACATTCATAGTATGAGTAACTTACCTAATTCAATATTTGGCAATGCATCATAATATAATCCTCAGCATATTAATCAAATATCTGAGATATCCTTGCGGATCTATGAATGAGAATTCCATCATTTTGAGGTCTATCATTTACATGTTTAGCCTCATCATGATTTTCACTAGTGTGTTTTAGAAGATTATGTATCTTGTAATTTTATCTTTTCAAGATAAAAACTCCCACTTGCTTTTTGTAATTTATAGACTATCTATAAACACTTAGCAAATAAAGCAACAATACAATGTTCTCTTTTTGGGACATTACAAATACATATTGACAGTTCATGACATTTAGTTTGTTAATAACCTACTCATAAGTAGTTTAACAAATTCAGAACTTCATTTTAAGACTTAATGTGATTCATCACATTCCATAACAAAATGGTGTCTTATTAATCTTTTGGACCGGAGTCTTATTGAGTATATCCAATCCATACTCAATTTTCTAACCTTGATAACTTTTGGAAGAAAAGAAGTCATTGATTTATCGTTTTTTATTCCAAAGGAAAAGGCAACGTATGCGTTTTCCCCGGGTCGTGTCCCAACGAAGGTCGAATATCGAGTTGTCGTTAACGTTGTCGAATTGTGTGGTGAATGTGTGTGAAAAAGAGTGATTGATTGGTGATTTTACACTACGAACAATAAAATATTAAATGAAAACAACTAAATAAGCTAAAAGTACAAATACACTAAGCATGTAAACCTAAAAACGAAAATTAGAATTTAAAAACGTTACGCGACGAATTATAAAACGTAATTAAAAAGTGATTTTCTAAAATTTAAAACCTAAAAATATAAAAATAATTTTCCTATATTAAAACTGATAAAAGAAAATTTTTGGAAAAAGAAAAATATTTTTTTGACTTTTTAATAATTTTTTATGAATTAAAAACTAATTAAAACTATTTAAATGATTTAAAAATAGTAAAACTGTTTGGAAAATTCTGAAAATTTCTGAATAAATCTAAAATTGAATAAGTATTATGAGAAAAATAAACTCAGACCCAGAATAAGCTCAGATAAGCAAAACAGCCCAATAAGCAGTTGTGAAATAAGCTCAAAATAAGCAATAGTTATCCAAAAATTATCAAATGATCAAATACTGACAATTATACTAAATGAAACTGAGAACAACTGAAAGATCACAAATTAGCACTATGAAAAAGCAGAATAAGCAGATGAGCAGTCACAATGTTGAGACAGAAGCAAAGGCTAAGTATCCAACTTCTCAGCCCAAATAAGCAGTCATAATAAGCTGAGAGATTAAATCTTAAGGGGGCAAAAGTCTCTCAGAACTACTGGCTACCCAAAAGTACTTCATGTTAGCTTTAATTTTATAAGTTAAAGTGATGGTCATTCAAGTTAGTTAAGAACTTTGTAATATGGGCTTGTGTTAGAGATAGAAAGTTATGTAAAAGCTCAATCCAAGAGCTAAAGCCCAAAAGCCCACTCAAGCCCACACAAAAAGCCTTTTAGGGTAAAGTGCTTGTGCTATTTAAAGCACATTATCTCTTCATTTGAAGAGTGGTTCACTGTGTGTGTTTGTGTGATATAAAAGAAATAAACTTTAACAAAAAAAAAAAAAAAAAAAAAAAAAAAAAAAAAAAAAAAAAAAAAAAAGAATAACCTGTGAATCCCAAACCCTCCTACACAACTAGGAGGGTATTTATACAAAGATATCTATGCCTTATTGGCAAGACTAGTCCTCGTATTTACAAACTATGCAATTCCCTACATATGACAAAACTTTAAAGCTAACAATCTCTCCCCAAAGTGATGTCATACGGGAATTGCTTACAATGTTCCCTACAAGTAAAATTCAATACAAAAACATGAGAAAGATCTTCAAACTTCATTACTTCGTTCAGCTTGCATAATCTTCTCAGCCGCCATTTCTTTACTTGCAGATGAACTAAGTGAGCAAATCTAATTAGGGTTTAATTCATAGTGCCCTGAGTGCTCTCCCCTAATTAGTGCTCTCCCCCAAACTGACAACCTCATATTTTGAATGCCCTGAGTGCCCTGCAGTTCGGGGGAATATGGTATCAACATCTTTATCTCACCAAATGCATCCCAGTTATTTTTCCCATGAGAGATCAGCCCGTACATTTCTCTCCCCTGCTGGTTACGATTTATCGAAATCAGCATACTGATGTGTACGTGAAATACAAACTGGAAGCCCTTTATAAGGAATCATATCAGCCCGTGAGAAGATGTCGATATACCCAATCTAACCTCCTGTATCAAAAACAACGGCTTCATGTAGTGACTACTGATGGAGAAAACCCACTATGACGAACTTGAGACTGAAGTAAAATAACCCAGATTTGTGACTTAAACTTGCACTGTTGTATGACTAAGTACCTATACTGAGCACTACAACGTAACTCCTTATAGCATAGGTCGTTTCATATACCCATCCATCCTTCCTTAATAGTATATGAACATCTCTTGAATTATCCACATCTTTGTGTGACACTGAGTACTACAACGTATCTCCTTTAAGTGATAGTTAACTAGGTCTTCGTCCGACCACCCCTTGACCTATGAAAACTAGATAAATCAAGACTTAATCATCGAATGCTCTGTGAGCCGTTTAAGATCGAGCAAGGATCTCGAAGAATCATGCAACCAACCAACTGCGAAAAGGGACCAATTGCGAAAGGGACCAATTGCGAAAAAGTTCAACCAATTGCAAAAGAGTTCAACCAAATGCGAAAGGGTCATATTTGCGAAATCTTCAAGATACTAAGTACACGCACTCGAGATATTCCACTTCATCTTCAAATAAGTAATAATGAATCATCATCCTTGTAGTCACAGTTGATAACAATCAACAATCAATATATAGCCATTGTCATTTGATTGTGAATCTTGATCAGGATCTTTTAGGCTATACGTGGTGATGTTGAAGGTGCAGTCCGATAATATTATTTGTGATGTTGGTGTGAAATATGCCATAAAATGACATTATAATGATGCTGGAAAATTTTGAGTCTAAGAAATTTTTACGCCAAAAATTCCCGAAAAATTCCAATTTTGGCCAAAAAATTTGAATTTTAGGCCAAAATTTTCACTCTTGTACCAGAATTTGAATCTCGCGTAAAAATGGACCGTAAAGTCTCCTGTGAAAAATAAATTTTCACTCTTATACCAGAATATATATATATATATATATATATATATATATATATATATATATATATATATATATATATATATATATATATATATATATATATATATATATATATTTTGCAATTGCGATAAGGTTGTCCAAGGTTGAATCGCGATAAAATCTGATGAAGGGTCCAACTGCGATAAGTTTATCGCGTTTTGAACTGCGATAATTTTGAAATGCGATAGGTCAACTGCGATAATGCTTATCAGCCTCCAATTGCGATAATGCTTATCAAATGCGATAAAACGCTGACAAAGCCAATTGCGATAAACTCGCTGAATTGCGATAACTCGTCTGAAGTTGTGAACTGCGATAGAACTGCACTTTTCCTAACTTCTTTGACTTTTTGTGTCACTTGCCCACTTGACCTTATCTTACAAGATATTATCCTGACAACATTTCACCCACTGCAATCTACTTGGACCAATAATTCACACCAAAACAGTGATTATTCAATTAAAATAACCAAACTATTCCAAAAACACATCCTTAGATTTTGTTCTTGAAATATTTCGATCAAACACTAAGAACACCAATATGAGTGCAGATTTTTACCCAATATGTAAGTCAAGAATAATCACAGGCTCGCAAGACCACGAACCAACACAACCTTTACACAAGATTTGTGTTATATCGATTCCTAAAGAACCAAAAACCACCCTCGTTGTGATTTTTAAGAAGACAAAAATCACAGCAGTGGGTTTCTTTTAAGCACAAATCGAAACACAAAAATTAAAAACACACCACGAATCACAGATTTTACCTCAAACACACCACGTTAGCCACCCGGTTAGCTCTTGATACCAATTGTTATGACCAAGAATCACGTACGGGAGGTGGGGAAACACTAGATAACGATTAAGCATGATCTTATTAATAGATTGGCGGAGGTGTATATGTTTTCTAGTGAGAGAAGCAGAGAAAACATATACACCTCCAAAAGAATAACCTGTGAATCCCAAACCCTCCTACACAACTAGGAGGGTATTTATACAAAGATATCCATGCCTTATTGGCAATACTAGTCCTCGTATTTACAAACTATGCAATTCCCTACATATGACAAAACTTTAAAGCTAACACTTCAAAATCCAAATTCCAACCTCAAATGCTTATTGAAATAAGACTAGAAAAAGTGCTATTTAACTGAAAATGTAACAAGCAAATTAGCAGTCCTGATGAAGGGTATTTCAGCCCTAGAAAAAGCTATCCAAATAAGCTCTAAATGTGGATCCCAGATTATGAGCATCAAGCTTGTTGTATCAACTAGCTACAAACCAAATTTCAAGTTATAAGCTTAATCTAATAAGCCACAAGACAGGCTAGATCAGCAGCAGAAATAAGTGCAGGTCTGCACTTGTTGTCCTGGTGCAGCAGCCAAGAATTTTTGGCGAAAACTAGTGCAAAACTTGACCAATGCAATCCAAACTTTGTGAACTCACTTTAACTATTACTAGTGACTCAGAAATGCCAAGAGTGGAGCTCCAATAAGCTCAACTTATATATAAGCTTAAAAAGGCAGTATACTAACTATAAAAGCAACCAATTATTCAAAACCTCAATAGCACTTCTACTCTTCTCATAAATCCTACTAACAGCTTATTTCTCCTATTTTAAGCAATACTAAAGTGGCTAAATAGGCTAAACTACAGTAACCATGCTAAAATATCCATAACTGCTACTTAACCAAACACCCATTTAAAATCTAACTATGCTAATTTCAACTAGAAACTTCAATTATGAGCTAAACTACTGATTGAATTAATATTACTTATTCTACTTAACAGCTGAAAAGCTATTACCAACTACCAAAAAGCACTAAATCAAACTGAACATGGATTAAGCAAATTTAAGCTAGATTATAGAAAATAAAACTCACTTGGTACTTAAACTGAAAAAGGGTATTAAACAGAACTGGAACACTATAATCTCAACCCAGGCTTATAATAAGCCAAATATTAACACCCCAGAACAGCTTATTCCACCAGCTTAATCCAACAGCTGAATCAGTTGACCTTTTTTGACTGATACTTTGACTTTTTGACTTTTGAGAATTAAGGACTGATTTTGACTCAACAAGAGCTTACAGTAAGCTATGAAACTTATATAAGCTCTCAAAACTAGAAAACAGCTTATTTATAAGCTGGATTATTATATATATATTTTTTTGAGTTTTTCTCTATTTTTGGGACTATCAAAATGATTTTGAAAACAAAACTTAAGATAAGCTGAAAAGGATTTAAATTAAACTACTATCAATTATAATAAGCTAAGATCAAAAGTAACAATTATATAAAGACAGGATCAAAAAAGCTAAATAAAAAAAAAAAAACTTTCATTAATTAAAATCCAAAAGTTACAAAAGAAATTTAAAATTACAAAGCAAATTTAAAATTGACAGAGTAACATTACTTAAAAACTAACTCTCTTTACATGAAGATCGACCTCCTATTTATAGCCGGATGAGGAAGGATCTAGGAGGTGATTGCCAAGCTGGCAATCCGTGTGCCTTGTGCTTCTTTAATCCATTTTCAGCCCTCAGATCATCCCTAATCATCATCCTCTCAATAACGACCCTTGGATTAGCTTTGGTGAGGTGTTCGGTCCAATGAGATGCTGCCATGTGGCCATTTGTGCGTTCTGTGCTTCCTGACACCTCTGACACCTTCTAGAAGTCCATTGATTGTACGAATATGCCCTTAATTGTGGTAATTGTACGGGGTAAGAGTTAGGGTTCTTGAGGTAAAATTGGGGAAGAACATGTGATAGCGGGTAAGTTTGGGTGAGGTTATTTTATGTTAGTTTGACCTGTTTTTATTAACCTTTGACCGGGTTTGGAGTTGGGTTCGGATCGGGTAGAGTTAAAAGAAGAAGTGGGCTCGGGTTATTAATGGGATGGGCTGGGTTGTGTGTGTGGTCTTGTTTGTGGATTGGGTTGGGATCTATTTATAATCCGGTTAATAAGTAAAAGGTTTAAGGTTTTGGTTTTTAGGTTTGATAAAAATATCAAGGACCAATTATGTAAACTCATAATTTCAAGGGACTTATTTTGCCAATATTCCAAAATTGATCAAAGGGTGATAATTGACATTTGTTGAAACTCTGAGGATTGATTTTGACTTTTTGCTTCCCGGCATCGGCTATAAATAACACTTCCATATCTCGTGCTCGGTTTCCCGGTCTTTGCTTGATTTTTTGTCCTTTTCTTCAATATCCGTGCCTGCACATGTAAAAACACAAAAACATAATATATTTGGCATTTTGGTCGGGTTTTTGGTCTATTTAGGTCCGGTTTTGGTCGAGAAATGGTATGTGTTTAAGCACATACCAAATTCCCCCAGACTAAGCTATTGCAATGTCCTCATGCAATGTTATAAAAACACGTTTTTGAAACCAAAAATTTTCAATCTCTTTTTACTAACTTTGATAAGTAGCAAAATTTTCAAAAGAGATTAAGAAATCTTAAGTTCTAAAAACTCCCCGATTTTCCTTTTATTCTATTTTTGTATTTTCTTATTATTCATGTGACGGCTTTGTTTGACAATCATTATCTCACGATAACTTTTAGGGTCATCGAGCAGGAAACACGACTCATAAATAAGTGACCATACGGATAAAATTCGTCGTCCCTGATTTTTCACGAGTCCCCAAACTAAGCTTAAAAACGAAATCATTGCTATTTACAAGTTAGATTGCCGACACTACCCATGAAAGCTAATTGTGTATTACTTCTCGTTCCCAAATTCCTATTTTCCTCTATTTATTTTATTTTTGGTGAGAAATGAATTTCTTCAAGTTCTCGTTTTGATAATTTTTAATCCGATAAAGATATCTAGTTTAGACGCTAAGTAGTTTCTAAACCTTCCCTCGAAAACCGTTGCATACAAAAATGAGGTCCACATCAAGGTCTCTGATTTAACACGATTTTGAGGATATCCCTTTTATTTGCGACCGAAACAACTCATCTATGAGTCCAGAGACAGAAGCCTTTATTAGGATACCTCGGAGTCGAAATTTGGCATTTTTAACATTATTAAGCACATATTATTAATCCTTGGCCTTTTATAACAATCACAACATCGGCTGCGAACCGGCAAGATGTGATAGTCTATTATGACCTTGGAATTTTTCCTCTGCCTTTATTAGAAGTCTACAACATCGGCTGCGAACCGGCAAGATGTAGAAAAATTTTTATGGCTTTGGATTATTATTATTATTCATTATTCATTATATATTTTGCCAAATCCCGAGTCCTACAGCTTTTATAACAATCCCAACATCGGTTGCGAGCCGGCAAGATGGAATAGTCTATTACACCGTAACACTGGCAGTACCTTGATGTGTACCCAACTTTCATAAGCAAGGATTCTCTAAGGAAGAAATAAAAACTAATTATTGTCAAAACTAAAATAGCTTTAATTATTCCTAGATTTCTATTTTTAGGGTGAAACAAGCTTATGGGAACAAAAAGCCACAAATAACTTCGATGAGCTTTAAAGAGATCCAACTACTCCACGTTTAGCAATCTAACTTATAAACAACTCTATCATTTCTCGTTCTTCGCAAATTTAAAATCTTAAATAATAAGATCCGTGAATGCTTAGCCAAATAATCAAGCCATGCATATATAAAGTCAATTATGGGAACTTGCAAACTCTTAAAAAGAATTCGCGTTTTCTAGCTCCTTGTATAAAAGACTAGCACGAGCTTATAGATTATAAAAGGTTAAGGGGACAAGCTAGGGCTCAACACGCCCGATCAAGTCAGAATTTTATTCCTACTCTCACCAGCGGAAAGTCAACAAAATGTCAAAATTTATTATATTTTTGCACAAAAATTTTTAAATTTTTCTCATTTTTTTGATTTTTCAATTTTGGAGGAAAAACGGGGTTGCATGAGTAAACGGCAAAAATGCAAGGCAAAAATTGAATCGAAAGATCACCCCCCAGACTAAAACGAGACATTGTCCTCAATGTCTTAAAGGTAAGGGTTCTCCTACATAAATCTAAGGCCGTTTATTAATTATGCCAAAAGATAGATGTAAACGATAAGATTTTAGGATATTGATAAGCAGCGAATGATGAAACTCGAGTAGCGTGAAGGAAACTACGAGCACGAGAGTCTTCATCATCGGGCAAATCCTGGACACAGCACAGAAAAACACGAAACACAAGATATGGAAGAGGAGACCTCTTCATGTTACTTTATTAGAAAAGAGAAAAGAAGATAGATAGATAAGCATGGGGTGCCTCCCATGAAGCGCTTGTTTTTGGTAACCGAGTCACATGAGCTTGACTCGACCCCGAATTTATTTGTCCTTGGGGGAGCAAGTGGAAAAGATAATCTCCATCGGACTTTCATTCAAGAGGTTTGGATAAACATTGAAGCATACGAAAGTTCCACCCCGATGAGATACCCACGGCTGAAAAGAAGGAGAGATGCCGGGGTCAAAGATGGTATCTTCACTCCCAAAGGAGTGAAATAAAGGAGAAGTCACCGAGTAGGTGAAGAAAGGGAGAAGGATCATGATAACAATTGTAAAGAAATTGTCATCCTCACACCCGGAAGAGATAAAAAGGGTGGGTTGGGTGGGCAAATTATCATAGTTTTCAGAAATCTCATCCACCACTTTAAAAGTCACAACACCCGTATCGGGCTTGATATCATCGGGTGGTTTAGCAGGCGGACGAGTGGGTGATGGCTCAACGTGTAATGACTCAGTTTTATGAAGTGAAAGGGGATCATCATTAAGCAATCTTTCAAGAAAAAGAATTTCCCCTTCCGAGTCATGGGAATCGTCAGGGCGAGGTATTGGTAAAATCAGCTCATCAAATGTAGAGTCCTCGTCCTCGACGTTCTCTAACCCTTCATCGAAAAGAGGATTAACTTTGCAAGAAGTATACTCATCATTGAATTCAAAAAGAGGGTTAGAGAAAATCCCGGAAGTAACTTTGGAAATGTCAAGAGAATCTCCACAAGATTGCAAATCACCTTCACCGTCGGATATTTCCTCGGACTCACTTGGGATTGGGACAAGGTTCTCAACATTGTCTGATTCCGTTGCCGGAATAGTGTCGAGATGCTCGTCCCCCATTTTTAGAGAGTCCTCGGGTTCTTTGGTAGGAAAGACGGGAGTGATTTCTGTTGAATTTTCACAAACTCCCCACATAGAATCCTCATCATCGTCATCGTCGTCGTAAACGAAAGTTTGACGATAATTAGAACTTATTTTAGCTATTTGTCTTTCAGCTAAAAATTCTCCATAAGTTATCTGATGAGGTTCTTCTTGTGGGAGTTGTTTATTAACCAAAGCCTTAAGATCTTTTAATGTATCAAGCATAGCAATGAGAAGTTCTTGAGGAAGTGGTTCAGGTTGTGGTTGAATCATTTGGTAATATGGAGGTTGGAAATTGTCAAAACCGGGAGTACTATAGCAAGGATTAGGTTCATAGTAATTTTGATTCCACGGTTGACATTGATAATCATTATGAGGACCTCCACAATTTGCACAAGAAAAAGTCGGTGAATTTTGAAACGATGTATCATTAGAACTTTGATAGTACGCCTCGTGCTCATATGAATCTTGTGGAGGGTGGTTGAAATCATTTTGAGGATAATTGGAAAAGTTCGAGTTATAATCATAAGCAAATGAATTTTCAGCTCCCGAAGCACAATTTGAACAAATTCCATTTATAAGATCATTTCCACACCACTCGCAGGTACATCGTCGACAAAGAAAACCATCTAACGGATCTCCACAGTTACAGCAATAACGCTGATTAAACGAAGATATTTGGGGCTGTGGAGAGTAGTCGGAGAAATTTGGCGGTTCATTGAAAGAATTAGGATTAGGATCATAAGCGAATGCAGTTTCAGCTTTCGAATAATAACACTTACAAAGTCCACGACTAAATCCACATTCGTTGCAAAAACATCGGTCACAAAGTGAATTGTCCCCCAACGGATCTCCACATATAAAGCAATTATACTGAGGGAGTGAAGATGGCTGGGGTTGTGGAGGGTGTTCGAAAAAACTTTGAGAATTATCAATGGAATTAAGCTCTTTTTCGAGGGCTACTTCACACCAATAACAAGATCCTCTTGGGTTGTGATTTCCACACCGCTCACACTTATACTTTGAACAACGAAGAATGTCAATCAACGGGCTTTTACAATCAAAACAGTGATAGCCCAGTGACGACATAAGAATTAAACATAAGAGGGATAAAGAGATAGAATTAAACGGTTAAGAGGATAAGAAGATAAGAATTAAACGGTATGAGAGGGTAAAGAGATAAGAATTAAACATATAAGAGGAGACGAAGATTATTTTTGGGTTTTGTAATTTACAAAAGAAAATGGAAAATAAATTTGAAAAGAAAATCTTTTTGGATTTTTATAATAAGGAAAAATTAGAATTATTATATTTTTGGTGATCGTTGATCAACCGTTCTCGTTTCTTTCAAAACTACGCGCAGCGTGGCGGAGAAGCAAAGGTCCACTCGAAGGTGATTAAAAACCCGCCTCTTTCGGTCTGCAATTTAATGTCAAGACCATCCTTAAACCCCGTGTATAGGTTGTAGTAAAGAAATAATCCGAGAAACGTTTAACTTCACGATCTCTTTTGTTGTTTATTCGGAATGGTTTACAACGCCCTCTCGAGAGCGAGGATATATTATTAATGGTGAAAACACTTTAGGAAAAGTTTTTTTTTTTTTTTTTTTTTTTTTTTTTTTTGTATTTTTATTTTTTTTTTAAAACAAAAACGAGAAACTTCCGAGGAAGGGTCTTCAAAACACGATCCAACGAACGAAATTTAAACTCTTCTCAAGCCTTCCCCGGCAGCGGCGCCATTTTTTTTATTTTTGTCGTTTTTAGTATATTATTTTCCAAGGTAAAACTCAACGAATGCGTTTTCCCCGGGTCGTGTCCCAACGAAGGTCGAATATCGAGTTGTCGTTAACGTTGTCGGATTGTGTGGTGAATGTGTGTGAAAAAGAGTGATTGATTGGTGATTTTACACTACGAACAATAAAATATTAAATGAAAACAACTAAATAAGCTAAAAGTACAAATACACTAAGCATGTAAACCTAAAAACGAAAATTAGAATTTAAAAAGTTACGCGACGAATTATAAAACGTAATTAAAAAGTGATTTTCTAAAATTTAAAACCTAAAAATATAAAAATAATTTTCCTATATTAAAACTGATAAAAGAAAATTTTGGAAAAAGAAAAATATTTTTTTGACTTTTTAATAATTTTTTATGAATTAAAAACTAATTAAAACTATTTAAATGATTTAAAAATAGTAAAACTGTTTGGAAAATTCTAAAAATTTCTGAATAAATCTAAAATTGAATAAGTATTCTGAGAAAAATAAACTCAGACCCAGAATAAGCTCAGATAAGCAAAACAGCCCAAAAAGCAGTTGTGAAATAAGCACAAAATAAGCAATAGCTATCCTAAAATTATCAAATGATCAAATACTGACAATTATACTAAATGAAACTGAGAAAAACTGAAAGATCACAAATTAGCACTATGAAAAAGCAGAATAAGCAAATGAGCAGTCACAATGTTGAGACAGAAGCAAAGGCTAAGTATCCAACTTCTCAGCCCAAATAAGCAGTCATAATAAGCTGAGAGATTAAATCTTAAGGGGGCAAAAGTCTCTCAGAACTACTGGCTACCCAAAAGTACTTCAAAATCCAAATTCCAACCTCAATTGCTTATTGAAATAAGACTAGAAAAAGTGCTATTTAATTGAAAATGTAACAAGCAAATTAGCAGTCCTGATGAAGGGTATTTCAGCCCTAGAAAAAGCTATCCAAATAAGCTCTAAATGTGGATCCCAGATTATGAGCTTCAAGCTTGTTGTATCCACTAGCTACAAACCAAATTTCAAGTTCTAAGCTTAATCTAATAAGCCACAAGACAGGCTAGATCAGCAGCAGAAATAAGTGCAGGTCTGCACTTGTTGTCCTGGTGCAGCAGCCAAGAATTTTTGGCGAAAACTAGTGCAAAACTTGACCAATGCAATCCAAACTTTGTGAACTCACTTTAACTATTACTAGTGACTCAGAAATGCCAAGAGTGGAGCTCCAATAAGCTCAGCTTATATATAAGCTTAAAAAGGCAGTATACTAACTATAAAAGCAACCAATTATTCAAAACCTCAATAGCACTTCTACTCTTCTCATAAATCCTACTAACAGCTTATTTCTCCTATTTTAAGCAATACTAAAGTGGCTAAATAGGCTAAACTACAGTAACCATGCTAAAATATCCATAACTGCTACTTAACCAAACACCCATTTAAAATCTAACTATGCTAATTTCAACTAGAAACTTCAATTATGAGCTAAACTACTGATTGAATTAATATTACTTATTCTACTTAACAGCTGAAAAGCTATTACCAACTACCAAAAAGCACTAAATCAAACTGAACATGGATTAAGCAAATTTAAGCTAGATTATAGAAAATAAAACTCACTTGGGACTTAAACTGAAAAAGGGTATTAAACAGAACTGGAACACTATAATCTCAACCCAGGCTTATAATAAGCCAAATATTAACACCCCAGAACAGCTTATTCCACCAGCTTAATCCAACAGCTGAATCAGTTGACCTTTTTTGACTGATACTTTGACTTTTTGACTTTTGAGAATTAAGGACTGATTTTGACTCAACAAGAGCTTACAGTAAGCTATGAAACTTATATAAGCTCTTAAAACTAGAAAATAGCTTATTTATAAGCTGGATTATTATATATATATATTTTTTTTTTTTTTTTTGAGTTTTTCTCTATTTTTGGGACTATCAAAATGATTTTGAAAACAAAACTTAAGATAAGCTGAAAAGGATTTGAATTAAACTACTATCAATTATAATAAGCTAAGATCAAAAGTAACAATTATATAAAGACAGGATCAAAAAAGCTAAATAAAAAAAAACTTTCATTAATTAAAATCCAAAAGTTACAAAAGAAATTTAAAATTACAAAGCAAATTTAAAATTGACAGAGTAACATTACTTAAAAACTAACTCTCTTTACATGAAGATCGACCTCCTATTTATAGCCGGATGAGGAAGGATCTAGGAGGTGATTGCCAAGCTGGCAATCCGTGTGCCTTGTGCTTCTTTAATCCATTTTCAGCCCTCAGATCATCCCTAATCATCATCCTCTCAATAACGACCCTTGGATTAGCTTTGGTGAGGTGTTCGGTCCAATGAGATGCTGCCATGTGGCCATTTGTGCGTTCTGTGCTTCCTGACACCTCTGACACCTTCTAGAAGTCCATTGATTGTACGAATATGCCCTTAATTGTGGTAATTGTACGGGGTAAGAGTTAGGGTTCTTGAGGTAAAATTGGGGAAGAACATGTGATAGCGGGTAAGTTTGGGTGAGGTTATTTTATGTTAGTTTGACCTGTTTTTATTAACCTTTGACCAGGTTTGGAGTTGGGTTCGGATCGGGTAGAGTTAAAAGAAGAAGTGGGCTCGGGTTATTAATGGGATGGGCTGGGTTGTGTGTGTGGTCTTGTTTGTGGATTGGGTTGGGATTTATTTATAATCCGGATAATAAGTAAAAGGTTTAAGGTTTTGGTTTTTAGTTTTGATAAAAATATCAAGGACCAATTATGTAAACTCATAAATTCAAGGGACTTATTTTGCCAATATTCCAAAA
The DNA here is from genome assembly GCA_021014915.2 of Artemisia tridentata subsp. tridentata. Classification (NCBI taxonomy): domain Eukaryota; kingdom Viridiplantae; phylum Streptophyta; class Magnoliopsida; order Asterales; family Asteraceae; genus Artemisia; species Artemisia tridentata. The sequence goes on along the minus strand of CP139507.1, from coordinate 105,872,299 downwards.
TTGATCAAAGGGTGATAATTGACATTTGTTGAAACTCTGAGGATTGATTTTGACTTTTTGCTTCCCGGCATCGGCTATAAATAACACTTCCATATCTCGTGCTCGGTTTCCCGGTCTTTGCTTGATTTTTTGTCCTTTTCTTCAATATCCGTGCCTGCACATGTAAAAACACAAAAACACAATATATTTGGCATTTTGGTCGGGTTTTTGGTCTATTTGGGTCCGGTTTTGGTCAAGAAAAGGTATGTGTTTAAGCACATACCAGTCATAGTTATCTTTAATCAAACAATATAACAAGAGTTTGATTTTCCTAACTGAACATACCATAAACATTTGGTATTTCATTAGGATTAATATTGTAAGACAATCTTACAATATGTAAGATAAATATATTTCGTTTGACTTATCTATTCACCAACTAAGTCAACTTAATGGTATAATAGAATTTTCAAGCCAATTGCATGCTATATAACATAAGTACTTTTTGACCAAATCACTTCATATCCATGTCTCAACAAGAAGACATAAAATGTTATAATCCCACTCTACGTTATAAATCATTGATAAACTCAATGACTTCTTGTATATGTCTTAATTGAAAAACATAACAAGTTAACGTCTTACTTTATTATAAGTCTTGTAACAATTAAAAGACTTCATGTTTATATCTTTACAATGAAACATAAACATGTTTAACTAAAGTAATTATGAACACCATCTCTTGGTTTCAATAGTAATTTCAAGTTAATTTATTACTTCACTTATTTTATGTCATTCCAAAATTACATAAATATTCAAATTGAAGTAGTATTAGATTACTTCATTTATTTATGTCATTTCAATAATACATAAATATTTAGTTTGAAGTAGTCTTATTATCATATTGACACTTGTTCTAATAGGTATCTAATTTAGAAACGTACATGACTATCCTTAAAAACACAAGTGTCTACAATTGGAAAGTAATTATCTCAAGACATTCTAGAGATAATCTGGGTTACTACCAAGATGACAAAGCTTGTAGCTCCCACTGAATTACAGATCATTACAATAATTCATTATTCAGTAATTACAACACAATGCTCCCACTGGATTTGACAACATTGTAAGTGTTTCATAACCAGTAAAAGCAAATAGTGTGCTATTTACTTTCTTACACCTTTGAGAAAACCCATACGTAACAATTACTTAGGTACTAAAAGAATGTATTCTACTTTGTAAATGATGGACTATCTATCAATGCAATTAACTTAAAAAATTAGATATGCAATTTCTTCCTTAATAGGTCTACCATCCCCACAATGGTATGCAGCACCTTTAAATGGTCAAAACAAAATAACTAGATAAAATATACTAGTTTGTTTTTTACCATTTTGCGGTAATTAGTCTAGCTTCTAATTTAATAACTCATAAAATGTGCAATAATCTTAACTATTAAAGTTTGCTATGAGTTATGTATTTAGAATTTAGACAATTCTAATTTTCCTATCATACCTTTCTCATTCATGAAAAGGAATAGGATTAAGTCTCACGTTTCTCTCATGGAAAGGAGACTAGGTTTATTCTTTTAGTAAAGTTGACTCTAGCCAAAAACCCCTACGGGTGTAGATCAATTTACCAATAAAAGAATATCCCACGCTTACGTTTTAATGTTGCATTAATACATTTAAAAGAGTTTACAAAATTCAATTTTAGTATTTTCGATAATACAACCTTTAAGAAAATTAAATACCCATTGGTTAATATTCATATAAACCATAGAATTTTTTTAAAGTTGGGATCCTAATTGACATAATTCCATTACATCAGTTGATCTGCTAGTAATGAAAATATTCAATAAGGTAATTGTCGAACAATAATTGGCAAACAATTTCCAATTCCTAGATCTTTATGGAATTTACATTGGCAAACAATTTCCAATGTAAGCATGTTTTATTCCCATCTTATGCCTTTAGTTCAAGCTCTCACTTACAACTCAATTAAGTCGTCTAATTAAAAAACTGTAAATTAACATAGTTCCATTACATCAGTTGATCTGCTAGTAATGAAATTATGAAATTTACCTTTCCATTGTAATCTAGTCCAAACTCTCACATGACGTAAATTACAACTTCAAGTGTTCTTTTAATTAGATGGCATTAACTTAATTTTAAGGGTACTAGTTTTTGATGTCTATAATCAAAATATATACGAAGAAGCATGCATACATCTTCGTATCATAAGTTTAATAAAACCTTTTTATTTACCAATTCATTAAGATCAAATTTACAAATATTTTTAATTGAGGTATTGGGTTCACCAATCAAAGAATTTACCTTTAATTATCGTCAATTATATTGTACTTTTGCATAAGTCTAAAGACTTAGTGTTTCGGATAATTACCACAAAGTGGCGCATGAAATTAAAGCTAATTCACCCTTAAGGTGATTTTGTTCATAAAATAGTCGTACTTGGTAGCTCCAATTTGACGCACAAAGGAGCGTAGAAACAAAGGTCAGCGCGAAGCTTATTAAAAACCCGTTCCTACTTATACCTCTCTTTTAGTTTGTCACAATTGGGTGAGCCGTTCGTACTATTAGTACAAAACTCAACAATCAAATAAAACACTTTAAAAATTTAACTCTTTGAAAATAATTCATTGTTTCACCATTATTTAGTCAATATTATTTTTCTATTCAAAATTACCCTTTTTCGTTTATAAACATGTTTTTACAATAAATAAACAAAAAACAAGTAATACAAATAAAAAATAAAATAACTAAATAAACTCACATAACATAACAATTAATTATGTAAAAACATGTAGCCACATGCAAACTTAATTCGATAAAACCTATTAATAATCAATTATAGGTTTATATTTTATATATTCAACTAAGACTATCACTTACAAAGGTAAGTGAGCCACATGCATCGATGTATCGATTGCGTTAGTCATAATTACATATACACCACATAGCACGTAATTGATTACTTAATATATTGGAGTCTTTTCCAATTCGACATCTATCAATTAAATTCCATGTGTATTCATATAGCAAAATTTAAACAATTTAAATCATCACAACAATGAATCCATGCCAAAAAAATGCACGTTTTCATGGATTCTACCTAACAATTAGCAAGTTGCCACAAGATCGCATACAAACACATAAACATGTTAAACCTAGGGTTCCTAATCAAATTAAATAACCAAACATAAACCCTAAAAAATAATAAAGGGCAATCGACCCTAAATTAAAAATTAGGGTTTGATTGGAATTAACCCTAAATCGACCAAACATGTAAAACACAATCAAGATTCGTTTTTTTTTTTTTTTTTTTTTTTTTTTTTTTATGTGTTTTGGTAATTAATTACACGTTATAACAACTCTTGATGCCATTGTTGGAATATTAATATCATGACAATCATAAATTAAACACATAACATCAAAGTGTTGCGGAAGCGTAGGAACAAATAACATATAATTAATTAACCGAATAATAAATAGTATGCGTACCTTTTGATTCTAGCCAAACAAGAATCAATCTTCAATTGAATCACCAAGAACCCTAATTAGGGTTTATAATTGGATTAAAGAATTACCCCTTACCGTTTTGTAATTCAATCCAAGATGTAAACAATAGTGTGTTTACACCACGTTCTTGTACACACGTACTATTAACGAATTAAAGTAAATGCTAGTTTAAGAAACACAAAACTAAAACCAAACGCTTTGTTTTTGTATTTATAGGATGACAAAACTTGGAGAACAAGTTGGAGTTGGGTTGGGTTTTACCCCTTCCTTTGGCCGATCATATCTAAAGCCCACAAGGGGTTTCTAGATCTTTCTTGTTCTCTATATTTTCCATCTATAATCATTTCCTTTTATTAGTTAACGGTCGTTAGTCAATTTTCGTTAATTACTAACGGTCGTTATACGTTTTGTGTTATTTAATAATTAAATACAACATTTTATATTTAATTATTAATCTTTAATTCTCATACGTAAAGTGTGCAATCCCGTGGTCTCGAGTTCGATCCTAACATACGACTACTAAAATAATGTCCATAAACTAACAACCCCAACCCGTAAACTACGCCAGTAAACTTAAATCTTCCATTCAAACATGAATTTAAATATTCTGGCAGTAGTTACTGTTTTCAAGAAGACGTAAATTGCATTGGAATATTGATATCTTGTGATCTATTAATTTGGAGATTTTTTAGAATAAGGCGATTTATAACAATGTTTTGAAAACCGGGTCTTTACTCAACCTGGTCAAGTCACGGGTTCACTGGGTTATCGGTTCGACCACCGGGTCAACCCTGTTTTCTACCCCCCAAAAAACTTTTATTTCAAACAAAACAAAAAATGTATAGATATAAGTCATGACAAATCCGTATATTAAGCATAGAAAACATTTACCAATAAAGATAACATGTAAAAATAAAATCACATCACAATTACATATAATTAACTTGTGTTACTCGCGAAAAGACAAGAAAAAAACCAGAACCAGGCCGGGTCTCGAGAGCCGGTTTGAGCCAGGTCGCCTTATACCCGGTGGGTCTAACTGGGTTTCGAAAATCATAAACAGGTTTAATTTGACCCGTTTTCTTGACCGGAACCGGTCCAACCTGTTGAACCGGCTGGGTCAATCCGGGTTTCAGGACATTGTTTTTTAATTTAAACTTTTCCAGTATCAAGTAAAATAGCGGAAAATTGTCAGTAGTCAAGAGTCAAGACTATTAGTCAAAACACCAAGCATAAGCAGCAATTTTCAGTAGGCAAGTAATCAAATTAACAGTTTGTTCGTAACATTTAAAATAGGTGTTTTCTCTTTCTCGTGCAAATATGGTGATCAACTAGTTAAAGATTTGTTGGATAAGTTACTAGTGGTCTTTCGTGATCATATTCATTAAGTAGAACCATCTGACTAGTTTGAAGTTGCTGTAAAGCGGTTCGCCATGTAGTTTTGATGTACCACAACGGATACCATACCTGATAAGTACAAAAATTACCATTCGTGATACTACATAGTTAGGAAGCATTGGAGGAGCCAACCCGTGGCCTCCCCTATAATCATTGTCGGTATGTGTAACGAGTTAAAAAACTAACTGAAGAGAATGTAATCCAAATGAGAAAGCATGATCATCCCCGTAGGTCAACGAACATATGCGACACCACACGTGAATATGTGGGTGACAAATCTGTTAATTTCAGAGACCTTCGTATGAAAGACATTGAGTTGCATATCACCAAAATTACGAACTTGTTATGCAGACCCATACAGCTTTGGTCTATGGAAGTTAACTGTTTGAGTAAGTCGAGTCCAATAAAAGGGATATGCTGTTAAGTTGCATTGTTATAACTTATAAGTGATATCTTTGTGCGAAGGGGTTCACTTAAAACCATGTCTTGAATGAATTTAATAAATATAACAGCTTGACGATGCTTATGGAGCTATGGTTTCCAATTGACCTTTAAATAAGACAAGTTTGGAGCTTTTCCATTCCATATTTCATATGGTGTCTTATCAACCTTCTAATGGTACCAAACACACAATAACAAGACAAATCACCCAACCAACCACCCCTTGGTGATCTTACTTTTATTACAACAATAAACACAGAAGATTAGTCTCCAACACGGATGCTAATCAATTACAATACAAGAGAAATAAGTTGTTGTCCCTCTATTAGGTGCAACAGATACAAATACAACTCACACTCTAAACTTGAACAATAAACCAAGACTAAAAACTAGACCAAGAAGATCTTGATACAAACTGATAAACCTAAAACCCAGAAATATCAAACTAACAGAAACAATGAGAGAAACTTTGATATGAGAGAAGACTGCACAATGTGAATAATGAAACCCTAGCTCCATCTCTTTCTTTATATAGGGAAATAATTACACTTCCAACCCTGTACTTACAAAGACTAAACAAATACAGCTCAAACATAACATTAGTTATAAGAATTTACACAATAGACCTCAGAGTTTAATAAGTTTGACATTAAGAGTATTTCCAACACCCTCCCTCAAACTTATTAAACAAACAGGTTCACCATGCCAAGCTTGTTAACCAAAAAAGAATGTTGAACAGATCCAAGAGCCTTAGTAAACACATCTGCAATTTGATTTCTAGACTCAACATGTACAGTCTTAATCAACCCAGAAGCAACTTTATCTCTTACCATATGCACATCAATATCAAAATGTTTAGTTTTTTCATGCATAACTGGGTTAGCAGCAATTTGAATAGCAGACTTATTATCACACAACAAGTCAACCGGAATTAACCCAGTTTCACCCAGATCTTCTAAGACCTTTAAAATCCACATTATCTCACAAGTTGCAGAAGCCATACTTCTGTATTCTGCTTCAGCAGAAGACTTAGAAAGTGTGGCCTGCTTCTTGCTTTTCCATGAAACCAAATTGCTATTCACAAAAACACAATACCCTGAAACAGACTTCCTAGTTATAGGACACTTAGCCCAATCTGAATTAGAATAAGCCACAACTTTAAAGCCAACATCAGACTTATCAAAACCAATACCATTTCCAGGAGCCAGTTTCAAGTATTTAAGAACCCTTAAACCAAGTTTAAAGTGAGATTGTAGGGGAGCATGCATATGTTGACTCAAGCAATGAACAACATAAGATATATCAGGTCTGGTCATAGTAAGATAAATCAACTTTCCTACCAGTTTTTGATAACTAGTAACATTTTTAAGCAACTTATCATCACTAGATTCCTGATGAGCTAACACAATATTTTCAGGCAAAGGATTCAACACAGGCCTGCAAGCCAACAATCCAAATTCATGTAACAATTCAAGACAGTATTTTCTTTGATTAAGACACAGTCCAGTTTTAGTTCTTAAAACCTCAATACCAAGAAAATACTTGAGTTCTCCTAGATCTTTAATCTTAAACTTAGTTTTCAAGAACTGCTTAACATTTTCAATTTCATCTTCACTATTACTAGTAATAACCAAATCATCCACATACACAAGTAAGAAAACCACTATATCATTATGCTTCTTAATGAATAATGAATGATCATTTTTAGACTGAATAAACCCAACTTCAAACAAAGCCTCACACAATTTATGATTCCATTGTCTAGGAGCTTGTTTAAGCCCATATAGAGACTTCTTTAACCTACAAACTTTGTTATCAGTATTATACCCTGGTGGAAGAAGCATATACACTTCCTCTTTCAAATCACCATACAAAAAAGCATTGTTCACATCCATTTGGAAAACTTTCCAAGACTTATGAACTGCTAAACTAAGTAAACACCTTACAGTACCCATTTTAACCACAGGACTAAAGGTTTCCTCATAATCAATGCCCTCTTTTTGACCAAACCCCTTAGCAACTACCCTAGCTTTATACCTCTCAACTTCACCAGAAGACTTGTATTTAATTTTTAGAACCCACTTACTACCAATTGGTTTTCTACCAATTGGTAACTCAACAACTTCCCAAGTATCATTTTCAAGCAATGCAAACATTTCCTCATTCATAGCATTAACCCACCTAGGGTCTTTACTAGCTTCTTCATAAGAACTAGGTTCAGCAGATTTGTTCAAATTAGACACAAAGCAATAATTCTCAGCACTCAACAAAGTATGATTAGATATTTATTCAAACCATATTTAACCTTAGTATCTAGCACATAGTCATTCAATTTAGCAGGAAAAGTAGAAGATCATTTGGATCTTCTTTGACTAACTTCCTCTGTTTGACTATCAAAAACATTTTGGTTATCAGAATTATCATTATTAATACCAACATTTCCCTCAGATCTTAAATTCTCATCTAAAGGAGTTGCAGGGTGTATCTCACCATGTCCAGGTGACTGTGACTCATGCTCAGATACTGGATATTGTATCTGCTCCACAATTCCAGGCAACTGAGTGTTCACAGTCTCAACTGGTTGATGATCCCTACCTTCTCTACCAACAGATGTATTTCCTTCTCTAATATTATCATCATTGGGAGGATCAGGAATAGAAGTTTTAGGTGTTGTTTCAGACTCAGTATGATTAAAGAAATTCAAGTTTGACACCTCAGATTCAATCTCAGAAACTTCATTTTTACTCATTCTATAAGGAAAAACAGTCTCATAGAATTTAACATCCCTAGAATACAAAACAGTTCTATTTTCAAGACTCAAAAGCTTATAAGCCTTCTTATTACTAGCATATCCAATTAAAACACACTTTTCAGACTTAGCAGAAAACTTATCAGTTTCTTTTAAGATTGTAGCAAAACACAAACACCCAAAACTTCTAAGATGGGACAAATTAGGTTCTTTATGATAAATCATGTAAAAAGGAGACTTGCCATTTAGAACAGAGGAAGGAAGCCTGTTGATCAAATAAGTAGCAGTTAAAACACATTCAGACCAAAACATGAGAGGAATCCCTCCCTGAAACATAAGACTTCTAGCAACATTTAATAGATGTCTATGTTTCCTTTCTGCTATACCATTCTGTTGAGGTGTATATGCACATGAAGTCTGATGAATTATACCCATAGTATTAACAAAATCAGTCATTTTATGATTTACAAATTCAGTTCCATTATCAGACCTTATGACTTTTATTTTCTTATTAAACTGAGTTAAGACCAGATTATAAAAGATGACAAACATTCCAAACACCTCATCTTTAGTTTTAAGCATATATACCCAAACAGATCTGCTATAGTCATCAACAATAGTAAGAAAATACCTAAAGCCCTCCCTGCTAACCACTTTGTAAGGACCCCACACATCAAGATGTATAAGTTCTCCTACCATTTTAGATTTATTTTCACTTAAAGGAAAAGGATCTCTGCTCTGTTTTGCCTTATGGCAAATCTCACAGGGACCTTCATGATCCAAATTTGCTAATTTTAAAGAAGATTTTAACAATTTCAAAACCTGATTAGCAGGGTGCCCAAGTCTAGTATGCCATACTTCTTTAGACACATAACAGATAAAAAAACTCACTCTTATTCACAACAGCAGAACTAACACATTCTTTATCAAACAAGTAAAGCCCACCAAATTCACTACCAGTCCCCAGAACCTTCTCGTTTCTCAAATCCTGAATATAACACTTAGTCTCATCAAAACCAACACACAACTTACTATCTTTAATCATTTTATGCACAGACAAAAGACTAACAGTATACTCAGGAACAACCAAAACATCAAACAATACCACATTATTATTTAATCTTAAATTTCCTACATGAGTAATTTTAGCCAAAGTTCCATTTGGATGTCCAACAGTCATGTTTAAATCAGATATATCAATAACCCCAAACATCTTATCAGTATTATTAGTCATGTGCTGATTAGCCCCTGAGTCTATAATCCAACCCAAATGGTAACTAACACCATTAACTTTCAAATTGGCACAAAAAAATCTGTAGAAATGTTGGTTAAAAAACACATTGCAGTTAAAAAATGAACAAGAGGCACTACCTGCCATATTCACATGTGCAGAAGGACTAGTTTTATCATTCAAGAGACTCATGAGCTTCAAAACCTGATCATTAGTAAAAGACAGAGTACTAGCAATTTTGACATTACTATTAACATCAACATTGTTACTTTTATTAAACCCATTAACAGGTTTCAAATTAGGATTCTTCTTGAACCCAGGTGGATAACCTATCAACTCAAAGCATCTATCAATAGTATGTCCTTTTAAACCACAATTCTTACAAAGCAGAGTGTCATAATTTCCCCTATTATTGTTCATATTATTACTAGACCAATTATTATTAGAATTTCTCTTGTTATTACTATTAGGCCTAGCAGCAAAAGCAGAAACCTGAGCCTTCTCAGATTTAACAGAAGTGGTAGGAATCCCTCTATGGGATTCTTCCCTGGAAATTATGACAAAAGCATCTTTGACATCAGGAAGGATTTCCCTTGTCAAGATACTACTTCTAATGGGTTGATAAACCTCATCAAGACCCATCAAGAATTGCATCAATTTTAACAACTTAGCATGATCAGACAACTCAGTCCTAGCTTCACACACACAATCAGGCAATTTGGTAAGAATATCAAATTCTCTCCAAAGAGAACTCAACTTATGAAAATATTCAGAAACAGGCAAACCACCTTGTTTGTATGTATTAATCTTTTGCAACAAATTAAACACCAAAGAACCATCAATTCTATCATAGGTATCTTTTAATTCTCTTCAAACAGTAGCAGCATTGTCAGAAAAAACATGACCAAGATACACATCTTGAGACAAAGAACTAAGAATCCAATTCAGAACAACTGCATTACACCTATCCCATTGGGCTTCTAATAAAGGACTAGCAGCATAATCAGTTTTAACACATGTTCCATCAAGAAACCCCATCTTGTTTTTAATTTGCATAGCAAGTTTAATAGCACTAGACCAAACTCTATAATTCTCAACACCAGACAATTTTATACTCACAACAGAAGCACAATTAGAATCATTAGGATGCAAATGCAGAGGATTACTCTGATCAAGACTACTAATCATAATAGCCATGATGAAAAAACAAGAAACAAACAAACAAAGGATCAAAAAACAAAGAAACAACAAGCAAAACCACCTAAGCAGATAAACCAAACAAACAGATAACCAAGAAAGAAAAAAACAACCAAAACCAACTAAGCAATATAGACCAATGTAAGATCCTACGAAAATCCGTTATGATAATCTTTGTTAATTAATAATAACCTCGACTTACCGTTTAACAAAACTCATTTTTATGGGGAAATTTAAAATTTTCTTGTTGTAATATTTTCATCACAACACGATATCACAACAAGTACCGAATGTCAACACTAGTTCACGACGTACATTACGGAACATACTTATATTACAACGACTAATAGTTTACAAATCGCCCTTTACACAATTTACAAATTTTAGTTAAAACTAATATATCTATAACTTAATTACATATTACACAAATCATATTTCACTAATATAAACTAAGCAAATTAACTGCTCGGCCCACCACACTAACATCAGCCCATCACCATACCTCCTTACACGTTTCAAGTCCAATTCCCATTTCAGTTTTAACTTTGTGATTTTATGTAAAGTTCGACCTCCACACACCCTCCAAAACAGCCCGAGATCTTCCAAATTTTAAACATAACACCAAAATGTTTTTGCACCATCTAAATCCCCACCTACTAGACTACATATGTACAAATTCTCAGACTCACAAGTCATGTTTTAATAGGGCTGTGAATGCCAAACTGTTTGTTCAAATTCACTAACATCGCTTGTGCAAAAATCACAAAAACACCCCTATTTTAAACCACGCCTTTTTCTTATGACTCCCTAACAAACTTATTAACATGTTATGATATTAACACAACCCTTAGGACGACAAGAAAGTCTAATGGCTCGCTAGAGTCGTTTTGTCCTCGCTACTAATATAAACCGAACCATAATAGTGTAAAACAAATAAAGTAAATTCTACCAACTCCTCCATATCCTTCTAAGATATTTTGAGGACAATGGCATGTGAGTAGGGTCCTTCAAAACACTGGTTACAAACAGTAGAGACCAATAATAGAACTAGAAGACTTTGAAAGTCAAGAAATGTGTGGTACTTCTCCTATATAATACACTAACCTATCACCTTCTACCCTACCCTCACTATACTCCTTCATACCTACTCTCTTTCACGAAAATACCTCAGGAAACCAAAGTTCTCTGTGGAGTTTTAGATTACTTTTCGAATGAAAATGGGTCATGCTTATATAGAACGTATACTCGATTGTAGCAAGAGGGTTGTTCACCCTTGTGTTCATACGAACTCACACAAGTCTCCACCACCTTCAAAAGGTGTAGTAGTAAGTATTTACGAACACTCTTTCTTTTCATTCTCACGTACACCACTCATCATGTATCATATAGTTTCGTATTCAAACATATAATTTATTTTCAGCATCGTTCGTACACCCTTATTTTGTGTAATCCATCAACATGGGTCGACTCTCCATCACGAGAGGCTTAGAAGTCGACTCTCACTTCACTTTCACGTTTATAACTCTAGTTGCATGCAAACATACATTTCATTTTGTTAACTAGAATAGAACGAAACACAGTAACCTAGTTTGAAATATACACAATGTCGAACTCACTTGGTGGAGTCTTAACAATCATCTCACACCATTCATATACTTTGCATGCTACTGCCTCAACTCTCACATATAAATAAGACCTTAAAACACTTCGAATTACCTCCAAAGTTGTATACCTAAACAGCCAAGTCACCTATAACTCAAGACCATAACTCATAATTTAACCACATAACCATGTCATATTTTTACACGACCTCGTGAAACTCCTAACAAGCTACACTTTTCATATAAACATCATGTGAGAATAACCGAGATACGACTCTTTAAAAACGACCCCAAACATGTCACACAAACCACTTTTGAAAATACTAAAAATACGCCAAGTGTTTTGTTATACGACAGCCCAAGTAGGCTAGAAAGCAACTTCATATCTCGCGATCTAACTTAATGACTATGAGTTGATTTCACACGACCTATTAGACTCCACTACTAACTACATTTTTCATGTAAATACCTTGTAGAAATAACTAAGATACGACCCTATAAAACAGCAAATGTGAGTCGCAGAAACACTAGTACTATTTCAGAAAAATTAAACCAAAAACCATTTCCAGTGATGGGCTAAACTAAAGCCCACTAAGCCTTTACGATTAAACAGCCCAACAGGCCCATATGGCATATTTTTAGAATCATAAAAATAGCCCAAGTCCAAGCCCAAAACTATTTTCATGCCCTCGCCTCTCGATTTCTTAACGGGCCTATGTATATTTCGTTAATGAGCCCAATAAGCTAAAAATAAGGTATTTTCAGAAATAAGCAGTTAACTTAAGTTTTAATAAACTTAAATAAGCACCAGAAAAAGTCGCATAACTTTTCTCCATAATTTTAACACTTTTGGACTAAAAACGTGACGCAAACCCACCTTGAAGGACTAAAACTGCCAACTGTGAAAACTATGGACTGAAGCGGTTAAAACAGTTTATAAAGGACTTAAATTGACATACCTTTGGACTTCAAGCCTTATGTGGACATATGGACAAAATTTGGACTATTATTGGACTATGGACTTAACCGAGGACTAACGACGTAACGCAATCGCAGTTAGACTAAAAAGTATAGAATCTGAAAAGGACAAAGGACCTATTTAACTTTACTTGACATTCTTAGTTTATTTTTATTTTTCACCCTTCACTTCATATGCATTTTACATTTTAAGTTATGCATTATTAAAGTTCGCTATTAGAAAGTTAGTAACTTCATTTGCATATCATTTTAGCATATCTTGAGAAAGTAATATTTTGGTTGACTTATATAAGAATCAAGATAATATTATAGATATATTATATTTTTAACTTGAGGCATTTTAAGCATATCACCCTCACATCACCGATCAAATCGTTACACGATTCATCCTTTCCACATTCGTTATTAGTAGTAAGTCAGAATCTTAGACTTCGCTTATATTCAGGTCTCGTATTGAAGAAGTTTTCGTGATTGTTTACTTGGTCTTATAATTTCGTCTTGTCAAGATACGCTCCAGGTGAGTCGTGGCCCCTCCTATTTCAAATACATGATTTATACCTTTTTGGGGGAGATACATGCTTTAACTGTTTTAAGTTACTTATATAAAACTCTTATGATTTACTCAAAATCATCCACTATGCCTTACATGTTTGAATCACCTTTGAGAGGAATATATGTTCGTTGTATGTACAAACTGCTTGCATAGCTTAAACACGGAACTTGGAAGATAACATTTTCAACTACTTGATGTAATATGACACTGAGACTCATTGTATGCATTCATGTGACAAATGAATGTACTGCTACTTTAATATGATATTTCTACATTTCACTAGAAATAATTGCCAAAACTAAAATTACGCATAATTCATGCACCCTGAAACCTATATTGCCTAAGTTTACTTTATTGCCATAAAGTCCCTCGATCATGAGCCATTAATCACTGCGGTGAGCGCGAATATAGTGAACAGCTTCGAAACCTGTTAGAGGCTGACAACCTATCCCACTAAATACTTTGACGGAATGCCTTATGGTTAGTCGTATTTAGTCGCGATGCACTATATTTGAGAAAAATAGGAATTGACAAGTCACCTATTAACATGAGGGCTTAATCACCCATCAGTAACCCTGGTGGGGCACCGCCGTTTTACGGAACTGTTAACGTTTTGCGTGTCATGAGGCTTAGGGCAATATAACTTTATGAATATATGAATGTTTCATATATATATATATATATATATATATATATATATATATATATATATATATATATATATATATATATATATATATATATATATATATATATCCTAGGATACAGCTGTATTAGTAAACCACCACTTTACACTGATAGATTTCAGACGCTAGATTATTATTTTCACTATGTGTTATGATTATGCATCATGTACTTGAACTTTAACTGTTATCATATGAGACTTAATCATGAATTCTACAAAAGACAACCCAAAATGCTTGGCATATAGTTACATTTAAAAGTTGACCCAACACATCATTACGAGCATATAGCAACGTAGCTCATCTTCATTTAAAACCTGAAACTTATGATCACTTGAGATCATACATGAATCATTAGTGGATTTTCTTTTATTCAACTCATCTTATTATTGATTTCATGAAAAACTATTATTCATTTCGACAACCGCTAGACACCTTTTAAATTCATTGAAAGAAAGTTATTTTCTATCAAACTCCACGAACTCACCAACCATTGTGTTGACGTTTTAAGCATGTCTTTATCTCAGGTTCACAATGAGCATGGATGGCACGGAGGAGCACGGATACTTATGAAGGCTATAAATATCATTCGAAAACCTATTTAATAAACTTTGAAACCACGGGGACCTTACTTTGTAAACTCTGATATTCGAATGATAAATCTTTTAAAACAACCAAATTGATGATCGTTTTCTACTATTCAACTGTTGTGCCATGAAGTAACACCCAATTTAAATTCCGCTGCATATCACGAAATTGGGGGTGTTACAACCAAACAAACAGATAATCAAGAAAGAAAAAACAAACAAAAAACAACTTCAATCTCAACTTCCAAACTATCCAATCCTATCCTCCTTCGACCTAGACTCAAAAAATAAAACTAAAAAAAATAAAACTCACACCCAGAATTAACTTGGCCAAAGTCAGTAGACTGTGAATGGCCAGAGCAGGTATTCGTACCACTCAAGGTGGCAGATCAAGATGTTAGCCAAACCGTTTACGCCCACTCAACTTAAACCAGTTAATTCTAAAGGAAGAAAATACACTTACAGAGCTATAACCAGATGCAGCGGATGAAACCCCAATCAATCACTTCTAGATTCACTTATCTAGAGCAATTGACTCAAGAACAAGCCCAGAAAACCACAGATCCACAAAAACCCCAAATGTCAAATAGGGTTCTCAAGAATCGAACCAAGAACTAACAATTAATTGTTAATTCCACCAGAAACCGGTACCAGAACCTTCCAATTGAACGAACAACAAAAAACCCCAAAAATTAGGGTTTCAAGAAAAAAACCCTAAATCTTCAATTGACCGTACCAAACTTCAATTAAACCCAAGAACAACACGATTCAACAACGGGAACCGTTGAATCAACTGAAACCCTAACCAAGAGCCACCAAGAAGTGATCTAATCCGAACCTGGCTCTGATACCATGTGAAAATGGTACCAAACACACAAGAACAAGATAAATCACCCAACCAACCACCCCTTGGTGATCTTACTTTTATTACAACAATAAACACAGAAGATTAGTCTCCAACACGGATGCTAATCAATTACAATACAAGAGAAATAAGCTGTTGTCCCTCTATTAGGTGCAACAGATACAAATACAACTCACACTCTAAACTTGAACAATAAACCAAGACTAAAAACTAGACCAAGAAGATCTTGATACAAACTGATAAACCTAAAACCCAGAAATATCAAACTAACAGAAACAATGAGAGAAACTTTGATATGAGAGAAGACTGCACAATGTGAATAATGAAACCCTAGCTCCATCTCTTTCTTTATATAGGGAAATAATTACACTTCCAACCCTGCACTTACAAAGACTAAACAAATACAGCTCAAACATAACATTAGTTATAAGAATTTACACAATAGACCTCAGAGTTTAATAAGTTTGACATTAAGAGTATTTCCAACAGTCTTATCAACCTTCTAATTGCTCTCTAGGCTTTTTCATTAACTACCAATAGGTATAACAGTAATCAAATTAACCCCAAAAACCTACTAATTTTAGATATGTGGATGAGTTGCAAATGGTCTCTACTCTTTCGTATTCATCAAGTAAAGTACACATTGTGTTAAAGGCTGTTTATTAAACCTCTTTTATATACTTCTATTTGCTCTCTAGGCTTTTTCTTTAACTTTTCTCAACATAATACTTTTCCAGTCATAGCGTATTTCTTAAAAAGAGACAAAATTGGTTCAACGCTTGATTGTGTAATACCCTCTTATGAAAGCTTTCTTCTTTTTTAAAGTACTGGTAAAATGTGTGCTAATAACGATTCGTTGCTCATATATATATATCATTATTAATTTTAGTATGGTGAACGTTCAAAACGAGGGATGGGGTCTAGTTAAATACGATATGGGGGGATATATGGGATACAGCTAATGTGGATAAGGAAGGGAGATAAGGAGCTCTTGCCTTCAACTCAGAGTTCCTTCCGCAACATGAATACATATGTTTTATATGCACCCATAAGAAGTTATGCTGCTCAACTTGTCATGTAAGTCTGTAACATGTTATGCAAATCGTGAAACAACTTCGATCTTTGGAAGTTATACTAAACTAAGTCCAAGAAAATGGATATTTTGATAAGTTGTATTGTAATCGACAACCCAAAATTACTGTCCGGATTCCGGGCATGACTAAGTGTGAAGGATATATGCATTGGATTATATTTGTAGGAAAATCAAGATAAAATTAGGT
Organism: Artemisia tridentata subsp. tridentata; assembly: GCA_021014915.2. Taxonomy (NCBI): domain Eukaryota; kingdom Viridiplantae; phylum Streptophyta; class Magnoliopsida; order Asterales; family Asteraceae; genus Artemisia; species Artemisia tridentata. Next base: position 105,855,218 of record CP139507.1, on the reverse strand, counting down.
CTTGAACAAATTCTATAAATGTAATAACTTGACGATGTTCATGGTACCAATCGAATCCCAACTCTTATATTTCGTGATGCGGTTTATGTGTCTCCTATTGATATGAGCAGTCATGTATCAAGATCCATCCGATCTGCTTTAATTTTCAGTTGTGTTTTACCTCATATATATGACAGTATAATACATCTTGAACCATTTCATTACTTCCAAGTAAAGTTTCTGCAAAAGTTGGTATAGTTTTGAGTTAACCAGAACCTTTGCAAAGTCTGATGATGATTAGGGTGTAAGAACGACAAGGCGAAGATAGTTGCTAATTTTGAGCTGTTTAAAGGTTGAAGTTCAGTTGATTTTGAGATGATATTGTGGGTTTGGGTGATAGGCAAGCCAAATTTTCTTTTGTCCCACATCGCCCAGAATACTAATATTATGAAGATGGCTGGCCTATAAAAACAACAGACCAAGATGAGATTAAGCATACCTTTCTCGGCCTTTTGGCTAAGATCAAGTGTAGTATCTGTTCTTATCAGTTTAATATCTGATATGTGAGCCATCGGCTCACTCGATATTAATCTTATTTTTTATGGGGGAAGAACCCGCCACAGTAGCTTGCTGCTGGGGTTCTTCATGTGTCGCCTTGGTCTTACACTACTGCCAAGGCTTGGCGCGCCCCTCCAATTCTTAGTTAAACTCTATCTTAAGACTTACTCAGCTCTAATTTAAAGTCGATATAACAGTAAATCTTTTGGGTAAAATTCAAAGGAATTAGGTTGTTTCTTATCTCACTAGTTTTAAGAGTTACTTTTTGTTACCTGTACAATTATTTACCTAATTACCTTGGCATATGCAATGCTAACATATATGGATTTATCTTAAAACTTACTCAGCTCTAATTTAAAGTCGATATAACAGTAAATCTTTTGGGTAAATTCAAAGGAATTAGGTTGTTTCTTATCTCACTAGTTTTAAGAGTTACTTTTTGTTACCTGTACAATTATTTACCTAATTACCTTGGCATATGCAATGCTAACATATATGGATTTATTTTGTGATCTGTTGTTCTGAATCCAGTTATCGCTATAACCATCGTTAATGAGGCAACGTTATTTATCTTATCTCAAACTGTAACTTCAAGGTAGTAAAATTATGTTGAATTGAATGTGTTGTTTTTGGCTTAAAAACTTTTTAGGTCTAAGACGTGGCCTGGAATCAACTATATTATCATCTCCCGAGTCATCACTTCACATTAATTGTCTACTTTATAATAAGAATGTGTATGGAAATGCAGATTACAAAGCAGTATGTTTCTGATTTGTTTTTCTAAGACGAAAAGGGTTATAAATGCTATATGTCATCTTCTTAACTACTCACTCATGTGTTTATATACTTTAATATGCTCTAAAATCAAGTGCTCTATTCATTTTCAAATTGCGAAGTTTTCTTACTTATATTACTTCATAGAAACAATTGTCACAGAAATTGATCATTTTAAAGACTAGTTTTGATACACAACAACAATAACTATTATACCCAATCCCGCCGGAGTGATGTATGTGGGATGTAAGATGTACAGTTGTACACTACTTCAAGAAAGACTAGTTTTGATGATCATAGTGAAATCATACAGATGATAAGGAGCATCTGCAATTCTGCAAATATTAATAACTTAGCATTTACTTCTATCTTTTCGCTCAATAGAATAAATTCATCACCATAAAGAGGAATGGAAACAAAATTAAAACACAAAAAAACATAAAATTTATTATGCCATACTCCTTGTTGCTGTGGGTCTTCATGAAAACTTAACTACTCCTCAATCACTGCATTTAGTATTACTTGCCCCTATTTATTGTCATTGTGGTATGTTGGTCTGATAAATCATTTTTAGATGCGTAAATTAAGTTAAGAAGATATAGGTTACTTAAAAAGCAAGTTTCAAAGTTTATGTTAGAATAAGAAAGAAGTTAGAGACATTATTCGAGTGTGGTATTTCATGATTCGATTCTAGATTTTACGCTAAAAAGATTGTTTCGAGGATGATAAAAACCAATTCACATATGGTATTCATGTCACTTGACTAACTTTCACACAAAAACATGTTTCCGACATGTTTTTCACTTGCACGTTCACCACCACCAGCGTATATACATATAAAAGTACATGAGCGGATTTAAGCAGTATAATTGGTGGATAAGTAACCATTTTCTTAATGCCTTAGGGGTAGGTTGATTTTGAATTAGTAGAGTTGTAAGATAATGGCACTGCTGTTTTTGAATTAGTATAATATTTAAACTTAGCGTATTAAGGGGTCCACATTGTGATTATGATCACACAAGACGACAAGGCCACTGAATCATGAGAAAATCTTGTATACAGTATATATAGCATACATATATGATTATGATGACAAAGGTGTAGCTCCACATGGACAAAGAGATTTCAGTGAAGGTGGAGGATGGAAGAAAAGGTGCAGGTGATGGTGATCCATCTGTTGGTCCTGTTTACCGTAATGTTCTTGCTAAACAATCTTTTCCACCACTTGATCCTAACTTCAAAACCGCTTGGGATGTCTTTAGGTACTTAATTATACATCATATCAACTCTTAACTAGTTTATTTTATTAATCCTAGTCTTCATTTTATTAACCTCCAATCTTGCAATGCGCGCGCCTTTCAGGTCATCTGTTGAAAAGTATCCTAACAACAAGATGCTTGGATGGCGTGAACTCGATAATGGCAAGGTATAGACCTATGGTATGCATTGCTATTTATTCATTATTCTTGTTAGTTTTCTTCAAGGCCTTGATTATGTTTGGTGTTGCAGTGGGGGCCATACATTTGGAAAACTTACAAGACTGTTTATGAGGAAGTTTTAAATGTTGCTTATGCTATAATGGCTTCAGGACTCCAACCTGTGAGCATATACTACTTATGTAATTTCCATCGTAGAGTATTACATGTAAATGTGTTGATTTTTAGAATTTATGACACAGGGATGTAAACTGGGAATTTATGGAGCAAACTGCCCGCAGTGGATTGTAGCAATGGAGGTGCGTTTTTAACTCAATTAGTTAGCGCATGTTTATAGTTTATATGCAATATGATCATTTTCGTGGTTTATTCTTTGAGTAGGCTTGCAATGCACAGAGTTTGATTTGTGTACCTCTCTATGATACCCTTGGTAAATTCATTTTTATCATCCTTCTTTTATATCTCTCACTCAACCATTTGTAAATCTTGATTCAAAGATTGTTTTTTTTTTTTTTTTTTCTCTCTCTCTCTCAATAGGGGCAGGGGCAGTAAACTTTATCTTGGAGCATGCAGAAATTGATATAGTTTTTGTCCAAGATAAAAAAGTTGGCAAGGTGAGCTTATTTAACCCTTCAACTAAGCGCATCAAGTTCATTATATATATCCAACAACTATTAAGCGCGGTTTATCTTTGCAGTTACTGGATCCTGAGTGTATACATATTCGACGCCTCAAGAGTGAGAAATTAGTTTTTAGAAAATATATTTGTGGTTGAGAAATCAAAAATATTAGCCTAAGTAATATCATGATATTGTGGTCGCAGCGATTGTTTGTTTCACTGCAATGGAGGATGAGGAAAAAGAAAAGGCGGATTCCTTCGGGATCAAATCGTTTTCATGGAATGACTTACTTCATATGGTTTGTGATCATAATAAGCTTTTGTGTATAAGTTTGAGTAAATTTATGATTTTAGATATAAACGAGCATAAATCTATAAACTAATAAACATACATGATCATCAAAGCATATTGCACAGCGGATGTAAGATCTACAATAACATGCAAATAATTAACTAAATATTAAATAGATGCGTACCTTTTGATTCCTAGCAAGAACAAGGAATCACGTAATCACCAAGAACAATATATAAATCCTAAATTGGGTTTAGGATGAATCGACCCAATGTAAGTCGAATAGGGTAAGTAAAAGCAAGCTTGTACTCCGTTCTTGTACACACGTAATACTAGCGTTTCAATGGGAAAAGCTAGGTTCTAAATTCACAAACAAAACCCTAACTTTGGTTGAAGCAAATCGACAAAACCCTAGGTGAAAGGGGAGTGAAAGTTGATCGGCAACAATAGAGGAAAAGAAGAAGAGAATTAGGGTTTCACTTGGAACAAGATTAGGGATTAATGAACACAATGAGATTGTATTTATAGGCTCCCTTTTCTTGTTCCCTACTCCAACTAAACCGACCCATAACCCTAATAGAAGGGATCGGCCGACTTTTAGCTCCCCTTGGGAGTTCTAGATTCTTCTTTTCTCTTTTTGCATTATTAGTCCTTTAACGACCATTATCTCTAACTCCGTTAAGTACTAACAACCGTTAAGTGGTTTGTTTGTGAAATGAATAAATAAATCATAAAACTATATTTAATTATTCAAACCATTGAGACTCTTACGTATTGTGTGCAATTTCGAAGTCTCAGGTTAGAAACCGGTCATACAAATATTAATAAAAATCCATAAACTCTAACACATATGCACTCTGTTTCTTACATAATAATGTTATTTGTTGCTCATCATTTGATTTGAAGCGAGAGGTAAGTTGTTATGTTCAAGCATTATGTGTTGGATTCTGAAGTAACTTTGTGGGTGGGTCTGAATTGAATGGTCTTGCTCTGATATTATTACTGAACGCATATCTAGACTTCTTGACTCGAAGTGTTTAACAAACTCTTCATTTGGTGAAGCTTATGCAATGATGGTGCTCGGGATTGGTCAACGCATTCCAAGTCTCCTGCTCACCTCCCTACACTAGTGGTTTTCTTAGTTCATGTGATGGTCACAGCTGCCATAGCGAGAATAAAGGATGCGAAGTTGACAAACGTGCTCCTGATATGCGATCAAGCAGTAAAGGAGACTACTGTACCTTCCCACAGACATTGGAGGACTTACATTTGGAATACACGAGGGATGCAATGGAGATCAACAAAATTCGAGATAAAGAAGAAGATGAACAAAATGATAGACATCAAGAGGTACATACAATTGAATCCTGTTTATTGTGTTAACTTCATTTAACTCAAGTTTGCGATGGAAAAGGCATGAAGACTTTGGGAAGGCATGTAATAGATATTGAATCCATTTGATCAACACTGGTGAGTTACCTTAAACTCAAATTTGCTCATACGTATAAATCCTCGGCTACCCGTAAAGCATATGAGCATCCTGTATTGACCTGGTTCAGTCGTTCGTCCAGTGACACAATCGCCTGCTATACCTTGCTATTATCTAAACTCCTGAATGTGTTTTGTTCACTCTAGAAAACAACCCTCGCACTAAGGGACTAACGAGTTTGTGTAAATAGTGTGCAGGGGTGCAGGGGTTTGTTTAGTAGCAAATATGTCTCATATATATCTCGTGGCTTTAATACTCGCTTGAAAATTTTCAGGGTCCAAAACCAGGTTGCGCATGATAGGAGAAACATTAATAATGGTAAGTTCGTAAGTACCATGTTATGTTTTGGCCTTTGATGTCACTGCACAGTTGCGTTGAGCCTAAGGTATGTATCTAAGTTACTAGTTTATAGACCCGTGAAATTCACGGGATTAAATTTAAAACCGTTAAATGATAGTTTTGTTATTATTATGAACATAAATATGTTTATATAAGCGATTGACTTGTGATATCATGCGACTAAAAGCATGTGTTATATGCATGAATAGATAATAGTTTATAGACCCTGTGAAATTCACGGGGCAAAAAGAAAACGTTGACATTGTCTCTATAAGAGGTCGATTTTCAGGTGGCGTTAAGAAACCATAGTCATTATGGAAGATAAAATGTCTAAAGTATGACAACTTTTAATTAAAAATTATGATAAAAGATGTTGGAAAACGGCTATGCACCAAATAAATATCCAAAGCATGTCCAATCCCAATCAAATCAACAAATGAAGTAAGAACAAACTCATGTTCTATCTTGCTAAGACTCCAATCCTCACACATCTGCACCATTGGAATTCGAAAATAGTATGCAACAACATTGTTGTATTGACTTTAATGATGGCGTATTAAAGATTTAACGGTGTGTATACCGAAATGGCATGTTTTCACATTGCATATCATATGTTAATCACCACCTTTATAATCGTATAATCTATTTGTCGTCACAATTCCACTGCCATGGTGAACACATATATCGATCGTAGGAGCAGCAGTGTCACGGTCACTGAATAAACGTAAAAAAAAAGGTAACATAATAATAATAAAATAAAGTCGATTAATATATCAACGAACAACTCGTGAAAGTACATTGATAAACATTGTAAATAAACATTACTAAAGCTTACTTGAAAGGCCTAATCATGCGACTTTGTTGAGAAACAGAAAAAACAACAGGCATTCTATACCTTGATGATTCTAATGAAGAAAAGTATTAATTTGTTAACTTTTTATAAGAGAGTTTAGAAGATTATATTAGTGAAGTTGTTAGACAAAATTGGAAATTGATTTTTGAATAAAAATGGAAATCAAGCTAAATTTGAGGGGGATTACATTTTAATATGGTTTTAAAATTTTGAAATATTTGCTTATTTTCCCTCTTATAACAAAAAGTCTATGACACATGTTACTGAATGTGTTAATCTATCAACATTTCTAGAAATGATGCGTATAACATATGGTAAAAAGCAATCAACCACATATGTAAAACAAAGTTATGAAATAAATACAATGTTTTCATTCAAGCAACTCATCGTGCTGATGAAAAAAAGAAAAATTAACTAATAAACAATAAACAATATTTTAAAGTTTATGCGTAATACGTGCAATAGAAACTAAAGATTTTGAAGAACTTCCTTGTAGACCACATTTGTTGTCCTTGTGGAGATGTTGCCTTGATCATCGCATATCAAAACTTTAATCCCTTTTTTTGAAGTAACCCGCGAAACTGCGACGTACAACTGACCATGGGAAAAAACCGGACGTGGTAGGTAAAGACCGACTTGTGAAAGTGACTGACCTTGGCTCTTATTAATGGTCATTGCAAACGAAACATAAATAGGGAATTGCTTTTTAATCATCTTTACTGGCATACGCTTGTCTGAGGGTGTGAGGCGCATTCTTGGAATCAATGTAAGTCCTTCTGTTCCAGAGGAAATTATTGCTTCTTCTTTTTTTTTTTTTTTTTTTTTTTTTTTTTTTTTTTTTTAACAGTTAGCTGACGAACCGTTAGTAGTTGGTGGTTTACTTTTAAGCAAATCCAAAGACCCTTAAAACGACCCAATTCCCCATTTAAAACCATTGTTTGGAATCAGCCTCGAGCACCCCGTAGAAAATATTAAAATAAATACTTATTACCTTGACAGAGGGCATCGGTTCTTTTCCATCATTCTGAGCCTGCCGTTCCTGCATCCATTATGCGGCTGGCTCACGGGCACAACTTTTCCACCTTTCTGTTAAAATCAACCACTGCAAGTTTACACACAAATTCCGCCATTTTAGGAACCATAAATGCAAATTGGATTACATGTCCATGTCAGTTAGATGAGCAATGAATAGCTATCATATTAAATACACCATCCAAGAATCCAAATTTCACCAGGGTTACAGAAAATTAGACTTGCCATTTCTTCGATTACACTAAATTCAAAGTGAGACACAACTGACCTCAACTACCATAATTTGCAACTACTTTGACCACTTGCAACCTAGGCAAGAAGTTGAACACCTATTAAACTCGACATAATACTAAAAAAAAGAGTGTAGACTAAGTTCTAATATAAAAAGTTCCAGCTAATGAATAGCTATCATATTAAAAACACCATCCAAGAATCCAAATTTCAGCAGGGTTACAGAAAATTAGACTTGCCATTTCTTCGATTACACTAAATTCAAAATGAGATACAACTGACCTCAACTACCATAATTTGTAACTACTTTGACCACTTGCAACCTAGGCAAGAGGTTAAGCACCTATTAAACTCGGCATAATACTAAAAAAACAGTGTAAACTAAGTTCTAATATAAAAAGTTCCAGCTTGGTCATACTGTTGTATATGTATTTCAAACTTTAACTACCAACTAAAAAATTCTGAACATGTCTACATTTCATTTTCTTTTTCCCGCTTACAGAGAATAAGAATATCAAACTAAGAAATAACAACAATATACCTTGCTGACAAATTACTGATAATCCCAAATCAGTAGTGTTCAGAAGTACATTCTCACCCGAGTATAGGTCGTCCATATTTGGGCGTCATCATTGATAAGCTGTCGTATATACACATCAGTGAGTTTTATAAGATAGGCATGCTATTTTGCAACAATTGATTGTATGATCAAGAGTATCCAAGAAAAGCAGCAAATAACATGTGTGTGTGTGGATTTCTTTTTGTAAAAATTATGTGAGTGTAGCTTTTGTCAATTTATAAATCTCATAGTATTTGCGGTAACTGTATTAAAACATATTGTCGATGCAAATCCCAGAATGCGAATGTACCAGCAGTTCAACTCACCATGATCCGTAATAGACAAAGTCCGGCTATTCATGTATGAGCTGCTACCACTTTTGCGTGGCTATCTGTTAATGGCTGTTACAACAACAAATTGCCAACAATTAGTATAGGCTAAACTATTAGCTCTATATTGTATGTAACATATCCATAATGCAAATATAGTAACATTCCAAGCTACCTTGACCCGCAGAGCATGCACAACCGCTATTCATGTACCAGTCTTTTGTCGGTTTCTATCAATGCCTGCTACAACAGTGATTTGTTAACAGTTAGTTTAGGTTAAACTGTTGGTCGTATACCGCGAGCAGTATATCCATATGCATAGGAAGGCATAACCTAACATACCCTGAAACGTCAAATGTATCATTCAATCGTTTGTATGCAGCATGGAACGATCGTTTTCCAAGGTTTCAGTAACATGTACTATAACAGCAAGTCCTTGTCCATTCGCATATTTTAAACAACAAAAACTAAACATCCAAAATACAAATAAACGCACATACCTTGGTTTATAAAATCATTCGATCCATTAGTGGCAACAACGGTTTCTGAATCAGCTGCTCTATGTTTTTGTATACCTGTAATGACATCGGGTTGCAGAAAGTTATAACACTCTAGAGTTGTGATTAAAAATAAGGTTGCAAAAATTCGTACAATTACTAAGATACATCAAACCCATTCGCATACGTGTTTACTAACTCTTTGAGAGAAAACATAATCTTCGGGTAACCAAAGGTAGCAAGTATTTTTTAAAGTTCCACTCTAGAGATATAAATTGTAAGAAAAAATGCACCTTCTGGAGTGCATCTTCGACCAAATGTATGTAAACCCGCATAATTTGCCTTGACAGCACCATTATTGTATACCAATACGGTTGGGAGATTCTGATCTGGATAATTAGGAATACAATCGGTTGATATGATTTTAACAAACTTTGTTGCAGAATACATTGTTGCCAGTTCTTCCATACATTCCATTAGCAATCCACATTCAGGGTACCTATTTTAAGACCACATCTTATAAACACACGCACATACCACTCGAAAACCTAATAAAAATCAAGTCCTAATTGTGATGAAGATCTAGAATTAGTACCCATCTTTGTATAAAATAACAACCACCCAAACATCTGATGGAGCTTGTGATACCTCACGCACAAAATCTGATCCAGAAATCGGTATGATTGACCCAAACTTGGCAATTTTCACAACTTGCTTCATCTCTGCTAACCTCTTTCTCCTTCAATAAACACCAACGAAAAATAAAAACAGTATTATAAACCCATAATCCAATACTTCGATTTTTCACCTAAATGATTAATTTTAGTAGAAATAAGCCTGAATATTTAAATCTACTTGAGAAGCTGACACTGCAATGAAGTATAAAAATTATGGTAACAAAACTCAGAAATTGTATTCTTCAAAGTACCTGTATTCTTGGAGGAAGCGATCATCATCTAGATCATCCTCTAGATCTTGAAGTTCGTCTTCGGTCTTGTGATCGATCGAATTCTTGTCTTTAGGTCTGGAATCTTCATCTTCTGCAGGAGTGAACGGGTCAGGTTTGAATACAGGGGCTTTCGGAGGCAAATTTTCGAGTTTTCTCTGAATATCATACCATTGTGTTGATGCTCCTTCAACGTCCTTGTACACAAAGTGATAGCCTGCCATTATCCTTTACAGTCGATATTTGTCTCTGATATTTCTTCTTCTACATTCAGAAAGTCGTAAATAATAAAACATCGATACAATAGAGTGAATACAGTTAATAGGTTAGAGCATTCACTAATAGTTAACTAACAGCTTCATCATGCAAAAACCATATAGTGTATGCAATGACCAGCCTGTTATCCTCCATCTAGTATCTTCACGACATGTATTAGCTTGTTTTTTGAATTTCATCACATAGTTAGTTACCTAGATCACAAACTATAAAGTCTCGGGCTATTGATCTTCTAGCCAAGGGTATAGCTAGTGTAGTCCTAAACAAAACAGTTATGTCGGGTGGTGGACTTTAGTGCCAGACATCATCACTTACAACATATTAGTCAGTGGTCTATGCAAGAACAGACATATAGAAGGGTTGTTTCCTTATGCTAGTCCTAGTTGGGTTTCTTGTTGACATCACTCCATCTAATGTAACTTACACTATTTTGATTAAGGGGTATTTTCAACACTTATTTCCAGACCATGCTAATGGTTTTCTTTCTGAAATAGTATTTCATAATCGTTCTCCTGATATAACCACTTTACATGCTCCTTGTGATAAAGGAATGACAGATGAGTCCTTGGACATACTTCATTATTTGGGAGACAGACCAAGTTTAATAACTTGCAACATTTTGATAGACGGGTCAGCAAATCTCACCTGGTAAATCAACCAGCGATATGAATAGAGGTAGAAAAGACCCGGGAGACATCAAGCCAGGAAACACTCTAAGGAACCTTTTTTCTAATCTGCATTGCCAAATAAACAATGAGTATTAGCCGAATGCCATATTATGACCACCATCAAATCCAACCGATCACTCTACTATGTGAAAAGGTCTTTATAATATTACTTGTAATCATTAGTTGTGTAAAGAGAAATAATTTTTGAACAAATTAGACTATCAATGCTAATTACAGATGACAACTTGTCGCAAGAAGAATATAAGTAACTAAAGAATAGCAAAACGATGAAAATACTTACTTTTCTCCGTTCCATGCAATTAGCTTGAGCATCAATGGATAAAACTGAAAGCACACAGAAGAATAGTTGAATTAAATATGTAATCTCAGACACATATATTTTGTATGGAAAGCAGAAGCTTTCGCTCAAGTCCCTATTCGACAGTCAACTAATATCGAAATACCACATTGGCACATTACTAATTATATAGTGTATTTTCATTTATACAGAAGCGACACCATACCTGAGGGAGTAAAGTGGGAAACGCGAGTGATATTTTCTTCTTGTTCACATTCAGAAAATCTAGAGTAGCTTCTGCAACAACAGGGTCTGCAAACTCGCTGCAATTGACAAATTATAAAATAGGTTGCTTTAAAAATGATTCCGGATTTATATATAAGATAATTTTTAATAACTATATTGTCACGGTGATTAACGAATCAGTATTATTACATAGATACAGTTGTTTTTGGTGAATACAATAGATTATAATAAACCAAAAGTGCATAGAAGCGTCAAAAGATTGTGTATCTTTTAAAATGGTGGAATGCACTTACGTGGAATAAGCTCCCTCTATATACTCGATTATGCGAATATATAAATTTCAGGTTATAAACTTAAATAAGCCATAAGCTCATTAATTCTAAAAACTGACCCTATTCTTGATGATGTTTACCTACAATTATGGGACACCAATACATAACCAAATCTCATAAACCTAAAACGTTACCTACAATTATCCGGCGGCATTGCCACGTTTCATATAAACTCGGCAATTTTATCACCTGTAGTGGTCGAAGCCCCAAAGAGATACCTGCATCATTCGCAGCATGAATTGAAAAATAGTAGCTCTTAATACCAATATCATGACGCAATAACATGATAAAGAACAATGAATAAAGCACCTGGCTTTTCATCCTTTGGTGTGAAAGCAAGGCATCAGAATCCGTTAGCACAGTAATCATGAAAGATGCAATTCCTCGGCAGCTGTCACACCAAATAATGCATATTCAGTCCTCAAATAACAACATAAAGCATATTTCTCAACCTTACCAACTTCAAACCTGTCATGGAAAAGTAGTTAAAAAAGATTAACATTAAAACTTCTTTTGGGCTTAGCATACAAAAGAAAATGCTTTTTTCTGCAGTAAAACTCCAATTTTTAAGAAAATTCAAGAGCTGAATATTGCCGTGACATTTTTTAGCAAGGACATAATTGAATCAACATTTTTTAATTGAATCAACACTTTCTAATACTTATCAACCCATTTAACAAATTTTAACAATGACCTATTAACAAATTTTAACAGTGACCTATAAGAAATAAGTTTCTGAAAACATATACCTTCAAAAAACAATGTCAGTGTGCTAGAATCATCATGCGCTGCTATCTTTTCCCTGCAAAATCAAGAACAGTTTAAAATAATTGCAAACGTACCAATGAATAGGATGAATTCAGAGATTTTGTGTATAAGGGGTTTTTGAATCAATTAGGGTTGATGATAAAGACAAAGTAAAATATATGCTTATTTTCGGAGATGATTTGTATGAACAATTAATTTTATTGAATGTAACCGATTGTTTGAATATGTCAATCGAAATCAATAATAATTGCTGGATTTAAACGGTTTGTGGTTTGAAGCTATCAATGAATCGTATAGAAGAAGTTTTAGAGGATGATGAAGGAGAGTTTTGAAAAGCCCGAAAATTTGGAGCTTACCTCAAAAGGTTTGACTAATTATACAATCTCCTTAATTAATGGTTTACATAAAATTAGTGTGTAAAATGACCAATCTAGACACTCTAAAAATTCAGCATTCACTTTTTCAAAGGGTATTTAACGTCTTTTTAAACTGCTGTATATTAGAATATATAGATAGATATAGATGTTGTGGCCGTTGAGGCATTGATGTCAATGAACAGTTTGTTAGGTTTCTTGTGGACAAAGTGCTAGAACCTTTTGTTCCATTTGTGTTGGGATAAAAAATAAAATCGTTGTAGTTGCAAATGGCACTTGCTATGGATCTTAGATTCATATTTGAATCGTTCAATTAGATGTTGGTGCTTTTTCACTTCTGTGGAGCATGTACACGGTGTTTTGTTTGCACTCATGAATTACTATTGCTATGGGTGCGGTGAAACTTTGTTGCTTATGGATTTTTAAACCCACCACTTTAGGTGGAAATGGACGATTCATAAATTTCTGGGTATCAACCCCTGTTGGAATATTAATATCATGACAATCATAAATTAAACACATAACATCAAAGTGTTGCGGAAGCGTAGGAACAAATAACATATAATTAACTAACCGAATAATAAATAATATGCGTACCTTTTAATTTTAGCCAAACAAGAATCAATCTTCAATTGAATCACCAAGAACCCTAATTAAGGTTTATAATTGGATTAAAGAATTACCCCTTACCGTTTTGTAATTCAATCCAAGATGTAAACAATAGTGTGTTTACACCACGTTCTTGTACACACGTACTATTAACGAATTAAAGTAAATGCTAGTTTAAGAAACACAAAACTAAAACCAAACACTTTGTTTTTGAAGAACAAAAGTCGAATACCCCTTAAAAGAGGGTGTTCGGCCAAGCTTAACAAAAGAGAAGGAAAACACAATTTTAGGGTTTTTTGTGTGTGTACAAGAGTTACAAAACAATGACCCCTTGGTTTTGTATTTATAGGATTACAAAACTTGGAGAACAAGTTGGAGTTGGGTTGGGTTTTATCCCTTTCTTTGGCCGATCATATCTAAAGCCCACAAAGGGTTTCTAGATCTTTCTTGTTCTCTATATTTTCCATCTATAATCCTTTCCTTTTATTAGTTAATTAGTTAACGGTCGTTAGTCAATTTCCGTTAATTACTAACGATCGTTATACGTTTTGTGTTATTTAATAATTAAATACAACATTTTATATTTAATTATTAATCTTTAATTCTCATACGTAAAGTGTGCAATCCTGTGGTCTCGAGTTCGATCCTAACATACGACTACTAAAATAATGTTCATAAACTAACAGCTCCCACTTGGACATATTTTAATAGTGTAATCACATCGGTTAGCGTCTAGCAACACTTCGATGCCTCTAGTACAACTCGAGTAGGTCTCCTGGAAAAACCTTTAATGATTCATCATTATTATTATCCTTTTGTTACTAATACTACATTAAATAAAGATATGGATTAAAGTCATTCTTTATTCAAATATTCTGTTTCCCGTTGTTTGTGATTGAACAAGATTACCAAATCTTCTGAACACATTCAGGGGAGATCTTGGGCATGCGCACGCAAACATCTTGTCAACCCTACGAGGGGTCCAACAGTATTAAACTTCAAAATAAATTTGAAGGAACAAATTCTATCTTGACTACAACCATAATCTATGAATTTTGCAACAATTCCGAAAACAATTCTTATGACTACCAGTTACGTATAGCGTTAAATTGTTCCACATAATGTATTACATTCATAATAGTTATCTGGTATCTCAAGTCTGAGGATAACTATTCATGATTTACTTAATAACAACATCCATAAAGTAACATCATGTAGTTTGGGATAAGTCCTATATCCAATTCATTGAATATCATGTGAATTTTTCATGTCAACGCATCAATATACTTTCAAGTATATTATACCAAAATTCAGATTTGTCTTAATTCAATGATATTCCCATATCATTAATTGACAACGGACGATTTAGAATAACTAAATTATTCATGGATTAAACATGCAAATATATGACACAATTTATTATTAATGAAAATAAACGTACCAAGTACTTAAATTCATTACAAATAATAAATGCTTAACATCCTTTATCCAAATACTAAATAGATCAATGCATGAAAGTTCTAGTTGATGAATTATGTGTGAGATCCTACGAAAACCCGTTACGATAATCTTTGTTAATTAATAATAATCTCGACTTACCGTTTAACCAAACCCACTTTTACGGGGGAATTTAAAATTTTTCCGGCTATTTTATTTACACCACGACTCAACATCGTAACGAGTAACAAATATCGGCACTAGTTCTCGACGTACTTTATGAAACATATTTACTTCGCAACGACTAATAGATCACAAATTACCATCTACACCATTTACAAATGTTAGTTAAAACCAATATAACTATAACCTAATTACAAATATCACATTTCACTAATGTAAACTAAGCAAACCACACGGATCAAAGCCCATCTCCCATTTCACCACAAACAGCCCACCATCACCACACGCTGCACAAGCCCAACATTAGAAACCAAAGTCTTTATGTAAACCATATATGTGTTCGACTAACCTACACACTCCAAAACAACTCGAGTTCTTCCAAATTGTAAATGCGACTCACTAATGTTTTTACACCCTTTTGTACACGACCCACTAAACTTTGAACGTGCACAATCCCAATAATAAATGTCGAGTAGAATTAAGAACCATTTTGGTTGCCACCATTCAAAACATACGTATAAGTATGAAGACCAAGAACTAAGCCATCTTGACCCGCACTTTTTCCTACGTACTCCTAATGATCTTCTCAACAAAAATAGAAGGACCAGAAAATGTCAAGGACCACACAAGAATTCTATGGTTCGCTACCTCCATATTAGAAACCGTATGAACTAGAATGAGTATGCAAACAACCCAACAAACCAAAGATAGGAACTACCCACGTTTCACATCCATCACTTGTCCTATTATGTCGGTAGAAATGCATAGGTGTCCCATTCTCTATAGTATCAACAATGATTGAATGAAACCAATACGTGTACAATTCCTCCTATAAATCTTACCCTTTATATCTACCTTACACTACCTAACCTTCCCTCATTCTTCCCTCACAGTACACTTCACAAGACCAGCCATGTATATTACAACTTAGAGATGCAAATCTAGTAAGAACTAAAAACCTTAAAAACATGCCTTGAGCACGCTAATAGCCTACTGCCTGTTTACTTCATACAACCTGTCGAGTTTTCCCAACTTTTTACCTCACCCATTTCACCTCTCCTACTCCATACTACTTGCATCTCACTCTTTCTCACTCACCAAATATCCATAGAAACGCGATAAGGGTAAGAACCCACCAAGCGTAAACGTGCCCTAGCTAACTACGTGGACTGTCTCGCTCTTGCTTCCCAGTCGACTACCACTGCTTTCCTCACCACCTTTTTCAAGGGTGTAGTAAGTTACTAAACTCTCTTTTACTTTAAAACTGCACGAACTTACTCACACATGCATGCTTCAAAATTATATTCGAACATATATAGGTATAAAATAATTTCTACAACCATTCTGTGGTTATATCCAAAGTAACACGCACCACAGTATCACAACTCACTTTCACAACTAGACAACCCACACATACATGCACACGTTAGTTTCCTTACATTCGAATCATAGCATTTCTTTTATTTCACTAGTACACGTTTAATATAGAAGCCATGCATCATTTTGTTTTCATTCGAACATATCACACCTTCATATTTTAAATGCGCAGTAACTCATTTAGAAACATAGAAAGATTGCAAACCAACTCCACTGTGATGGATTAAACACCACAACTCGCACCTCATTTTCATGTTTAAGATGTGTTCACATGCATACATCATTTTTTTTACTCGAACATATGAAAACCTTATATCACACGCTATAAATAGAACTGGGAAAAACAAAATATGCTAAATGTATTTTATACGCGCACAAACGGCCTCAAGTAGCCTTCGAACTAACTTCATACCTCACAAAATAATTTAAAAACCCTGCCTCTCTTTACACGACCTATGACACGAAGTAACAAATTATAATTTCGTTTAGACACCTTGTAAAACTAAGTGGGTTACAACCCTTTAAACCGACCCAAGTAAAATGCTAAACATTTTATGTCACATATTGAAAAACAATTAGAAAATGTTGCGTACATAAACCGTCCCATGTCACCCAAAAGAAGACATCATAACTTAACAATGAATCTAGCAACTACACCCTATTTTTACTCGAACAGTTAAACCACATAACTAACTATTATTTTCATAAAAATAACATGTAGCAATACTCAAGTCATACCCTTTAGAAAGCAGCCAAATGAGTCACAGAAACATGAAATTTCTTTCATAAAAATATAACTCAAAAACTAATTTCGGTAATGGGCTAACTTAAAGCCCATTAAGCTTTGGCGTTAGAACAGCCCACTAGGCCCATGAAATATATTTTCAGAATCGCAAAAATAATCCAATGACAGGCCCAAAACAATTTTACATGCCCTCGCCTCTAAAATATTAAATAGGCTTAAGTTAAATTCGTTAATTGGCCCATTGATATGAAAATAAGCTCTTTTTCAGAATAAGCACTTAGAATAAGTTAAAATAAACTTAATAAAGTTATAGAAATTTTCAGAATATTTTTCCCGTCATTTTTATGCAAAAAGGACTAAAAATGTAACGCAAACTAACCGGAAGGACCAAAACTGCCAACCTGAGAAACTTATGGACTGAAGCTGTGAAAACAGTTGACAAAGGACTTAAATTGATATACCATTGAACTCCGAGCCTTATATGGACATATGGACAAATTTTGGACTATTATGGACTTAACCAAGGACTAACGACGTAACGCAACCACGATTAGACTAAGAAGGATAAAATCTGAAAAGAACAAGGACCTATTTAACTTCATTTGACATTCTTATTTATTTTTCATTTGCACCCTTCCTTTCATATGCATGTTTCATTTTAGTATGCATTATTTAAGGTTTCGCTAATAGAAATATTAGCAATTTCACTTGCATATTATTTCAGCATATTTTGAGAAAGTAATATTTTGGGTCGATTGAGAGAAGAACCAAGATAATATTATAGACATATCATATTTTTAACTTGAGGCATTTTAAGCATATCACACGCACATCACCGATCAAATCGTTGTACGATTTATCCTTTCCACATTCGTTATTAGTCGTAAGTTAGACTCTTAGACTTCGATTATACTCAGGTCTCGTATTGAAGAAGTTTTCGTGATCGGTTACTTGGTCTTATAATTTCGCCTTGTCAGCTACGCTCCAGGTGAGTCGTGGCCCCTACTTTTCACACTTGTTTTTAATAACTCTTTTGGGGGAGATACATGCTTTAACTGTTTTATATTACTTGAAAACTCTCATGAATTGCTCAAAACTATCAACTACGCTTTACCTATTTGAATCATACTTGAAAGGAATACATGCTCATTATATGCGCAAATTGTCTGTTTAGCTTAAACACGTAACTTGAAAGATAACATTTATAAGCTACTTGATGTAACATGATACTGAGGCTTACTGTATGCATTCATGTGACAAATGAATGAAATGTTACTTATTATGATATTTCTATATTCCACTAGAAATAAATTGCCAAGATCAGAATACGTATATTTTATGAACCTTGAGACCTATATTGCCTGAGCACACTTTATTGCCAAAAAGTCCCTTTATCATGAGCCATTAATCACTGCGGTGAGCGCGAATATAGCAACAGCTTCGAAACCTGTTGGTGGACTGACAACCTATCCCACTAATACTAGGACGGAATGCTTAATCGCTAGTCGTATTAGTCCTGATGCGCTATATTTGAGAAAAATAGGAAGTGGCAAATCACCTATTACACGAGGGCATAAACTTTCGTCATTAATTTGGCGAACACTCCGTTTTACGGTACTTTGTTAACGTTTTGCGTGTCATGAGGCTTAAGGCAATATAACTTTATATATGAATGTTTCATATATATATCCTAGGATACAGCTGTATTAGAAGACCACTACTTTACACTGATAGATTTCAGACTTTAGACTATTATTTCACTACGTGTTATGATTATGGAATCCGTACTTGAACTTTAACTGTTATCATATATGACTTAATTGAGAATTCTATTAGAGACAACTAAAATGGCTTAGTATATCGTTACTTCCAAAAGTTAATCCATCCTATCATGTCGAGCGTATAACAACTTAGCTCATTTTCATCATAACTTGAAACTTATGATCGCTCAAGATCATACATGAATTACTTGTGAATTATATTCAACATGACTTGTTATTTAATGAAAAACTATTATTTAATTCGACAATTACTATACACCTTTCGAATAAAGTTATTTTCTATAAACTCCACGAACTCACCAACCATTGTGTTGACGTTTTAAGCATGTTTATCTCAGGTAATTAACGGAGCAGGACAAGACACGGAGCGGGCATCTTTTACTCTGATAACTTAAATGGTGTATAATCAAATATGTCATTCCTCTCAAATTATCACATTTTCTCATGGGATTTTCAAAACAAGCAATTCAATTTTGTATCAAGAATATTCTTCGAATGACATATAACTTTCAAAATGCCTATTCTGGACCGTTTTTCTGAAATTTTAACTCGATCCTCACCGTAACACCCTAATTCCTTTTCCGCTGCCACAAACCAAATTAGGGGTGTTACATTATGTCTCAAGCTATGACAATCATACTTGTTGACAAGACATAAATCAACCAACTTTGATCTATCAGAATTTTGAGAATACTTATTTCAAGAATTCAACTAATGAAGTTCTTGTATGTGTGCATTCAAATAATTTTGATATTGCAACATAATACTTCATAAAGTGTGTGACATCCTCAACAACCAATTTATGATAATTAAACTTTCAAACATTTTAAAAGTTTAAAGTATTCTTATTCTTTTAATGTATAATGCAATTATGCTCTTAGTGAGCACAACTAGTTCACATTTCCAAGGATGAAATCCTACAATGACTAGTATTGAGTGTCATCTCAATTAAACCAGCATCATTGTAAACAAACAACAATATGCTATTTAAAATTTCGTAAACTTGAATATCTATTGTGTAATGTTTGATGCTTTCCAAACTTTCAAGTTTGTTGGCTATGACAATTTGCACAACAATTGACAAATTGTTCATCTATAGAATCTGGAAGCTGTTCCAGGGTGAGGATGTAATTCTATATTCAAACATATTTCAATAGAAAAATCATTACACTAGTTATCTAATAACTTTCAATTAGATATCAATATTGTCATAACATCTTATAACAATTCGTTTATTTAACATGATGTTCATGAAAAATCTTTGAGTCATACTTAGATTTCATTCATGTTCTATCTTATTTAAAAGATTTGTATCCATTTAGACATTCTAAATGATATATCATGTTCTATTAGATTTATTTACCGCATATGTTTATAATAATAAACACACATTCCAAGGTTATATGTTTTATTTCCTAAATCTTTCAAGTGAAGTTTCATTCCAAGTTAAGACTCAACATTTAACTTATATGAAACGTTACTTCCTATATGTTATCCAACATATATGATTTAAGAAAGTAAACACAATACTCCCACTAGCTCTTAGGAATACTTAGGAGTTATTTTATTTTAAATTATAAATCAAAACTTGAATTTAATATTTAAACATAAGACTCAACTCCTAGATGCATGCATTTATTCATACTTGAATTCTTGCATTTTGTACACTTTCAAAGATTATATGAATTCATAAAACTCTTAATTACTTACCGTCATCGCTTAAGTAATTATACAAGAAAGAGTTTAATAATCCATTGTCAAATTTCATATTCATGAAAATAAGTATGACAATTCCCATCTTTGTATATTTATTGTGCTTAGAAAAGAATATTCAATCATAGTTAATTGCTTAAGTATGATTAATAATATTGTCATAAGACATGCATTAAAATATGTGTACAATATTGTCCATATGTTTTCTACACAAAGATTTATACCACTAGGGTTACCTTATCTTTGAAGAAACTCATCTTCATTCTCTAGTCTAACTATTAAGAATTAAGATAAACTAATTTTTCAAAAATTGATTATCTTTATGGACAACATCTTTAACATTCATAGTATGAGTAATTTACCCAATTCAATATTTGGTAATGCATCATAATATAATCCTCAGCATATTAATCAAATATCTGAGATATCCTTGCGGATCTATGAATGAGAATTCCATCATTTTGAGGTCTATCATTTACATGTTTAGCCTCATCATGATTTTCACTAGTGTGTTTTAGAAGATTATGTATCTTGTAATTTTATCTTTTCAAGAAAAAAACTCCCACTTGCTTTTTGTAATTTATAGACTATCTATAAACACTTAGCAAATAAAGCAACAATACAATATTCTCTTTTTGGGACATTACAAATACATATTGACAGTTTCTGACATTTAGTTTGTTAATAACCTACTTATAAGTAGTTTAACAAATTCAGAACTTCATTTTAAGACTTAATGTGATTCATCACATTCCATAACAAAATGGTGTCTTATTAATCTTCTAGATTGGAGTCTTATGGAGTATATCCAATACATACTCAATTTTCTAACCTTGATAGCTTTTTAAAGAAAAGAAGTCATAGTATCTTTAATCAAACAATATAACAAGAGTTTGATTTTCCTAACTGAACATACCATAAACATTTGGTATTTCATTAGGATTAATATTTTAAGACAATCTTACAATATGTAAGATAAATATATTTCGTTTGGCTTATCTATTCACCAACTAAGTCAACTTAATGGTATAATAGAATTTTCAAGCCAATTGCATGCTAAAATAACATTAGTACTTTTTGACCAAGTCACTTCATATCCATGTCTCAACAAGAAGACATAAACTGTTATAATCCCACTCTACGTTATAAATCATTGATCAACTCAATGACTTCTTGTATATGTCTTAATTAAAAAACATAACAAGTTAACGTCTTACTTTATTATAAGCCTTGTAACAATTAAAAGACTTCATGTTTATATCTTTACAATGAAACATAAACATGTTTAACTAAAGTAATCATGAACAACATCTCTTGGTTTCAATAGTAATTTCAAGTTAATTTATTACTTCACTTATTTTATGTCATTCCAAAATTACATAAATATTCCAATTAAATTAGTATTAGATTACTTCATTTATTTATGTCATTTCAATAATACATAAATATTTAGTTTGAAGTAGTCTTATTATCATATTGACACTTGTTCTAATAGGTATCTAATTTAGACACTGCAAATTATCCAGATACGGTCTCACGTAACATGGAGTTTTACCTTGTTATTGCAATCTAGCTAAGCTCTTACATAACGTAAATTGCAATAACAAGTGTTTCTTGGATTAGATGGGGTAGAACGTTAGTCTCTTACCTTGCAGTCAAGAGAATCCTTTAAATCATATTCCTATGTGTTGTACCTTGCACACAATAAATATTTCTCCTACTTGTGCATGGAACAACATCATGTATCAGATAAACAACACGTTACTTGTTTGTTTATGTGATCGATATGATTGTGTCATAGATATTATCATAATTTGTAGATGTAGAACCACTTCATTTATTTTGTAAGGAAACGTACATGACTATCCTTAAAAACACAAGTGTATACAATTGAAAAGTAATTATCTCAAGACATTCTAGAGATAATCTGGATTACTACCAAGATGACAAAGCTTGTATCTCCCACTGAATTATAGATCATTAAAATAATTCATTATTCAGTAATTACAACACAATGCTCCCACTGGATTTGACAACATTATAAGTGTTTCATAACCATTAAAAGCAAATAGTGTGCTATTTACTTTCCTACACCTCTGAGAAAATCCATACGTAACAATTACTTAGGTACTAAAAGAATGTATTATACTTTGTAAATGATGGACTATCCATCAATGCAATTAACTTAAAAAATTGGGCGTGCAATTTCTTCCTTAATAGGTCTACCATCCCCACAATGGTATGCAACACCTTTAAATGGTCAAAACAAAACAACTAGATAAAATATACTAGTTTATTTTTTACCATTTTGCGGTAATTAGTCTAGCTTCTAATTTAATAACTCATAAAATGTGCAATAATCTTAACTATTAAAGTTTGCTATGAGTTATGTATTTAGAATTTAGACAATTATAATTTTCCTATCATACCTTTCTCATTCATGAAAAGGAATAGGATTAAGTCTGATGCTTCTCTCATGGAAAGGAGACTAGGTTTATTCTTTTATTAAAGTTGACTCTAGCAAAAAACCCCTACGGGTGTAGATCAATTTACCAATAAAAGAATATCCCACGTTTACGGTTTAATATTGCATTAATACATTTAAAAGAATTTACAAAATTCAATTTTAGTATTTTCGATAATACAATCTTTAAGAAAATTAATTACCAATTGGTTAATATTCATATAAACCATAGAATTTTCTTAAAGCTAGGATCCTAATTGACATAATTTTATTACATCAGTTGATCTGCTTGTAATGAAAGTATTCAACAAGGTAATGTTCGAACAATAATTGGCAAACAATTTCCAATTCCTAGATCTTTATGGAATTTACATTGGCAAACAATTTCCAATGTAAGCATGTTTTATTCCCATCTTATGCCTTGAGTCCAAGCTCTCACTTACAACTTAATTAAGTCGTCTAATTAAAAAACTGTAAATTAACATAGTTCCATTACATCAGTTGATCTGCTAGTAATGAAAGTATGAAATTTACCTTTTCACTGTAATCTAGTCCAAGCTCTCACATGACGTAAATTACAACTTCAAGTGTTCTTTTAATTAGATGGCATTAACTTAATTTTAAGGGTACTAGTTTTTTATGTCTATAATCAAAATATATACGAAGAAGCATGCATACATCTTCGTATCATAAGTTTAATAAAACCTTTTTATTTACCAATTCATTAAGATCAAATTTACAAATGTTTTTAATTGAGGTATTGGGTTCACCAATCAAAGAATTTACCTTTAATTATCGTCTATTATATCGTACTTTTGCATAAGTCTAAAGACTTAGTGTTTCGGATAATTACCATAAAGTGGCGCATGGAATTAAAGCTAATTCACCCTTAAGGTGATTTTGTACATAAAATAGTCGTACTTGGTAGCTCCAATTTGACGCACAAAGGAGCGAAGAAACAAAGGTCAGCGCGAAGCTTATTAAAAACCCGTTCCTACTTATACCCCTCTTATAGTTTGTCACAATTGGGTGAGCCGTTCGTACTATTGTTACAAAACTCAACAATCAATTAAAACACTTTGAAAATTTAACTCTTCAAAAATAATTCATTGTTTCACCATTATTTAGTCCATATTATTTTTCTATTCAAAATTACCCTTTTTCGTTTATAAACATGTCTTTACAATAAATAAACAAAAAACAAGTAATACAAATAAAAAATAAAACAACTAAATAAACTTACATAACATAACAATTAATTTGTCCCACATCGCCCAGAAGAGTAATATTATGAAGATGGCTAGCCTATAAAAACAACATACCAAGATGAGAATAAGCATACCTTTCTCGGCCTTTTGGCTAAGATCAAGTGTAGTATATGTTCTTATCAATTTAATATCTGATATGTGAGCAATCGGCTCACTCGAAATTAATCTTATTTTTTATCGGGGAAGGACCAACCACAGTAGCTTGCTGTTGGGGTTCTTCATAACTTGCAGCTCGGAAGCTTTGAATTAATGCCAATATAGAAGTAAATTTAATTTTACAGTCGTTAAAAAAAAAGAGTAAATTGCAAAAATCGTCCCTAAAGTTTGGCCAAATTGCATGTTTCGTTCCTGAAGTTAGGAAAGAGCAAGAATCGTCCCTGTAAGAAACTTTTGGGACGAATATAGTCCCTGGCCTCCGTTAAATGACACAAATACCCCTGTCATTTTCTTTTTTTATATTCCTTTTCAGTTTTTAACACAAATGGTCCTTGTGTTGCGCAAGGCTTTACAAATTTAGTCATTTTTTTCTTCACAAATGCTCTTTCTAACACAAAATCGTCCTTGTGTTGCGCAAGGATTACACAAATGGTCCTTGAGTCCGTTTTTCTTCCGTTTTTTACGTTTTTGTCCATTTTTCTTACCTTTTTTTACCGTTTTTCTTACGTTTTTGTCCGTTTTCATCCGTTTACGTCCGTTTTTCTTACTTTTTTTACGTTTTCGTCCGTCATTCTTACGTTTTTGTCCATTTTTCTTACGTTTTTCCGTTTTTTTCCGTTTTTCTTACGTTTTTTTTCGTTTTTATCCGTTTTTGTCCGTTTTTCTTACGTTTTTTAAACGTTTCCGTCTGTTTTTCTTACGTTTTTGTCCGTTTTACTTACGTTTTTTTCTTTTTTATCCGTTTTTCTTACGATTTTGTCCGTTTTATTAAGTTTTTGTTCGTTTTTTCCGTTTTATCCCTTTTTGTTCATTTTCCTTACGTTTTTGTACGTTTTTTTCCGTTTTCTTTTTTTTGTCCGAATTTTTTATTTAGTCCGAATTTTTTTGACCAAATTTTAAAAAAAAAATAGATAAAATAAAAAAATTAATAAAAAGAAATCAAATTTTTTTCCGAATTTTTTTTCTTTTTTGTCCGATTTTTTTTTTCTTTTTTGTCCGAATTTTGAATTTTTTTTATTTTTAAAAAAAAATTTGGTCAAAAAAAAATTCTGACACAAATTTTGAATTTTTTTATTTTTTTTAAATTCGGAAAAAAAAGAAAAAAAATCGGACAAAAATTTTGAACTTTATTTATTTATTTTTATTTTTTTTAAAAAAATCGGACAAAAAAAAATCGGACAAAAAAAATGGGACAAAAAATTCGGAATAAATAAAAAATTCGGACAAAAACAGATAAAAACGTAAGAAAAAACGGACAAAAACGTCAGAAAAACGGACAAAACGGATAAAAACGCAAAAGAAGGAAAAAAAACGTAAGAAAAACGGACAAAAACGGATAAAAACGGACAAAAACGGAAAAAAAGTAAGAAAAACGGACAAAAACGTATGAAAACGGAGAAAACGTAATAAACGTAAAAAATAGGACAAAAACGTAAGAAAAACGGACAAAAACAAAAAAAACGTAAGAAAAGCGGACAAAAACGTATGAAAACGGAAAAAGCGTAAGAATAACGGACGATAACGTAAAAAACGTAAGAAAAACGGACAAAAACGTAAGAAAAACGGATAAAAACGGTAAAAAAATGGAAAAAACGTAAGAAAAACGGACAAAAACGTATAAAACGGAAGAAAAACGGACTCAAGGACCATTTGTGTAATCCTTGCGCAACACTAGGAAGATTTTGTGTAAGAACAAATGGACCATTTGTGTTAAAAACTGAAAAAGAATATAAAAAAAGAAAATGACAGGGGTATTTGTGTCATTTGACGGAGGCCGGGGACTATATTCGCCCCAAAAGTTTCCCACAGGTACGATTCTTGTACTTTCCTAACTTCAGAGACGAAACATGCAATTTGGCCAAACTTTAGGGACGATTTTTGCAATTTACTCTAAAAAAAATATAATAATAATAAAAAAAAAAAATATAACTTTTTTAGACTTTTTTGACAGTTACTTCTTCTGTTTTTTGTTTACCTGTATTTTCCTAACTACCTTGGCATATGCAAATGCTAACATATATATGTAGTCATTTTGTGATTCACATCCCAAGTTATATCACTTTAACCATCATAAACGAGGCAAAGTTAATTATCCTATGTTGAATTGACACTTCAAATAATAACTCTATGTTGTATGTGTTGTTTTAAAGTGAGAAATTTTTGGTACAAGTTAGTTTAACTTTTAGTTGATTCGTATAAAACAAAATTTGTGGAAGACTAAAGTGAAAGTACAACTACCAATAGGTATGTAATCAAATTAACCCCAAAAACCTACTAATTTTAGATATGTGGATGAGTTGCAAATGGTCTCTACTCTCTCGTATTCATCAAGTAAAGTACATATTGTGTTAAAGGCTGTTTATGAAAGCTTTCTTCTTTTTTAAAGTACTGGCGAAATGTGTGCTAATAACGATTCGTTGCTCATATATATATCATTATTAATTTTAGTATGTTGAACATTCAAAACGAGGGATGGGGTCTAGTTAAATACGATATGGGGGGATATATGGGATACAGCTAATGTGGATAAGGAAGGGAGATAAGGAGCTCTTGCCTTCAACTCAGAGTTCCTTCCGCAACATGAATACATATGTTTTATATGCACCCATAAGAAGTTATGCTGCTCAACTTGTCATGTAAGTCTGTAACATGTTATGCAAATCGTGAAACAACTTCGATCTTTGGAAGTTATACTAAACTAAGTCCAAGAAAATGGATATTTTGATAAGTTGTATTGTAATCGACAACCCAAAATTACTATCCGGATTCCGGGCATGACTAAGTGTGAAGGATATATGCATTGGATTATATTTGTAGGAAAATCAAGATAAAATTAGGTCTTGAACAAATTCTATAAATGTAATAACTTGACGATGTTCATGGTACCAATCGAATCCCAACTCTTATATTTCGTGATGCGGTTTATGTGTCTCCTATTGATATGAGCAGTCATGTATCAAGATCCATCCGATCTGCTTTAATTTTCAGTTGTGTTTTACCTCATATATATGACAGTATAATACATCTTGAACCATTTCATTACTTCCAAGTAAAGTTTCTGCAAAAGTTGGTATAGTTTTGAGTTAACCAGAACCTTTGCAAAGTCTGATGATGATTAGGGTGTAAGAACGACAAGGCGAAGATAGTTGCTAATTTTGAGCTGTTTAAAGGTTGAAGTTCAGTTGATTTTGAGATGATATTGTGGGTTTGGGTGATAGGCAAGCCAAATTTTCTTTTGTCCCACATCGCCCAGAATACTAATATTATGAAGATGGCTGGCCTATAAAAACAACAGACCAAGATGAGATTAAGCATACCTTTCTCGGCCTTTTGGCTAAGATCAAGTGTAGTATCTGTTCTTATCAGTTTAATATCTGATATGTGAGCCATCGGCTCACTCGATATTAATCTTATTTTTTATGGGGGAAGAACCCGCCACAGTAGCTTGCTGCTGGGGTTCTTCATGTGTCGCCTTGGTCTTACACTACTGCCAAGGCTTGGCGCGCCCCTCCAATTCTTAGTTAAACTCTATCTTAAGACTTACTCAGCTCTAATTTAAAGTCGATATAACAGTAAATCTTTTGGGTAAAATTCAAAGGAATTAGGTTGTTTCTTATCTCACTAGTTTTAAGAGTTACTTTTTGTTACCTGTACAATTATTTACCTAATTACCTTGGCATATGCAATGCTAACATATATGGATTTATCTTAAAACTTACTCAGCTCTAATTTAAAGTCGATATAACAGTAAATTTTTTGGGTAAATTCCAAGGAATTAGGTTGTTTCTTATCTCACTAGTTTTAACAGTTACTTTTTGTTACCTGTACAATTATTTACCTAATTACCTTGGCATATGCAATGCTATCATATATGTATTTATTTTGTGATCTGTTGTTCTGAATCCAGTTATCGCTATAACCATCGTTAATGAGGCAACGTTATTTATCTTATCTCAAACTGTAACTTCAAGGTAGTAAAATTATGTTGAATTGAATGTGTTGTTTTTGGCTTAAAAACTTTTTAGGTCTAAGGGGCTGTTTCTTTTTTTTCCTATTTCTAGTTAGGTTATGTGTGGATATATGTGTACTGTTTCTAGTTAGTGTCTGTGTGGATATATATTGTTTCTTTTTTATGCTTAATTGACCATCTTAATACGAGTTTTTTCCCGAACTAGTGTAAGTGGAAAAAATTTATAAAAATTCAAAAAATTTACGAAAATTCGAAAAAATTTATAAAAATTTAAAAAAAATTCGAAAATTTTTAAAAATTCAAAAAATTTATAAAAATTCAAAAAATTCGAAAATTTTATAAAAAATTATAAAAATTCGAAAAAACTTATTAAAATTTTTTAAAAATTCAAAAAATTTATAATTTTTTAAAAATTCAAAAAATTTGTAAAAAATTATAATTTTTTAAAAATTCAAAAAAATTATAAAAATTCAAAAAATTCAAAAATTTTATAAAAAATTATAAAAATTCGAAAAAAACTTATTAAAATTTTTAAAAAATTCAAAAAATTTATAAAAATTTATAATTTTTTAAAAATTCAAAAAATTTGTAAAAATTTATAATTTTTTAAAAATTCAAAAAAAATTATAAAAATTCGAAAAAAAATTTAATAAATTCAAATTTTTTATAAGTTTTTTTGAATTTTTATAAATTTTTATAAAATTTTCGAATTTTTTGAATTTTTATAAATTTTTTATAAAATTTTCGAATTTTTTGATTTTTTTATCAATTTTTCGAATTTTTATAAATTTTTTTGAATTTTTATAAATTTTTTTAATTTTTATAAATTTTTTCAATTTTTATAAATTTTTTGTATTTTTAAAATTTTTTGAATTTTTTTAAAATTTTTATAAATTTTTTCGAATTTTCATAAATTTTTCGAATTTTTAAATTTTTTTTGAATTTTTATAAATTTTTTGGAAGTTTTCTAAATTTTTCGAATTTATTTTTTCCACCTACACTAGTTCGGGAAAAAAAATCGTATTAAGACGTCCTGGATAGAAACAGTATCAAATTTTGCCCCCTTCCACATTAAGGATTCTCTTTTGCAATAAGTTAAAAAGAAACACAAAAGTTTCCTGTTTCCAGCCAGTTTTGTTACCAAAAAGGACATTAAGTAGAAAGTAAACAGCACCTAACACGTGGCCTGGAATCAACTATATTATCATCTCCCGAGTCATCACTTCACATTAATTGTCTACTTTATAATAAGAATGTGTATGGAAATGCAGATTACAAAGCAGTATGTTTCTGATTTGTTTTTCTAAGACGAAAAGGGTTATAAATGCTATATGTCATCTTCTTAACTACTCACTCATGTGTTTATATACTTTAATATGCTCTAAAATCAAGTGCTCTATTCATTTTCAAATTGCGAAGTTTTCTTACTTATATTACTTCATAGAAACAATTGTCACAGAAATTGATCATTTTAAAGACTAGTTTTGATACACAACAACAATAACTATTATACCCAATCCCGCCGGAGTGATGTATGTGGGATGTAAGATGTACAGTTGTACACTACTTCAAGAAAGACTAGTTTTGATGATCATAGTGAAATCATACAGATGATAAGGAGCATCTGCAATTCTGCAAATATTAATAACTTAGCATTTACTTCTATCTTTTCGCTCAATAGAATAAATTCATCACCATAAAGAGGAATGGAAACAAAATTAAAACACAAAAAAACATAAAATTTATTATGCCATACTCCTTGTTGCTGTGGGTCTTCATGAAAACTTAACTACTCCTCAATCACTGCATTTAGTATTTACTTGCCCCTATTTATTGCCATTGTCGTATGTTGGTCTGAGATAAATCATTTTTAGATGCGTAAATTAAGTTAAGAAGATATAGGTTACTTAAAAAGCAAGTTTCAAGTTTATGTTAGAATAAGAAAGAAGTTAGAGACATTATTCGAGTGTGGTATTTCATGATTCGATTCTAGATTTTACGCTAAAAAGATTGTTTCGAGGATGATAAAAACCAATTCACATATGGTATTCATGTCACTTGACTCACTTTCACACAAAAACATGTTTCCGACATGTTTTTCACTTGCACGTTCACCACCACCAGCGTATATACATATAAAAGTACATGAGCGGATTTAAGCAGTATAATTGGTGGATAAGTAACCATTTTCTTAATGCCTTAGGGGTAGGTTGATTTTGAATTAGTAGACTTGTAAGATAATGACACTGCTGTTTTTGAATTAGTATAATATTTAAACTTAGCGTATTAAGGGGTCCACATTGTGATTATGATCACACAAGACGACAAGGCCACTGAATCATGAGAAAATCTTGTATACAGTATATATAGCATCACATATATGATTATGATGACAAAGGTGTAGCTCCACATGGACAAAGAGATTTCAGTGAAGGTGGAGGATGGAAGAAAAGGTGCAGGTGATGGTGATCCATCTGTTGGTCCTGTTTACCGTAATGTTCTTGCTAAACAATCTTTTCCACCACTTGATCCTAACTTCAAAACCGCTTGGGATGTCTTTAGGTACTTAATTATACATCATATCAACTCTTAATTAGTTTATTTTATTAATCCTAGTCTTCATTTTATTAACCTCCAATCTTGCAATGCGCGCGCCTTTCAGGTCATCTGTTGAAAAGTATCCTAACAACAAGATGCTTGGATGGCGTGAACTCGATAATGGCAAGGTATAGTATGCATTGCCACTTATTCATTATTCTTGTTAGTTTTCTTCAAGGCCTTGATTATGTTTGGTGTTGCAGTGGGGGCCATACATTTGGAAAACTTACAAGACTGTTTATGAGGAAGTTTTAAATGTTGCTTATGCTATAATGGCTTCAGGACTCCAACCTGTGAGCATATACTACTTATGTAATTTGCATCGTAGAGTATTTCATGTAAATGTGTTGATTTTTAGAATTTATGATATAGGGATGTAAAGTGGGAATTTATGGAGCAAACTGCCCTCAGTGGATTGTAGCAATGGAGGTGCGTTTTTAACTCAATTAGTTAGCGCATGTTTATAGTTTATATGCAATATGATCATTTTCGTGGTTTATTCTTTGAGTAGGCTTGCAATGCACAGAGTTTGATTTGTGTACCTCTCTATGATACCCTTGGTAAATTCATTTTTATCATCCTTCTTTTATATCTCTCACTCAACCATTTGTAAATCTTGATTCAAAGATTGACTTTTTTTTTTTTTTTTTTTCCTCAATAGGGGCAGGGGCAGTAAACTTTATCTTGGAGCATGCAGAAATTGATATAGTTTTTGTCCAAGATAAAAAAGTTGGCAAGGTGAGCTTATTTAACCCTTCAACTAAGCGCATCAAGTTCATTATATATATCCAACAACTATTAAGCGCGGTTTATCTTTGCAGTTACTGGATCCTGAGTGTATACATATTCGACGCCTCAAGAGTGAGAAATTAGTTTTTAGAAAATATATTTGTGGTTGAGAAATCAAAAATATTAGCCTAAGTAATATCATGATATTGTGGTCGCAGCGATTGTTTGTTTCACTGCAATGGAGGATGAGGAAAAAGAAAAGGCGGATTCCTTCGGGATCAAATCGTTTTCATGGAATGACTTCCTTCATATGGTTTGTGATCATAATAAGCTTTTGTGTATAAGTTTGAGTAAATTTATGATTTTAGATATAATTAGATATAAACGAGCAGGGCAGCGAGCATCCATCAGAGTTGCAGACACCTCAGGCAACTGACATATGTATGATTATGTACACAAGTGGCACCAATGGAGATCCAAAAGGCGTTATATTGACACATGAAAATGCTATAACAAATATTAGTGGTATTGATATTCACATGGAGCAATATGAGGATAAGGTATTAATTTGTTTTGCTATACCGTATAAGAATCAGTATCAATATAATGTCTCTCTTGACTGATTTACATCTTTTGTTGACTTCTGAACTATGATAGATGACAACGGATGATGTTTATTTATCCTTTCTGCCTCTCGCACACATCCTTGACCGCATAATTGAAGAATTTTTCTTTCGTAAAGGTGCTTCTGTTGGCTTCTACCATGGGGTAAGATTCGCTTCTTATAAACTTCTTATAACTAGTTTTCCAAGTTTACCACGTTTGTGAATTGGTTGTTGCCTTTTGAAGGATATAAATGCTATAAGAGATGATATTATGGAGCTAAAACCAACATTTTTAGCTGGAGTACCTCGTGTTTTGGAGAGAATCTATGAAGGTCTGGGACTCGCCCATAGGTCATCACTTATTGTATTTTTTTCAATTTTTCCGGTAGTTCTTACTAAATAGTATAAAGCTCATCTTTCAGGCGTGCTGAAAGGACTAGAAGAACTTAATCCAAGGAGACGGAAAATATTTGACATATTATACAACTAGTACTTATCGATTCCTATTTCCTTTCTCCAATCTTCTTTTCTTCCTTTTGTGAGATTAGTGTATGCGTGTTATGCAGCAAACTTAAATGGATGAAATCAGGTTATAAGCACAAATATGCATCACCGTTTGCAGATATGCTGGCTTTCAAAAAGGTTTTGGTCCCCTCTTTTTTATCCTACGCCTTAAATTCTTTCATTACAACGATAAATCTTAGGCTACAAGATGATACAGCAGGATATACTCATAAACATATGCTTGTAAAGTACAAAATCTGCTTATTACGTTGCTTATCCAAATTGCTGATCTCAGCAGTTTTGAATAAACAATTTGAGAGTTGCTTATTCCAAACTGCTTATCTGATATTTCAAAATGCATCAACAGTTTTTATGAGCGTGCCAAACACCCACTTTAGTATACTAACATTGTGTGATAAAAATCATTTTTTCATAGATTAAGAACAAACTTGGTGGTCGGATTCGTTGTATAGTATCTGGAGGAGCTCCATTAAGCCCTGAAGTGGAAGAATTCTTAAGGGTTACATCCTGTGCTTTTGTAGTACAGGGCTACGGTAAGTTCACTTGATCAATAAATTACATCTATACATCCTTAATATCATTACATAATATGTTTTTTTTGTTGTTCCAGGACTGACGGAGACTTGTGGTTTAGCTGCTGTTGCATTTCCAGATGAAATGTGCATGGTTGGGACCATTGGTAATCCTTTTGTATACTTGGAAATACGTTTAGAGGAAGTTCCAGAAATGGGTTATGATCCATTGGCATATCCTTCACGAGGTGAGATATGTCTTAGGGGAAGAACTCCTTTTGCGGGATACTACAAGAATCCAGAGTTGACGAATGAGGTTATGAGAGACGGGTGGTTTCATACAGGTTAAGTTGTTTCTATTTTTTGTTTTGTTTTGTTGCGGGTTCTATTATCTATTTTTTGTTGTTTAGATTGAAGACGTGTATTAATGAATGAGCAGGTGATATAGGGGAGATGCTACCAAATGGATCATTGAAAATTATTGACAGGAAGAAACATCTTATAAAACTGTCACAAGGAGAGTATGTTGCACTCGAGCATCTTGAGAAAGTTTATGGCATTACTACTATTGTTGAAGATGTAATTATCCTTCACCTTAACCTTTTTATTTACGTAAAAATGTGGAGGGGTCAAACGGGTTGGTTAAAGGGTCATATTAGCTTCAGACTAGAAACACATGATATTTTTTGTACGAAGATGGTTGAGTTGACCTAATATACTTTTTTGACCGAATTTATGCTACATTATAAATAGTTAGTGTGTAAAATATGATAACAATACATTTTGCATGATTTTTGACCCGTTTGACTAGAGTAAATGGATTAGATTCGTCACCTCCACTATATTTTGTATTTCTAGAATCTGACTGGTAACTTATGTTGTTAGATTTGGGTGTATGGAGATAGTTTCAAGTCGTCATTGGTGGCAGTAGTCGTACCAAACCAAGAACAAGCAGAAAAATGGGCAGATAAAAACGGGCATACAAGTTCCTTCTCTGACCTGTGTACGCTCACTCAGCTACGGGATTACATTCTCTGTGAACTCAAATCTACAGCAGAAAGAAACAAGGTACAAGTACAACTATGCATATTTTTTTTTTTTTCAAACAAAGATCACATATTTATATTTAATGTCGTTTGGTTTGTGTTGTTGTAATAGTTAAGAGGTTTTGAACAAATCAAGGGTGTGGTTGTGGAAGCTGAAACCTTTGAAGGGGAAAAGGGTTTGCTGACTGCAACACTAAAGAAGAAAAGAGATAAATTGCTTAATTATTACAAGGTTCTACTTAAACTTATATGCTTTTATTTGAAGGTTATTACAAGATGCCTAAACTTGGTATATTTTTTCTGATGCAGGTTCAAATCGACAACCTTTACACAAACATAGTTGGATACAAATCCTGAAGGAGCATTCCTTGTAGTACAAAAACTTAACATGTCTTGTATTTATTTATGTAATAAACATGTTTTTTCTTATATATCTTGAATCTAAATAAAAATCTTGTCTGCTTAAAGAAGTTTTAATATGATTTGGAGGGGTGCGCCAGGCCTTGGCAATAGTGTAAGACCAAGGCGACGCATGAATAACCCCAGCAGCAAGCTACTGTGTTGGGCTCTTCCCCCAAAAAAAATAAGATTAATATCGAGTGAGCCGATGGCTCACATATCAGATATTAAACTGATAAGAACAGATACTACACTTGATCTTAGCCAAAAGGCCGAGAAAGGTATGCTTATTCTCTTCTTGGTCTGCTGTTTTTATAAGCCAGCCATCTTTATAATATCACTCTTCTGGGCGATGTGGGACATTGAACCTTTCATTCTCATCAACTGAACGGTTAAACCAAAACTGTCCAATTGCTCGATGGTCTAATTTGGTTCTAAACCGTAAATCTGAATGCGTAGTTTCTTGAATAGACAAATACTATTGAACAAATCAAAAGTTCAAAATGAATTAAAAAGAGCAGAGCAATTTGGTTTGGTGTCATATACGATCATTGAAATTTCAAACCAAACCAAAAATCAAATTATGGACGTTCAACCTAAACCGTAATGAGAAACCATATTTGAAATCCAAATTTTGGTGAACACCAAACCCTTAAGTGACACATCTTAAAAGGAGTACACGTTACTGAATAAATTTTCTCATGGAAACTTAATCGATTTTTGAGTGCTAGCCCAACCCGTGACTCTTGTCACACCTTGGGGTCCTTACCGAACGTGGGAAACCAAACGATCGACCAACCCCAAAACCCTCAATACGTACCTTACGTCAGTGGCGGAGCCAGGAAATACAATTAGAGGGGGCATCGAGCAATGAGTGGATTTTTAATGTAACTTGAAACAAGTCGGGTCGGGTTTGATTTAAGCCAACAAAAATGTTATTTTTTTATGCCTTTAGCACTTATATCTTAAATCCGGGTGACAAGGTGAGATGGTTTATAGAATATTTGTTATTTAATTTCAACTAGCTTTTCCTAAAATCATATAAGGAGTTGGGTTGTATATTACAAGTGAAACACAAATACTCGAAAAAATTGTATTAAAACACTTGGTATTTCATACAGAGTTAGGAAACCTATCATAATAATCATATTTTATATAAAAAAAAAACTAAAAATTAAAGGTCCTAGATTGACAATCAATGTGAAAATTCTAATCTCCTAAACATTAAAACATTATACTTGTCGTAACGTAATAAACATTTATCATTACTAGGCAATGAATCAAGTTCACAGTTATAAAACCCAGAAGTAATACCACACGACAGAACTGGAAGAACACAATAATAACTGAAATTTGCTTTTCAATTAACAAAGAAAATAAGCTCAAAAACTTTGATGATTTCACACACTACCACAGGCTCGGTATGTTGTGTTTATATAGGCATTGATACATGCTTACCAATCCTACTACAAGTACAATTCGAATTCCACAATAATAATCCTAAACCGACTAGAACTAAGGAATCCTAATTAGTGTACAACTGTGCTACAGTAACCGACGCTACAGTAACCGACGCTACAGTACTTGGTTGCTGCTGCTGCTTGGTTGCTTCTGCTGGTCCATTGTTGCTGCTGCCCATGAGCTCGGGTCAGGCAATTAGACCAACATTCACCCCCCTAATTTCTGACTCGAGATAGGGAGGTCTTCAACTCCGAGTAACTCTCTCATCTCCTTGAACTTAATCCTTGCGAGAGCTTTTGTCAGAATATCAGCACGCTGCAAATCACCTCTTACATATTCAACTCGTACTTGGCCTCTTTCAACACACTCTCGGATAAAATGATAACGTGTATTTATATGCTTGCTTCTCCCGTGAAAGACTGGATTTTTCATAAGTGCAATAGCCGATTTGTTATCAACAAATAAGACCACCACTCTCTCCTCTATTCCGGTTATTTCACCCAACAATCCACGTAACCATATCCCTTGACACGCGGCTGAGGTTGCAGCCATGAACTCGGCTTCACAAGACGATAGAGCCACCGTGTTTTGCTTTTGTGAGCACCAAGTGATAGGTGATTTACCTAGATAAAATACGTGCCCAGTTGTGCTTCGACCATCATCTTGGTCCATAGCATAACTACTATCACTAAACCCTACTAACTCCTTGGTTTTCTCTTGGTTATATCGCACTCCAAAATTCAAAGTACCTTGGATATACCGTAGTATTTGTTTCACAGCCGCCATATGTGATTCTTTTGGTTCTTGCATGTAACGACTAACCAAACCAACAGAATAAGATAAATCAGGTCGTGTGTGTAGCAAGTACCTTAGACAACCAACTCGTCGCCTATATAATGTTGCATCAACTGGTTTTCCTTCCTTATCCAAGCTTAACTTAACTCCAGGTTCTAATGGACATTGAGTAGAATTCGATTCATGCATTCCAGCATCTTTTAATATCTTCAATGCATAGCCCACTTGACTTATTGAGATACTCGAATCCTCTTGCTTCACTTCAATGCCAAGATAATAGCTCAATTTTCCCAAATCACTCATCTCGAACCTCTCTTGCATTTGTTTCTTGAATTCACCAATTTCACCAAGCTTCGAACCGGTTACTAAGAGATCATCTACATAGACCGCAATAATCAAGATTGATTTGTTTGTCTTCTTCACATACACCGCTTGTTCGTGTTGGCATCGTTTGAACGACATTTGCTTAAGTACTCTATCAAGTTTTGTATTCCACGCCCTCGGGGCTTGTTTAAGTCCATAGAGCGCCTTTTTCAACTTGTAGATTTTCCTTTCTTCTCCTTTCTTCACGAACCCCTCCGGTTGTGTAACAAACACTTGTTCTTCTAATTCTCCATGTAGAAAAGCTGACTTTACATCCAGATGATGTAATTCCCATGCTTCTTTTGCGGCCAATGAGATTAACAAACGCACCGTTTCAATCCGTGCTACGGGCGCAAATACCTCGTCATAGTCAATTCCTTCCTTTTGAACATAACCCTTTGCTACTACACGAGCCTTAAATTTATTAATTGAACCATCCGGATTTCTCTTAATTTTGAACACCCACTTTAGTCCAATGGGTTTAACATTAACCGGGGGCTCAACTAACTCCCATGTATCATTCTTCTTAATCGACTCAATCTCTTGCTTCATAGCAATCATCCACTTGCTTGAACCTTTTGCCTCTTGAAACGTTCTTGGTTCATCATCTTCTATTAGGAGCAGATTTTGATCTTCATTAACAGTTGAGGTTCTTGAACTGGACCCCAATATGAAGTCATTAAATCTGGTTGGCATAGTTGAAACCCTCGAAGAACGCCTCACAATTGATTGAGTTTCTGTCGCTTGAACTGGGTCAGGGTCATTCACAGCTTCGGCTGGGTTAGGCTGTTCGGTATTGACCATTTGATCTTCATCAGCATCTTGATTTTCAGCCTCTTCTTCATTGGTCACACCTGGGTTCACAAATCCACAACCCGTATCAATAGAACCATGCCATTCTATGACAAACATACCTGGGTTTAGCTCGTGTGTCTCGCTTCCAGCAACATACTTCCAGCCAAGTTCCTCATTAAACTCCGCATCACGACATACCACTACCTTCTTTAGTCTTGGATTGAACAATCGAAAACCTTTAGTTCCAGGCTCGTTTCCGATATAAATGAGTCGTGTTGACCTGTCGTCTAACTTAGGTAAATATGGCCTTGTTCCCGTTGCATAAGCCACACATCCAAATACCCGCAAACCCTCCAAGTTAGGCTTCTTTCCTTTGAAAGCCTCGTATGGTGTTTGATTAACTAGAGCTCGAGTTGAAACTCTATTAATCAAGAACGTAGCATGTCTTACTCCTTCAGCCCACATATAGTTTGGTACGTCTCGTGCTTTCAAGATGCTTCTAGTCATTCCCATGAGAGTACGGTTTCGCCTCTCCACTACTCCATTCTGTTGCGGTGTGTAGGGAGTGGTTAGATGTCTCGTTATACCCTCGTTTTCACAGAAGTTGGTAAATTCTCTTGAAGTGAATTCACCTCCTCTATCAGTCCTTAGGGTTATAATATTCTTTCCCGCCTTCCTCTCGACTAAAGCTTTGAACTTCTTGAAATATTCAAATGCCTCTCCTTTTTCCTTCAAGGCAAAAGTCCACATAAACCGTGAAAAGTCATCAATTAAAACGAATACGTACCTGTTTCCCGCTATGGATGATGGAGAAATTGGTCCACATAGGTCGGCATGTATCAGTTGAAGAGAATGTGTTGCCCTAAATTTTGCTGCTTTAGGAAATGCCTTCTTTGTTTGTTTTCCTACCAAGCAAGATTCACACAACTTGTTCTCTTGATGAATTATTGGCAAATTTTCAACCATGCCCTTCCTTGCCATTAATTCCATTGTCTCGAAATTAATGTGACCCATCCTAGCATGCCATAACCAAGCATCATCTTCCATCTTTGCTTTAAGACACACCGGACTTCCAACTTGGAGCTTTATTTTGTAGAGTCTATTACTCGTTCTAGGAACCTTCATCAGAAGCTTACCATCCGAGTCACGCATGGTGAGATAACTACCTCTCATACGAATGTCACATCCGCCTTCAGTAGCTTGCCCAAGACTAATAATGTTGCTTTTCAGCTCGGGTAGGTAATATACTCCAGTGATCAATCGTTGCTCGCCCGTTTTCCCTTCAATGATTATCGAACCCTTCCCTTTTATCTCGATGTAGGAGTTATCACCAAACTTCACTCTGCCGGAGATATTCTCATTCAACTCCGAAAAGTATTCTCGGATCCCCGTCATGTGATTACTTGCTCCATTATCTAAATACCAAGTGTCTTCCTCGTTTGGCTTAGTATTTAATTGGTTTGGGATAATCTTCTCTTCATTCAAGAATACGACTTCTTGAACACTCTTCATCATAAAAAGTGTCGGGTCGTCATCATCCTCCTTTTTCAGAAGGTTTGCTTCATGCTTTTGCTTCTGTTCACGTCGTTCAGGGCAGTTAGAAGCAAAGTGACCATATTCGTCACATCTGAAGCATTGAATCTTTGAAAGGTCTCGGCCTTTGTTCTTCTTTTGATCCGTATTGTTCCCGGTGTTGTTTTGGTTTCCTCGGTTGTGGTTATTGGCTTGACCACTACCACGAGATTTGTTTTGACCTTTTCCATTGCCACCAGAGGAGTTCCTTCCTCGACCTTTCTCACCCTTGTTCTTGTCAGATCTTTCAGCCCTTCCGAACATCAACTTGCCTTGATCTTCAGAAGTGGTGTCAACCCCCTTTATTCTACCCTCGAATGCTTTCAATCTTCCAATAGCTTCTTGAAAAGACATAGTATTCAAGTCAGCAAATTGTTCAATTGAGGCAACAATTGCAACAAACTTATCCGGTACGGATGCAAGTAGCTTCTTAACAAGTTTCTTGTCTTCATAAACTGTTCCCAAGCTATTTACTTCTGTTACAATTTTGCCCATCCTAGCCGCGAAGTCATCAACTGACTCGTTTGGCTTCATCTTTAGAGCTTCAAATTCAGTCTCTAAAGTTTGCAACCTTGCTTCTCTAACACGATCAACACCTACGTACCTGGTCTTTAAAGCTCCCCAGATTTCTTTGGCTGTGTTGAATTGTGACACTTGAAAAACAAGTTCTTCTGGAATTGCCTGGAAGAGTAACGCCACTGCCATATGATCTTGCTTATCATCGACTGGTGTTCCCTCCTTTGGTTCCAGCACCTCGAGTATTCCATGGACTCGGAATACTGCTTTAACTCTTATTGCCCAGATGTTGTAATTCGTGGCTGTTAACATCGGAACCTGAAGAGTGGCTTTGGTATCTTGGACAGCAGATGGGCGACTGGTCTCTCCTTCTACCATCTTTTTCTTGCGCCTTCTGGTATAAGTTACAGGTGTAACTGGTGTTTGATCTCCTTCCAGCCCTTAATTAGTGAACCTGGTTCGAGAACCTGGCTCTGATACCAATTCAAGTTCACAGTTATAAAACCCAGAAGTAATACCACACGACAGAACTGGAAGAACACAATAATAACTGAAATTTGCTTTTCAATTAACAAAGAAAATAAGCTCAAAAACTTTGATGATTTCACACACTACCACAGGCTCGGTATGTTGTGTTTATATAGGCATTGATACATGCTTACCAATCCTACTACAAGTACAATTCGAAATCCACAATAATAATCCTAAACCGACTAGAACTAAGGAATCCTAATTAGTGTACAACTGTGCTACAGTAACCGACGCTACAGTAACCGACGCTACAGTACTTGGTTGCTGCTGCTGCTTGGTTGCTTCTGCTGGTCCATTGTTGATGCTGCCCATGAGCTCGGGTCAGGCAATTAGACCAATACTAGGCAATGAAGACAAAGACATGTATTATCAAGTACTGTACTGTTCAAAAAAAAAGTACTGTATATATTTTTTTTACTACATAAATAATATTAATAATTAATACTTTAATGGACTTGTCAGATACCCACTCACCCATCCCCACCCCATGTACCTTTTCCAATTCCCAGCTTCTTCTTCTTCTCAATTTATTCCAATGAAGAAAACCACCACAAAACAATTTTGGCAACGAAGTGGTTTCTTATTTTTAATCTCACTAAGTGCTGAGGGCACTCGAATGATTTACCTGAGGGCACCGGATTTTTTTCGACCAAATTAACCTTTTTTTTCCTATGTATTTGTGTGTCCGCCGGAGCTTTGTTGGGGGCACTACTACAAAAGAAGCTAGTTAGATCGGTTAGAATGCCACATATAGATCGGTTTTGAACCGATCTAACTAAGGGTGATCTTTATGAGCGAGTCACATATAGATCGGTTGAGAACCGATCTATATGATACCACATATAGATCGGTTGATACCCAATAACCGATCTATTAAGTCCATTTTCAAAAAAATATATATAAATAAAACAAATGATATCTGTCGAATGAAAATTATACATTTCATTAGCTAATCAACAGCCATTTTTACATGTGCTTCCAATGTCTCATCAAAATTACACTTGGGATACATATGATCGGATAAGGAGTCTATGAACTTATTGCACCTAGAGGGCACCTTGATACAAGATACCCGGTTAGAATAACGAATTGACTTGTATAAAAGAAAATACCGAATCATAGTAACCAAAACGCCAGATTACAGAAGCCCACAGAGACGAGGCCTTGAACAGATTTGTCTTCCATTTGATTTCACTAAAGCCATCATTCCAGCAGTTGCACCCGCACAAATTACTGAAGATATCATACTCTGCGCATTTTGTCCTGCTGCAAATTTGAAGCCACCAAAAGAGCAAAAGAAGGATGTTTAGACGTGCATTCTGATATACTAGTACTAATTATGTTATTCGTTAATATGGAGTTTTAAGTACTACCTCGGTTAAGAGTGATGGATGTAACCGTCAACCCTCCAATCAATAAAGCTGATGCCACTGGAAATAACTACAAACAACAACAAATATATTTAGTACTATTGTTTAAATGGTTTACCAAACGAAATGTAACTCAAGAACACATATCATATGTATAAAACCGAGACATATATTTGATTACTTACAGTGCGTGATTCAAATTTGTTTAGCTGGAATGGGGAAGGACTGTTTCCATTCACAATATAATTGCAATCTGTTAAAAGTATATTCTTGAGTGGGAATGAAGAGTCACCTAACGTCTGGAAGTTTTTCCATTTCTGTGGCATATGCTAGGTTCAAAAACCTCGTTACCATGCTGCACGCAAAGACAATAACAAAATATGATTACCGTAATTGTGGAGAACAGGACACCTGATACGATGTCTGCTGCCAATCTACGAATTAACACCGAAACCCGTGGTCAATCACCGCATAGTCGACCTATGGTAAACGGTGTAAGTCGTGGTGCAGCCCCACACATGCGACCTATGGTCAGCCGTGAAGTCCGGGCCCCAGGCCCACATTTGAGACCATTGGTTCGCAGTGACGTCCGGTCTCCAGCCCCACATATGCGATCTTTTGCCAGCATGGAGTCCGCTCCCCAGCCCCTCATAATACCATGAACACCCGAATTTTCGGCATAATATCATCAACATCCACTAAGCAGCTTAAATGATAACTTCTGCTGCTACTGAGGTGGTTTGTTTATCAGATGATGACTAACTTTGTAACTAACAAATAGATTAATATCATATATATTATATATAACGTA
This sequence comes from Artemisia tridentata subsp. tridentata, assembly GCA_021014915.2. Taxonomy (NCBI): domain Eukaryota; kingdom Viridiplantae; phylum Streptophyta; class Magnoliopsida; order Asterales; family Asteraceae; genus Artemisia; species Artemisia tridentata. Next base: position 105,811,992 of record CP139507.1, on the reverse strand, counting down.
AAAGAATGTGCATCTAGTCTTTAACACTTATGATGGCCATTTCTAGAAGTGTAAAATGTAGTACGTGGAACATGGCCCCTTACCACAAGTTCTTTTGTAGAAAGATGCGAGCATTTATCCATCTTCATATGTTAATAGCTATTAGTCTCCTGATTTTAGGAGCATAATATCATAAACATTATTCACGTCTGCTTCAAAGTTTACAATCAGACGGTAAACAGATTTCTTGTCATTAGCACCAAAAGCCTCCCATATATGTTGCGCCACCAAACTATTATGATCCTTTGGCTTTCGAACAAATACTTTTAAAGCATACTGTCAATCAAGCCACAACAACAGATGTTAAGGTTCGTATACTGACACGAACTAAATAGGAAATATCACTATGATAGAACAAAAGTAGTAAGCTAAACCTTTGCGTGGATGAACTTTTCCTTCACAGCTATGGAATCTGAATGACTAGGTTTGCAGAAAAAAAGGAGCTGGGGCTTATCAGGCTTGTATAACCTTCAACAAAATAATACAAATGTGTTATCATCACATTTACATAGGATGAGATAAAAAAGGAAGATTGATATCATAACAAGTAGGCTCTTTACCCTGTTGGAACAAGTTCCGTCTTGTAGGCACCTTTTGACTGCAACAATTCCTCCCAAACTGAATTAGCAAAAGCATTCCCCAAAGACTGAAATAAGGTAATCACAGACGGCTCCCACACTTTAACATCAAGTGTCAACGATCGTACCTTCTACAATACACTCAGAACAAATCACAAGCAGTCCGAATAACCACTCCTCTCATACTCCATTAACCAAAAATGTCAAACATGACCAGTTTTAGTCCTAATATTGAATAATTAAGTCTGAAATTATAGTCTAACAATAGCAACAATCAAGTTAATCAATCAATATATCACACACAGTCCGTATCGCCATCCAGAACCAAAAAACATTAACTATTTAGCCCTAACATTGCATTAACTGCACAAAAATCAAGATTCACAAATAGAAACATCTATTAGAATAACCTAATTCAACAACACCTGATCAAAAAATCCTAATCAAAACACTCAAAGCATGTTCTTTGTAATACTAACTAGCTGAGAACAAAATTCAAATAACAACACTCTCATTCTAATACAATACACTAAAACCAAATCCAAAAACTCTAAGTCAGTAACTAGTTAGCCCTAACATGGCATCAACAACACAACAATCGACGAACATAAACATCAATTAAAATCACTCAAATTCGAACGAGCCCTTTCGAGTGTTGATTGAAATAATGTAATTAATTAATGAAGGATATGCAAATGAATGATGATATACCTGACGAGTGGATCTGAGAATGGCTGTGAAATTTTGGGAAAATGACTAGGGTTTTTTTAGGTGAGAGTATATGATTTTGGGGAAATGTTTAGAGTTGTGTGTCAAAAGGCTGAATTTTGGTGGAGCGGCAAATATCCCGCTAAAACTATTTTGATGAATTTTGAGTACTCATTTATTTATTATTACCCAATCTATTTAGTTTCTTTTATATTTGTTATCATAGATAGATCGGTTACTTGTTAAAAACCGATCTATATAACAAAACATGTTTCCAGCACTTAAAAAAACTCAGCCATATATAGATCGGTTGTTTTGTTAATAACCGATCTATTAAATTTTGAAACTAAATAGATCGGTTATTAACCAAAAAACCGATCTATATATGATATTTCCCCTCTTTTTTCCTTTTATAGATCGGTTTTTTAGGTAACCGATCTATATGAAGTGATCTATATGGCCTTTTGTGTAGTAGTGGGGCAACGCCCCCCACTACTTAGTACGTAGCTCCGCCCCTGCCTTACGTAAACATATATTAAATTCTTATGAACCCGATAAACATGACAAATTTAAGAGACTATTAATATCAATAGGGGCGGATCTAGGGGGTTCTCGGGGGATTACGGGAACCGACGGATGTTTGTCACCTAGTGTAAATTTTGTTAAAAATCATAATTTTTTCGAAATAAACCTGGTCCTAAAATTTTTTCACACAAATACATACATGTCTTGTTTAGTTAGTCCAATAATATGTTAAAAGAAATACATGTCTTCTTAATTTCATATATACTCGTAAAAAAAATTATCCACTCACTTAGAGTCTTTAGACCGCCCCTTAATATCAACCTGTTAAGTATAGTAATTTGAGTTTGTTTACGCTTTAAATTTTCCGTCACTATGGCACAAGCTAAAAAACCCTTAGGTAAGTTTTTTTTTTATGATATGTTTAATCGTATAAAAGTTGCTTTTAATTGTAGATATGGTATTATGGGCATGTTAGTTTCATCTCCCCTCTTTTTTTTACCATCTTTGTTTTGCATGGGCTTGTGAGTAATATCAGTGATCTATATATATTAGGATATCGTTCATAGAACGAACAAAACCCTAAAGCACTATATCTCAATCGATCATATATCTCTGAACTTTCAAACATGGAGGGCGAGGTATGTTTATTATCTATATACATCTTTTGCATATTTTTATTAAATTTCAAAATCTAACTAAACAAGGTTTTTTGTTTTTTGATATCAGGTTACAGTCATCTGTATGGACATTTCTAGCTGGATGCGCGACCACAAATCACATAGGTTTTTGGCTCAAGCTGATGCTGTTGAACTTTATTGTCAAGATAAAATTGACGTAATCTAACATTATTTATCTATGCACAAACTTTTGTCTTTCATTTATGTTTATCATACATAAATTATTGATAAATTTATTTGTTACAGTGTCATCCAGAGAATTGTGTGGGCATATTGGCAATGGGCAACGAAGTCTATAATGTGGTTGAACCTACTAGAGATCTTCATAAGATCGTGTCTCGCATTAAATGTTAGTTAATTGTGGCTATATATGTATATACTGTGACGCGACTCTTTGTATGATGTATGTATAATTATCAAGTTTGTTTGTGACTCAGGTTTACGAGTAGAGAGTGAAAGTATGCACCTAGTAGATGCACTCAAGAGGGCTGATAAATATTTTCAAAAGAATAAGCTGCAAAAAAGGATTGTTGTATTTGCTGGAGGGTATATCTCTTTATGCAGATTTGTTATATTAGTGAAACTCTTTTAGTTAATTAGTATGTTGACTCTAATAATTATCTTATCTGTATGTATGTTTCTTGGCTTTCAGTCCTGTATATTTGTCTAAGCATAAATTGGAAAATATTGGAACTGAGTTAAAAGATCGGGGTGTAGCTGTTGATGTTGTCAACTTTGGTGACCACCAAGGACCTAAGCCTGGAAGGTGTAGGGTGTGGCATCCGATGACTGAGATTGATAAGAAAATACCGGGAGAAAGTAAGAGGGAAATTCTAGAGGCGTTAGTTGATGCTGCGAATAATGATGACAACAGTAACATTCTGCATGTTCCAGAAGATCAATTTTCTCTCCGTGACCACTTATCAAGGTTCATAATATACTTGTTTGCTTAGTTGGACTAGTATTGTTTACATGCTACTTTTTTTATGCTTTGTAAACATTTACTATCAGGTCTACAATCCTCTCTCGGAACGGTGGGAGCAGTGTAACAGCTTGCAGTCTGTCAACACAAGGCAAAAAAGGCAAATTGACACATTAACTCAAGAGAATGAAAAGCTGAAACGAGAGTTGGAATTATTCCGTATCCAATTGTCTAAGTTTATTCACAAGGTACAAGGTGCTCAAAATTGTTGATGTATGTCCGCTGCTGTCTGCTGATCTGTTAATGATTGTCCGGAACATTTGTCTTTTTATGTTTTTCTGTTAAAAGAAAGATTGACCCTGGCTGATTTTGTTATTTATATTATCCAGTCTGCTTCATACATATGACAATTTTCTATACATATCCAGTCTCCTTCATCCATTTCCCCATGATAAATCTATGTCATGTGACAATTTTCCTATGATAGATTTATGTTGTTGTAACAATTAAGGTTGTACAAACTATGTAAAACGTAACTAATATGTTTTGAAATTGGCAATGACAATCGTAACAAAAAACGTAATTATATTATCATGGAATTTTACAACAATCACTTTAAGAAAAAAATACAACGGAATATCCAAGAATCATATACTTTGGCTACTTTTGTGTCGTGCTTTAGAGACTTCGGTGTTATGTTTCATTTCTTGTGTTGTGCTTCATTGAATAGTGTTAAAATTGCGGTAAAATATGAAGTTTTCATGGTGTGGCTCATTGTTGTGTTTCACTGCTTCCTTCCTCTTCGTAGCAAGTAAGAGAGAAAAGAAAATGATATCATGCTAAGCATGAAACGTACTTCATATTTTCCTTGTCCTTATTTTTCCAGAAAGAAGTCATCTACCGTAAGATGCAGAAGAAAAGTAGCAAAGTTGTTGTCAAATATGTGTTAACCTATTGTGTAAGAAATAACACGGGCTTGAAATTAGCCCCACGATTTCTATTCGCTACGTTGTTCGACATTTTTCATCAAATAAGGTTGAGAACACGGGAATGAAGTTACTTGTGAATCTTTTGCAGTAAATATGATCAACCCATATCCTCTTCCACTTTAAGGTCTAAAAGAATATATAGCTATGTGAAGATCCGTAGCAAATGGGAGCCTTATTTGAATATTCATAGAAGATACATTTCTGCAGCTTGGTTCAATGGAAGTAATTCCATTCGTAACAGAACAACATCCAGTTTCGAGGATAGCTCAGAGCACTGTTCGTGAAACCTAATGTTGTCCATAAAGTATGTCACTGACCTTCAAGTATTAGAACAAAAAGTTTCTCATAACGCCAATAGATGACATTTTTCCATTGATGGATCCATGGGGTAGATAGGAGTAGAACAATATGGTTATATGATGAAAAATTGGATAGAAATAGTAACTGTGTAGTGAAGGAAACATTTAGTAGTAAATGTATCCAAAATGTGATAGAATGACTCAATTACAAACGTGTTTATATTATTGGTAAATGTGTCCAAAGCCCCCTTTTTTTTTTTTTTTTTTTTTTTTTTTTTTTTTTGTGTCATTGTTCAGTTTCATTTATATTTTTGGGTAAATAATATTAGATACATCAAGAATACAAATGTCCAATTAAATGTAGTTTGGTATATCCAATGCAACTTTATTTATTTTCTTGGTATACGATTTAATTGTGAATAACGATAAAGGTAAATACACTTCTATTTATACACATTCACTTAGAAAGACTTTCAACCTTAGGTATACCAACCCTTAATTTTAAAAGTAAAAATGTAAAATCTACATTGCTTCTTCTTTTCAAATGACCTCACCATCAAGGCCTAATTCTGAATCTTCATCAAGTTCAGAGATACTGATAGAATACCTCTTGATATCGAATTGGATGCCATAAAAACATAAGTTCGTTTTGCTGAGAAGAGGTATGTAGCGTTACTGATGAAAAAAGTAGGAAAAGTTGAAAAACGAATTTTTATACTACACAATGATATTCAACGCCTGCAAAGAGCGTTGGAGAAAGAAAAAAAGAAATTGAGTATTGCACAACTAAAAATATTTGATGTTGTTTGTTCAATTGTTTTTATTTTAAATTAATGTATTATTTTATTATCTAGTATTTGTTGTTAGTAAAAGTTAGCATCAATTATGTTAGCATCACATCACATTACATTGCAACGCCTATAAATGACCATAACAAATACATTCCATTAACTCGATAAATATTACTTTACAAGTTATTACATTATATTACATAATAACGTTTAGATCAAATTATATGATTCATGTAATCGTAGTTGAAGAATCTTAGAGATAATGAATGAGATGATTGGTTGCTTGCATTGAAAAGTTGGAAAACCTCGGTTGAGGAACAAAAGACCCAAATCAAACACATGATATAGGTGCTTGCATAAAAAAGTTGGATAAAAAGGGTGCGTGTATTAAAAAGCTGAAAATTTTTGCGGGGACACATGACCCCATGTACGACAGTGCACTTTTGCATTTATGGCCTCATCTTTTAATTAGCCTTCATGTAGAAACAATCGTAGTTGAAGCATCTTCTTTATAAACGAGTGACTTCATCCACGATGCTTCACAGGAAAGTATGTAATAAAGATGGATAAATTGATGCAAAAAGTGCAGTGAGGGTGGTTATGGTTAAAATAAGTAGGTAGAGGCATACAATATAGAAATGGAAGCATTATATAAGAACAAAACATAGGAAGTACCTGATCTACTATTGGCAGAAAGCCAATAGGTTGTAAGTGGGTCTATAAAGTTAAATATGAGGTTGATGGAAGTATAGAAAGGTTTAATGTGACTTGTTGCCAAATGATATAATAAAAAAGAACCTATAGAGTATGAAGAAACATTTTCACCAGTTTTGAAACTTGTTATTGTCAGATGCATTCTTAGTATTTCCGTTAATCACAAATGGCCAATATTTCGACTTGATGTTAATAATGCCTTATTGTATGGTGAATTGGTGGAAGATGTATATATGGGGTCATCTGAGGGTTATTTTGATAAGAATGATACTAGAGTTCGTAAGTTGACTAAGTCTTTGTATGTTTAAAACAAGCACCAAGAAAATGGAATGAAAGTTTAACATCTTTTAAAGTATTTGGTTTTGTGCAGAAAAAAGATGATTTTTCAGTGTTTACTCAATCAAAATATGATGTTTTTGTCATATTATTATATGTAGATGACACTGTTGTTACTGGTAATAACATATCTGAGATAGAAGTAAGTTCTAAATTTCTTAAAGACTTAGGAAAATTAAAATATATTTTGGGGATAGAAGTTTTTGAAAATGAAACTGGTATCTGCCTAACTCAAAGAAAATATTGTTTAGAATTGCTTGTTGAGTTTGGTTTGCTTGCTTGTAAACCATCTAATACTCCAATTGAATCCATTAATACTTCAAGCAAGAACAAGTCGGGTAAACTTTAAAAAGACAGTTTGTTGATTGTTATAAACAATTATCAAAAATTAGTGGGAAAGTTAATTTACTTAACTTTGACTAGATCAGACTTGTGCTATGTCGTACACTGTCTTAGTCAAGTTATGATGCACATATGAAATCCTATTTAAAACTAGCTTTTAGAGTATTAAGGTACTTAAAGAAATCCATAGGTAATGGGATAACTTTTAGTAAAAGTGATACATTTTACTTGAAAGTTTTTGTTGATTATGACTGGGCTATAAAATAACAAGAAAGTCAGTAACAGGGTATGCGTATTATCTATATCTGGGGACAATGTGGCTTCCTAAAAATGCAAAAACAATATGTTATAGCTGGGTCTTTTGCTAAAGCAGAATCCAGAACTCTGTGTGGTGTGACTTGTAAAGTAATGTGGATTCTGAAAGTGTCTGCATATCTAAAAGTGCAAGTTTCTATATATGTAGAAATGAGTTGTGATAATAGCAGTGCAATACAAATTGCTGCTAATTTTGTTTTTATGAGAGAACTAAACACTTCTAGATAGATTTGTTTTTCCTCAGAGATAAAATAAATGATGGTGTCATTAAAACTGTGAAGGTTAAATCAGAGAAAAATGTGACAAATCTGTTTACTAAGGGTTTAAGTGTGGTTGAACATTGAATGTTTTGTGATATGCTTAAATTAAATAATATGTTCCAGGCTTAACTTATGCGGGGATATTGAGATTACATATGCTTAGGGACTGTACATTTTTATTTTTGTTTTGTATTGTGTTTTGTGCTTAGCAGGTCTCAATCTGATGAATGGTGAAGATTGAACAAGTTTTGGAAGATTAGTACCTGATAGTACCCGCGTCTAGACTTGGAGAACTGGAAGTGCAAATTGCTGAAGACTTATCAGCTTGGTCCTTGGGCTATATAATTCTTTTTTTATCTTTTAAATTCTCATAACTTGTGTGTGAGAAAAAGGTGTTTAGTGTGTGTTAGGATTTCTCTTTATAATGAGTTTAGGTTTTGATTTTCTTTTGTATGTTTGAACTTAAAACATCTCTATGATCATGTATGTAGAAGTGATATGCAATTACAAAAAATAAAAGGGATGATTTGTTGAATATATAATCATTTGTGTTTGTGGTTAAACTGTGTTGGTTTATAACTGTGTTGAATATATAACTTGTTAATTAAGATACATGTAAAGTTAAGATCCTTTCAAACGAATTTAATACCCACATAATGTCACAAATTGGACCAGTCATGAACATATTTTAGATAACAGATAGATTGCGGTACTATTTCTTCTATTTTATGAGCAATTTGTTAAAACCATTTTATCTAAAGCTAGTTTTGATATTTCTTTTTCGACTTTATGTGCAAAAGTGGTGCAAATGACCTACTGAATACTGATCGACAAAGTAAAGCATATTTTTAACTTCAATGTCGAATTGGGCCTTTATTACTTGGACCAAGCCCATTCAAAACTCCAGTGGACAAACAAAAACGTATTGCACTGACTTGCAGATCGAGCGGCATATTTCAAATTTGTGAATCCATTTTACCTCATCAATAACCTGATAAGCCTTTTTTATTAGCTTTACTGAACCAATCTCGTAAACTTATCAATTTAGTACTAGTAGTATATTTCAATATATAGTAATACAGTAATCCAACAAGTTATATTATTATACAAGTAAACTTCAAACATCCCCTTAGACTACACGATGTTACATTAAAAGCTAATAACGAAGAAGTACCCACTGAAGCGACATTTCTTCATCCAACAAGTTCATCTAGTAAACCAACTCAACGTTTATTTGAACTTCGTTCTAATTTTTATTTTATTTTATGGAAATGCTTCGATAATCGACTGAAGTGCAGGAACCTTTACAATATTGTAACGAGAAAAGCCTTCTTCAATAAGCAACTTCTCCCATTCCTGTTCGGTTCGTTCTCTTCCTTTGGAAAAGTGTGAAAACATAACTAGATCATATGTAAGGCTCATGTCATCGAAAAAATCTTCTCCTTTTGGATCTCGAACAATCTCTACAAAAATAAGCTTTCCAGTTTCCTTGGAGATTGCTTTTCGACAATTTTTAAGTATCTTAATACAATCATCATCACTCCAATCATGCAAAATCCACTGAAATACAAAAAAGAGTATTAAAGTATCGTCACTTCACGGTTAGCATAAAGAAGAAACAAATCATACAACCAATATGTGGTTTAGTCGAGATCAATGTGATTAACTTACACCCGTTGAGTTCGTTTACTATATGCACGCTTGTTTCAAAATGCACATTAATGAAACTCTAGCAAAAAATATCTATATATTGCCATTACAACTCTTAGATAAAACAATAATTTTTACCTTCATGAAGATCGTTTCTGCATGAGGAATGGCCTTAAACATGTCTCCGGATACATGTGTAACCCCATCATACATTGGTGCAGTCGAAATAACATGAGGTAAATCAAAGTTGATCCCTTTAATATGCGGATATGCCTTCACAATCTCCGATATAGCCACCCCAGTACCACAACCGACATCAACTACACTTCCTTCTGACCCAAGAAATCCGTTTTTGTAACTTGAAATAATCGCATCCATAGTGATCTTAGCCGTGCAAGCCATACCCTTGTTGAAAATCATATTGAACTCGGAGTTAAGCAAACAAAAATCAAACAACTCTTCCCCATGAGTCTTTTTAAATGTCGTCCCACCTTCTTTAATTGATTGACTAAGAACATGTAGAGGCGAGACCATAACAGGGTTCGTCCGCATCATAACCATTGGTGCCAATGTCACATCAGCGTCACACAACAACCATTTAGAACAATGGTTCATAGAGTAAGTCATTTCACCTTCACCCTCTCCCTCCTTATCTTCTCGTCATGGCATCTCATCAAACACTTTTTTTCGAACCAAGAACTTCATGAGCCGTCCGAGGCCATCTACATCTATCGATTTAGAATCGGTATAAGTCACGATTTCCGACAATGTTGTAGGGCGGCCATAATTTTTTATTATGTCAGCAATACGAAGCTCAACACAACATCGTATATATAGCCATGCCGTCGAGAACACCGTATATATATTGCAATATTTGTGCTTGGCCTCTCAACAATGCCTCATGCTCAATTCCATTTTGGGTGTTCATGGATGCTAAAACTTGACTCTCTTTGATTGAATTATTATTATGGAAAGAAAACGTTAAGGGCATATACTTGTAAGCCAAAAAACAGCCACTTCCTTTGCATACAAATATGATTATAATAAGTTAGTTATGTCGGAAATAATATAGTCAGTTAACGTGGCTGAATCCCTGTCATAATCCTCGGGGTTATCAATATCATTATTAGTGCATATTATATTAACAACATTTTGTTGTTATTGAACTATACTCTAAGAGCATTGGGTGTGGTTAACGCACCCCTGCGTTAAGCCTTCACCTTGGCTGCGTTAAGGTGCGTTAACCATACCATCAATGTTGCGTTAAAGGAGTGTGTTAAACCCTTAACGCAGCGTTAAGGGTGGTTTTGTGTAAAAAAAAAAAAAAAAAAAAAAAAAAAAAAAAATCACTTTCACCCCATATTCGTACCACAAACTAGCCGTTGGAATTCAAATTTAATTTTTACAACTTTGGCCCTCCAAATTACATAACGGCTAGTTCATTAAATATATATATATATAATATATATATATATTATATATATATATATATATATATATATATATATATATATATATATATATATATATATATATATATTCAAAACCTTTTTTCCACCACTATAAATAACCAATTAACGCACAATTTTTTTTCACACTTCCACAACTCAAACTCACATTTATATACTTTATCTCTAACAAAAAAAATAACCTTGTTCATTCAAAATAGATCCGAATCAAAGTCACGAAGAATTTAACAACTGGTCAGATGTAGATGACGAAACTGACATTCAATTTATGACAGCCGCGTACGAATATCAGCAACAGTTGAAACAAGCAGCAGCTCAACCTCCGATGTCACGTAATCATAGCTATTGTGAACGTGAGCTTGCTGAACAACGTTTACGTAGCGACTATTTCAATCATGATTGTAAGTATCCGCTTTGGTATTTTCGAAGAATATTTCTATGAGCCGGAAACTATTTCTACAAATAGTCGAAGGTATTGAATCTTATACTTCCGATTTTCTTCCGGATCATTTTAAATTCTTTAGGCAATCACCCAATTGTACAGGTCGAATGAGTATGAGTGTTCTTATGAAGTGTACATCTACCATACGCCAATTGGCGTACGGCACCGCACCCGATGCGTTTGATGAATATTTGCAAATGGGTGAGCGTACTTCACGTGATTGTCTTGATAATTTTAACAAGTTTGTTATTGATTTTTTTATGCCGGAATATTTAAGAAAACCAACATGGTCCGATATTCAAAGTATTTATGAAAGACATGAGGGGTACCACGGTTTTTCGGGAATGCTTGGTAGCATTGATTGCATGCATTGGGAGTGGAAAAATTGTCCAGTTGCTTGGCAAGGGCAATTTGGTAGGGGTAAATACCCAACAATAATGCTTGAAGCAGTTGCTTCGCAAGATTTATGGATTTGGCATGCATTTTTTGGTATGACGGGGGCGAATAACGATATTAATGTTTTAGATAACTCTCCGTTATTCGACGACATTCTTAATGACGTCGCCCCTGCAGCACCTTATATGGTTAATGGAACCAGGTATGAAAAGGGATATTACTTAGCTGACGGAATTTACCCACAGTGGGCTACTTTCGTCAAATCCTTCTCGGCAACAACTGACGAGAAACATGGTTATTTTAAAAGAAAACAAGAAAGTGCACGAAAGGAGGTCGACAGATGTGATGTCCAACGTCGAAAGGCAAAAGAAATACGCGACAGAGAAACGCATACTCGATTCCAACTAGACCTTATGGAGCATGATGAACTCAAATAAGTACATTTTATTACTATCATTTATCCTATTAATTTGACTTGTTTTACTATATTATGTATGAGGATTGATACTTAATCGTTTACTTTTGTAATTCTCAGGTAAAAACAAGCATTTGGTGAAACTTGGCGATTTTGGACTAATAATGGAGCAAAACATGCATAATGTGAAGAGTCTACTGAAATGAAGAAGATCAAGACTAATCTGCTCCAGATGCGCCGCATCTCACTCATGACATGCGCCGCATCTCTATCAAGATATCACCAGATACGATCCAAGATTCAAGAGGACATGCGCCGCATCTAATCATGGAGTTACGCCGCATCTTCTGGCGGTGTACGAATATTCCTGAATATTATAATCTTGGACCCCACGCGAAGTTAAGTACATGCGCCGCATCTACTCCTTAGATGCGCCGCATCTTCCCTCAGACAGAAACTATAAATACCCCGTAGACCAGACGAATTTAGAGGTCCGGAACATTATAACCTAAGTCCGAACAGAAGAACAAAAGGACGAATTCAGTCAAGGAGGCAGCACAAGACACACCCAAATCGAAGATACAAGAGCTGTAAGAAGGTGCTGCATGTATTTAATTCATTAAGTAGTTTTGTTTTATTGTGTTAGCAAACTTTAATTCATCAGGATTGGTGGCTTGTGTAATGTGACAACGAAAGATTGCACTCCCTTTAATACTTGCTTTCCCATCAATTAAAGTTTATATGTTGATGTCTTTGGTTACTACTTATTAGTGCATTGATAACCTCTGTGTTTATTAGTGGCTTGCGGGCATTTGACTGCGGGACATAATGTGGCTCCCACGGTTGTTTCTAAATTGATCACTTAGGAATAACTTTTAGACATAAGTAATCATTAAGGGTTTACTCGCCGATAAGATTAGGACCAACGAGAAAGGGTTAACTACATACACTTCATATAAAGCTATCAATAAAACAAGTGACAATCTACTTAATCATAAGGACAGCCCTCTTATTGTCTCGAGTATTTATCTGTGTACGTGTGTGCTACTTGCTGATTCGTGCCTATTGGTTTATTTTTATTATTTAATTGCAAACAAACCGTGCCAGTCTCTCAGGCTGAAACCCCCTTGCGTTAGGATATTAAAATACTGATTAGAATAACGAGATAATACGTTCCACTCTTAGTGATCGACACTCTACTTACCATTATCTTCATACTGACCGGGTACACTGCTCGTTAAGTGTGTGTGTTATTGATAAGTCGGCTAAATATAAATTTAAAACTTGAGTAGGCATTAAAACTGCTAAACCGCAACGACACATCGCACGCATCAAGTTTTTGGCGCCGCTGCCGGGGAGTGAATTGTTATTATCTGTTAATTTGATTAGTATTTTAATTAGATTTTTCTTTTTATTAGATTAATTGCATCATTGTACTATTTTGCATATTTGTTGTATTGTGTGTTAATTGTTTGCTTTTATTTTATTTTTGTGTGTTTTATTTTTGTTTCGTGTGTTTTATTTGTTTTTATTTTTTGTATTTTTCTGTTCTGCTATCGTTGTACTGTGCTAAATCAAACGATACGGCGCATCTGATCTCTCAGATACGGCGTATTGCGTTTAAATTTTTTTTAAAAATACAACGCGTTTAATTAATTCGATACGACGCATCTTTTCCCCAAGATACGGCGTATCTGTTTTTAATAAGAATTTTTTTTCTTTTAAGCGATAAAGCGATACGACGCATCTTTTCCCCAAGATACGGCGTATCTATTTTTAAGAAAAATTTTTTCTAAACTTTAACGTAATACGACGCATCTGCTTTCGTAGATACGGCGTATCTATTATTTTAATTAAAAACAGTTTGCGAATTATTAAACAGATACGACGTATCGATCTCTATCGATACGGCGCATCCTTCTGGATCAAAAATCGATATTTATTTTGAAACGTAACGAAAATACGGCGCATTAACTTTCGTTAATACGACGCATTTAATTTTAATTAGATAAGCTGATTTTTGATTAATTAATTCGATACGGCGCATTCATAAATTCTAAAGCGGCGTATCTATTTTCTGAATAAAGTCTGATTACATTTTTACGATTATAAGATACGGCGTATCCAACTATTTGGATACGGCGCATCGTCTGCAGATATCAGTAACTTTAATTTTTCGTATTCCGTTTTCGTTATTAATTATCTGATATACTACTTTCTCGAGCATGCCCTACTGATATTTTTGTGTTGATTTCAGGAAGTGCATGACCAGGAGTTCTACGAAGAACTTGATTCAACCTTTCGAAGATCCTGAACGAGCCCTACATTCGCTTAAAAGGCTTTTCAACACAAGAAGCTTTGATCTTTCAAGTTCTCTCGAGCTTGATTATTTTTCTGAAGAGAAAGAGGAAGTTGAAACAGAAACAATGGGCGAAAACACTACTATGGAGGAATACATGAACAGTACCCGTGCTGATTACACTTCAGGAGTTGCAAGACCTAAGTTTGATGATAAGACAAAATTTGAGTTGAAGGGTCAGTTTCTCAAAGAGCTCAGAGAGAATGCTTTCAGTGGGACGGAACATGAGGATGCTAATGAGCATGTTGAAAAGGTCCTGGAGATTGCAGATTTGTTTACTTCAGAAGGAGTCACTAACGATCAACTCATGCTTAGAATCTTTCCAATCTCACTAAAAGGAGCTGCTAACAAGTGGCTAAAAAATGAACCTGCTAGTTCAATCACTACATGGGAAGATTTGAAGAGCAAATTCCTGAAGAGATATTGTCCACCTGCTAAGACTGCTAAAAAGATGGAGGCTATCAATAGTTTCAAGCAAGAGCCTGATGAAACCCTTTATCAAGCTTGGGAACGGTTTAAAGATTTATTAATAAAATGTCCTCAACACTATCTAACCCCTATGCAGGAGATAATATTGTTTTATAAAGGATTGGACGTGCCTACAAGACAAATTTTGGATGCTAAGGGAGCCGTACCTCAGATGAGTGCAACTAATGCCCGGAAAGCGATCCAAGAAGCTGCTGATCATTCTCAGAAATGGCACGATGGGACCTCTACTAGATCTAAGAGCAGCACTAATTTTGACGGGATTGCTGCTATTCAAGCTCAATTGGATAAAATTAGTAGAGAAATGAAGAAGCGTGATGAAAGAGCGTATGCTGCCCAAGTTGGATGTGAAAAGTGCGAAGGACCTCACTACACTAAAGATTGCCCGAACAAGAATGAAAGTGAGACATTTGAAGAAGCATATTACACCCAATTTGGACAACCATTCCGACCTTCAGGAAGATTTAGGGAAGCTACACCGGGATACTATCAAAAGAACAACTTCAATCCCGCTTATCAAGAGAGGAGGCAGACTTTAGACGATACTTTAAAGCAAATTATGGCCGATGCTGCTAAAAGACATGAAGAGAATACTGCTATGATCAAAGAAATCCGAGCTTCAACGGACACTACTACAAGAAATCAAGGAGCTTCGATCAAAGCATTGGAACAACAAATTGGTCAAATGAGCAAGGTTCTTCAAGAAAGGGGATATGGAAGTTTACCGAGCTCAACTGAAACAAATCCAAGAGATCATGTCAAGGCCATAAGCACCACTGAAGAAGTCACTCCTAATATACCTAGAAGATCGATGAATGGTGATGATGGTGCAAGACCCAAATTTTCTTTAATTCTTCAATCAGCTTAAGGAGACTACTAAAAGAGAAGACAAAGATTGAAGAGGAGATCAAGGCAACAATGAAAGAAGAGAGCTCTGCAACCGACTTAAATGCCTTGCCTCATAAAGAAAGAGACCCAGGAAGTTTTACTTTGCCTTGCTCTATTAATAATATATCTTTCAATAATGTGTTAGCTAACTTAGGAGCTAGTGTTAGTGTTATGCCTCTTAAGACATTCGCTACCCTAGGACTAGGAAAATTAGCACCAACTAAATTACTTATTGAATTGGCTGATAAAACGGTAAAACGACCTGAGGGGATTGCTAATAATGTGCTAGTTAAGATTGAGCAGTTTATTTTTCCCGTAGACTTTGTTATACTAGACATGCCCGAGGATGTTAAGATTCCTTTAATCCTCAGAAGACCTTTCTTGTCTACTGCCCATGCTAAGATTGATGTGTTTAAGAGAAAAATCTCATTAAGGGTAGGGAATAATAAACTAGTCTATAAGTGCCAAGATCCGGTTAAAAGCATAATTAGAGGTGTTTATGTGCTAGGATTAAGAGAGCGTATGGACCTCGATCTTGAAGCTAGACTTATGGGAGAAACATTGATTCAAAACAACTCAACTAATCCTAATCATGAGAACTTTGAGGAATTTATTGACCTTAATGTACCTACCGAACTTAGACGCGATGTTGTTAATGATTCTGATGATGAGTGGTATGACTGTGTGGTAATTAATAAGCGTAGGAGAATAGTTGAGAAAACGAATTTGAACAATGATGTGTTTATTGAACTACCACCCCACCTTGCTTATTTGTGCCTATATGATAATAAGAATTTCCCGTCTATCATTTTGTCATCTCTGCCCGAAAGGGACAGGACTTTGTTCATACAGGTATTAAAGAAGAACGGCGTGGAAATTAAGGACAAGCAAGGGGTGTTCAATATTACTGAATTGGCGATGAAGGAGCGCGATGTTTCCGACTCCTTCAATGATCGATATTAAAGAGCTGAACGTGAGTCTAACTTGAAGACTCTGGAATAAAGACAAGTGCTGGCCGGGAGACAACCCGGAGAATTTATCATATTCTGTTTTCTGTGTCGAGTCAGTCCAGGCCGCATGAGGATACGGCGCATCTCAATTCTGAGATGCGACGCATCTCCTGCAATGGTCATATCTTATTTTAATTTTTCTGCATTTTTATTTTCGACTTTAAAACTATTTATCAGTTTATTTTAATGCGGCGCATCCCTGGTTAAGGATGCGGCGCATCTTTATTCTGATCCGTATTTATTCCAGGCTCGATACGGCGTATCTTCTTCCATAAGATACGGCGCATCGACTGACCTGATGATTTTCAGTTTTAATTTTTTTTTTTATGTTTTATTTTCCCTAACTACTAATGTATTATGCAAGTTGAACCTTTCTTATCTTAGGTGTGTTTTAAAGTGTTGGTGGTATTATAGTTTCTGGATTTCCTGTGGATACATCAAGTATGAAGCTTTAACGTTCTAATCCACAAGAAAGATGATTTTTGCTCTTATACTAATGGAGGATCATACCGAGCAAATCTCAGGGGAGTTTTCCTGTTCTAATTCTTTTATTTTCCAGTTTTTAACCTTTTATACAAACAACGAGGACGTTGTTTAACTTAAGTGGGGGGATAGGAGAATTAGAACACTTAACAATTACTTGTCCTAAACTTTTTCAAAAATTATGCTTAAAATGTGCTTAATATATCAAACTTAAAAATTTTTTAGCATGTTTTTGTTTAAGATCTAAGTTGCATAACTGCACACATGACGTTATTTTCAAAAAATTGTGATTTTTCAAAATTCACAAATCTATGAGTGTGCCGGTGACTTGTAAACTTTAGAACTTGGCTTGTATACTATTCGAGACCACCATAATGAGTATTATATTTATATAATTGGAATGGCTTGTCTAAATTGGTAAAATTCTAGGATTACACCCAAATAGCCTTTATTATGTTATGTGTTATTAACTAACTACACTGGTTAGTTAACCCCCGTATAAACCCTTTTGTTACTCTCATTTTTAGAGTAAGATACCCCTAGAAAAACACTCAGAGCCATTCCTTTCGTTTCTTACACCTATGTTTAAAATGTTTCGTTACACCTTAAACCTTAGCCTACCCTGTAGATTAGAATCCGTGGTTGGTTAATTGCTATAGGCAGAGTGTGTTTCCTTACATTACCTGTGTTCGCGTGCGTAATTCATTATCTTTGGTTAGGTCGGGAAATTGCACAATGCAATTGGAGTGAAAGTAAATATTGTATATCTTTGAGTTTATTTTTCGTGTGTTTACTACTTTCACTATTACCGTTATTTCTGAAAGTATGAAAAGTATGGAAAAATTATCCAGAATTATCATTATAGTGATGTGGTGAAATTTTACACATCTATTTTATGTTTGAAAAAAAAAAAAAAAAAAAAAAAAATCGAAAAAAAATAAGAAAAGAAAAAGAAAAAAAAAGAAAAGTTGGAAGTTTGTTTTAACCAACTTATGTAAAGTTATGTAAGTGGTCGATATCACCACTATTTGTTGTACTATATCTATGGATTGAATGGGAATTGTCAGTTATGGGAACGCCAATTAAGGTTTATTCTTTGATTAAGATCTTGTTGAGTATAATTCGTGTCTACCTAAAGCGTGTGTTTCAAGTGTTAAAGCGTGAGTTATTCAATGATATGAGTCTTATTCATGGGATGGTTGGGATAGTGATTAACCACACTTAGGATTTTAATTTATTTGTTTTGTTTATTTTTCATTTTACACCAATTTATATCCCAAATATTATCCATACCCTATTCTTTACCCAACCAAACCTTTGATTTATTGAGATTAGGGATTTGAGCAATCTTAAGTATCGTAGTCGTGGATTCGGCTATGTATTTATGATTTTGTCGCCCTTTTTGATATATTATTATTGGTGAAGTTTGGACCTATCTTTAGCCTATTCGAGTTAAGGATTTGAGCAATTGCAAGTATCGTGTTCGTGGATTCGATCATGTATTTGTGATTTTGTCGCCTTTTCTGGAATTTGAGATCGATAGTGAATAAGAATAATTAACCCTTAAGCCTAAAAACCCTTTTTACCGCTTTAGACTTGTTATTCCTTAGCTTTAGTGGTGGAGATGTGTATACTTGCCAAGCTTATGATAGAATATTCGTCGCGACTGGACAGTTAAACGATTAGATTTGCTTTTATCGACTTATTTTATTTTACTTCTAATTCGTTAAGTGTTTAGTTGTGTGATTATAAAAATAAACGAATACATGCTTAAATATAAAAATAAATCCTAACATCTTTTAGGATACATTTTCATAAAAGAAATTCTAAGGTTTACTTGGGGACAAGTAAAGTTCAAGTGGGGGGATATTTGATGAACTCAAATAAGTACATTTTATTACTATCATTTATCCTATTAATTTGACTTGTTTTACTATATTATGTATGAGGATTGATACTTAATCGTTTACTTTTGTAATTCTCAGGTAAAAACAAGCATTTGGTGAAACTTGGCGATTTTGGACTAATAATGGAGCAAAACATGCATAATGTGAAGAGTCTACTGAAATGAAGAAGATCAAGACTAATCTGCTCCAGATGCGCCGCATCTCACTCATGACATGCGCCGCATCTCTATCAAGATATCACCAGATACGATCCAAGATTCAAGAGGACATGCGCCGCATCTAATCATGGAGTTACGCCGCATCTTCTGGCGGTGTACGAATATTCCTGAATATTATAATCTTGGACCCCACGCGAAGTTAAGTACATGCGCCGCATCTACTCCTTAGATGCGCCGCATCTTCCCTCAGACAGAAACTATAAATACCCCGTAGACCAGACGAATTTAGAGGTCCGGAACATTATAACCTAAGTCCGAACAGAAGAACAAAAGGACGAATTCAGTCAAGGAGGCAGCACAAGACACACCCAAATCGAAGATACAAGAGCTGTAAGAAGGTGCTGCATGTATTTAATTCATTAAGTAGTTTTGTTTTA
This sequence comes from Artemisia tridentata subsp. tridentata, assembly GCA_021014915.2. NCBI lineage: Eukaryota > Viridiplantae > Streptophyta > Magnoliopsida > Asterales > Asteraceae > Artemisia > Artemisia tridentata. The sequence continues at coordinate 105,792,397 of CP139507.1, read as the reverse complement.
TTGTGTTAGCAAACTTTAATTCATCAGGATTGGTGGCTTGTGTAATGTGACAACGAAAGATTGCACTCCCTTTAATACTTGCTTTCCCATCAATTAAAGTTTATATGTTGATGTCTTTGGTTACTACTTATTAGTGCATTGATAACCTCTGTGTTTATTAGTGGCTTGCGGGCATTTGACTGCGGGACATAATGTGGCTCCCACGGTTGTTTCTAAATTGATCACTTAGGAATAACTTTTAGACATAAGTAATCATTAAGGGTTTACTCGCCGATAAGATTAGGACCAACGAGAAAGGGTTAACTACATACACTTCATATAAAGCTATCAATAAAACAAGTGACAATCTACTTAATCATAAGGACAGCCCTCTTATTGTCTCGAGTATTTATCTGTGTACGTGTGTGCTACTTGCTGATTCGTGCCTATTGGTTTATTTTATTATTTAATTGCAAACAAACCGTGTCAGTCTCTCAGGCTGAAACCCCCTTGCGTTAGGATATTAAAATACTGATTAGAATAACGAGATAATACGTTCCACTCTTAGTGATCGACACTCTACTTACCATTATCTTCATACTGACCGGGTACACTGCTCGTTAAGTGTGTGTGTTATTGATAAGTCGGCTAAATATAAATTTAAAACTTGAGTAGGCATTAAAACTGCTAAACCGCAACGACACATCGCACGCTAGAGCATCTTTGGCAGAAACATCTTCAACGACAACAACAAGAACAAGATTCTGAAGACGATGAATAAGTATTTTTTTCGTATTGTAATGTTTAATATTTAATATTATGTAATGTTTAATATTCGTATTGTAATGTTTAATATTTAATGTTTTAGGGGTTGAGTTTGAAAATATTTGAGGTAAAGGTGAGTTAAGGTGAGTTATGATGTGGGGTGTTTTTTTGAGTTAAAGGTGAAAAGGTTAAAGCTAATGTGGCGCTAACGTGGCAGTGTGTTAAACTTTAACTCTGTGTTACCACACCGAGTGCTCTAAAACAACAATGCTAGAGGTTGATTTTGGCAAGTTGTTATTTTTATTTATACATGTGAACATATATCTTCGATTTCTGACACACTTTCTGCGCAGATAAAGGGAAAAAAGATCACATTCACACTCATATTTACACACATTCACACACAAATATTATATTCACCACCTATCTCTTCGTTCACATTCACACACATGCATAATTTTTTATTTTTTGTTTTACAAAAACCAAAAATGAACTCTTAGGGTGCAAAGTGTTTGGTGGCACGGGTGTCAATTTTTGACCCGACACGAAACCCGACCTGAAACCGACAAGAAAATTAATAGGTTCGGGTTGAGTCTAAATAGATTTCGGGTCGGGTTTGGTTTGACCCATCTAAACCGTTTATTAAACAGGTCAGGTTCGGGTTGAGAATTAATTAAGCGGGTCGACCCGCCAACCCGTTTAAGATTTTTTTCTTCAATTAAAATTTATTTATAATTTATTAAACGGGTTAAATGGGTTAAACGGGTCTACCCGCAAACCCGTTTAACCTGTTTAACTCGTGTAATATGTCAAATTTTGTATATAAAACAGGTTAAATATGTCAACCCAACTTACCTATTCTACCCGTGTAACCTATTTAACCCGCCAACCCAAGTATATATACGGGTTAAACGGGTCAGGTTCGGGTTATGTGTAAACATGTTAGGGTTGACATAGCCGACCCGATAACTTAAATGGGTCAGGTTCGGGTCGGGGTTTTCTGACCCGCCAACCCGAACCCGACCCGAATTGCCACCCCTATTTGGTGGTGGTCATCACTGAACCCAACAGCGTGCGGTGGCCGGTGGTTGTCTTGATGTTACGAGGATCACGCGTGGTAGTAACAACCATCAGCAGGTGCCACCACCGTAACACCCAACATTAGTGTATAGTATATTAACATAGTTATTAAAGTAATATTTTCTTGTTATTGAACGGCTGATTTTGGCAAGTTGTTATTATTTTATACATGTGAACATATATCTTCTTGTTGATTTCTCACACACTTTCTGCGCACATAAAGGATAGTGATAAGAGCATTTGGTGTAGTGGCTAGCTTAAGTTACTCACTTGGAGCTCACAGGGTGGCACATCATTTTAACAAAC